>JBAMAX010004532.1:0-77883 GCA_037043745.1 Chymomyza amoena
GTTTCCAAGCAGCACGCTTGTGCTTCAAAACTCCACTATATCCTTTAAAATAACAAATTCTAAAGTCTCTGGTCAATTTGTTTTTTACACCTCTGAAGAGCACTTATTAAACAAATTTGTGTCCGAAATTTTGACAATTTTGAAATTTTTTTTGACCGATCGTTCCTATGGGAGCTATATGATATAGTCAACCGATTTCAATAAAATTTGACACAGTGCTTAAATACCTTAAAAAGATCTGAATGCCAAATTTATTTCAAATTTCTTTACAAACAAACAAAACACATCGAATTTTGTATAAAAAACGTGTTTTTGGACCGATTGGTCCTATGGGAGCTATATGATCTAGTCAAGCGATTTGGATTAAATTTAGTACAGTGCTTAGGAACTATAAAATACTCACGAATGTCAAATTTAGTCCCAATATTTTAACAAACAAACGAAACACAACAAATTTTGTTAAAAAATCGATTTTTTGGAAGATCGGACCTATGGGAGCTATATGCCGATTTTGTTCAAATTTGGCACATTGCTTAATTAAGAATCGAAATATAGCGAATTGTGATGTAAAAAAGTTATTTTGGCCGATCGGTCCTATGGGAGCTATATGATATAGTCAACCGATTTTGATCAAATTTGGTACAGTGATTGGGAACTATAAAAAACTTTCGAATACCAAATTACGTTACGATATCTTCATAAACAAACAAATTATTCATCTAAAACGCTTTTTTTTTGTCGAGGTCGTCTCAAACACCCCCATGGGAGCTATACAATTTATCCCGATATCAAAAAAATAAAATAAACTTGCCTCCTATGGAATAATATGGGATCTAATGTGAAAGTTTGGTAACTCTAGCTCTTACCATCTCTGAGATCTAGGCGTTCACACGGACGGACGGACAGACGAACAGACGGACATGGGTATATCGACTTCTCTATTCACCCTGATCATATTTTAGGTAACTTTGGGGTGTCTCCGACGTCTCCTTCTATATGTTACATACATTTTCGGCTTGCACAAACTTAATATACCCTTGGTACCATACGGTACAGGGTATAAAAATTAACGTTTTATGCCGTCTGAAGATGCTTTGCCATAAATTAGAGTTTAATTTCAAAGAAAAAACGATACAGATTTTCAGGAATTTTTCTGCATGTACCAATTTTGTTTCTCGTTTTTTCCTAATTTTTTTTTTCTTTTTTTTTCATCGGCTTAAGCGGACCCCTTTAACGCGGGGCCCGGGGCATGAGCCCACTTCTACTACTTCGTACCAGATATTCATGAGACTTACCATTTATTTAGTACTCTAAATAAGTTTTTGTTGTATTTCCTTAAAGCTATTATGGTATTTTTAATATTTTCCCAGGCGGTTACACACTTTTGTCGGCCTGAAATATCAACTATTCCCCACATAATAGTTTTGTATTACGAATTTCCATCTTAATAATGTTTGCCTTTCAGCTAGCTTAAACTAAGCGTAATAATTTGATTTTAATCATGTAATCACTTTCATTAAAGCAGGATTCATTGCCGGACCAGCCAGCGACGCCTCTTGCTAACAATTATCTCATTGAAAGACAACGCGCATTGGAGCAACAAATTTATCAGCTGAAATTGCAGGCACAACAGCAGCAGGATTTGATTCTGAGGCAGCTTAGATTGCTGGCAGAGCAGACACGTTATAATGCAGCACCCATTGCACAATCTAGCACGTTGCAGCCACAGCAGCAACAACTACAACAACCAGAGCAACAGCAACAACAACATCAAACGCTTGAGGCTATACAAACACTGCAGCCTCCTCCACCGGGTTACACCATAAGACCTTCGGTAGAATTTATACCCAGCACACATACCAAGACCATTGTCTATCCCACATATCCAATCGAGCAGCAATTGCCGCTGCGAGATGCCGTTGCGGGCAATAAATTTGGACTGCATAATGGCAACAGTAACAACAATAACAATAACAACATTAATAATAACAACAACAATAACAACAACAACAACTACCAAAAATTACCAGCGCCAACGAGTGCTGTGCAACAAATTTTCCACAACTTGCAACAAAATCTGCAAAAAGCGGCAGAAAACTCGGCAACAACAACTGGTCAAAATGTGCAGATACAACCTTCGAGCCAGTTTAATTTTGCGCCCGCACTTAGTCCCCCAGCGCTACCTCTGGAGGCAGCTGCAGCACAAGCCTTGCCACAGCACAGTTTTCAACAGTTCCAACAACAACAGCAGCAGCTGCAGCAGCAGCAGCCTACGTCACAGCTGTCGCTGCCTGCCTACGTCACTAATGCCATCTATCAACAGCAGCAGCAGCAACAGCAGCAGCAGCAGCAACACCGTGCCAGACTCTTTCGCCAGGAATCAGGCACTGGCAATTTTGGCCTAAATACAAATGTCGAAATACAGCCAAGTAACTCCTTTGACGCGCTCTTGCCACCTTCCATTGTCAACAGTCAGCAGCAGCAAACTTTGGAGAATCAAAATTTCTATCGCCAACATTTGACGCCACAATTAAGCAGTCGACTGCAGCAGAATGCGCAGCAGTATTTGCAGCAACAACAACAGCTGCTGCAGCAGCAACAACAACTCCAGCAGCAGCAGCAGCAGAAGACGACGGAGTCCAATGGCAATGGCTTGGAGCCCACCTTAAGTTCAGGTAATTCCGTTTATAATAGCTTACATAGTACGCAACACAAAAACAAACCGCCAAATAGCTTTAGTCAATTTAGTAATTTAAAAAATTTGGAAGAATTTAAAATAATTAATAAAGTTTTAGCTCTGAACCATGGCATACCACAATTTGCGTCACAAAATCTGCACTACAATGTGGGGGGCAGCAACAGCTTCTGAGCAATCCTAAAAAAAAAACGAATCCCAGCACTTGCACCACTCTACCAAACACCAATCCGTGCCAGGGCCAACAAATTTCCCAAGCACCAGTAGCAAACTGCACCTGCACCTGTGTCCAGAAAACTCCAAACTTTTATGTTAAATAAAATTCCAGTTTTCTTCTTCTTGTAGTCTAGTTTTTTTCAGCAAGCTAAACTTTCGCAAAAACTTCGAAACTGCTCTTTGTAAATATGCATATTAAAAGTAAGAATAATACTTAAAATATATTATAAGAAGAGATAAAACAATAATAATAATAATAATAATAATTATAATAATTTGTTAACTGAGCAAGAGAGCAGCTATTGCGTTAAAAAAAAGAACGTAAAATGTTGAAATGTAATAATTATTTATTTTTATGTGAATAAAGTTGATTGTAATAAAAAATAATATCGAAAATCTTTTTATTTTATGGGTAGGCCTTTTTTTTACAGCATTTTTAATTAGGTATGACGAACTGACAATAATTCACCTACAGAGCTTTTTTAAAGCCAATATTCACCAACAAAATTGTTAAAATGCAACAAGATTCAGCTAAGAACAAAACAAAAAAAATCTTCAAAAGCAAACTAAAAGTACTTCCAGTGACGTCACGCAGCTGCTTTGCCAAAGAACAAATTTTTTCAATCGATTTTTAGCTAAATTTTGAGTTTGCCCGGAGCTCAGCTACCAGGCGAACAGAAATGATTAGCAAGCGGCTATAGAAAATTTTTTTTCTGAAAGTGTCACTAAAAGTATGCTACATTTTTTTCCCCAAAATTTTATCGCATGCGAGTTTTTTATTTTTCAAAATTATTGCATGCGATTTTTTTATTTTTCAAAATTGTTGCATACTTTTAGTGACACTTTCAGAAAAAAAATTTTCTATAGCCGCTTGCTGATCATTTCTGTTCGCCTGGTAGCTGAGCTCCGGGGCAGACTCAAAATTTAGCTAAAAATCGATTGAAAAATTTAGTTCTTTGGCAAAGCAGCTGCGTGACGTCACTGTAAGCAGTTTTAGCTTGCTTTTGATGCGCTTTTAACTGAAATAATAAAACCCTACTAATTTCAATAAGAACAACAACTTGTTATTTAAGTTATGTCAGTTTTTTTTGTTTATTGCACAATTACAATATACATATTCATTTTTATATAATTTATTAGACAACTAAATTACTACATATAAAAAATATGTGGTCTCTCCATCTGTTAAAATTACTGAGTCGGGGGTTTGTTGTTTATTGGTTAAGCTTTTACAGGTTATATGCAGTTGGTAATTCTTCTTCTTCTTTTTAAATTTTATAGTATGTATATAATAAACATTAACAACAGCGTTTAGACAGAGCAGAGAAACTCACTTGGCCGGCTGTAAGCCAAAGGCTCTTACGTATTCCATTTGCTTAAATTATATAGAGCTTATATTAATTACAAATTTGTGTATAATTTCATTTTAAGTTGCTCATTGAAAGTTTAACAAATTAACAGGGTCAGTTTGGTTTCTATGTGCTAATTAAACATAACAAAGTTTTGCTATTCAGTTTTTTGGGGGGGCGGGTTTGCATTTTAAATTAAAACTAACTAAATCATAACTAAAAGCTTAAACTTAAACAATAAATTGCTGTAAATAGTGACGTTTAACTAATATGGTACATGTATTTTTTTGTATTTTTTGTATTTTTCAGTGTTTTTTTTTTTCTATGCGTTAAAAAAATTGTAAGAATTCTTTTTTTGAGCTTAACAAAAACGCAAGCTAACTAGTCTAACTAACAAATAGTGTGTAATATTTCAGAATAAATATTATAATATTTTTGTTTATATTGTTTGTAGTTGTATATATGTATATGTTCAAAATGATCACTATTATAAACTATAGATGCATATAAAAAATATGTTTTAACATTCGTATAATTTGCTCAAGTCTTAAGAATACAGTTGTTGCTTATATAATAAAATACCTATATATTTAGGCTAACGCACAATGTGCGCGTTTTTGGGGCATCAGTTTACATATATATATTTTTTTTTAGTTAGATTTGATTTGTTGCAGTTAGTATAACAGGGTCAGTGGGGCTCAATTAGTACAACTGACTAAGCATTAATATATATACTCTATATACTTACAAGTCTAAGGCTTAAGAACTAAACATATATATCATTTTTTGCATATTTGTTACGGTTTTCATTTCATTTCTAGATAAGGCACACGTTTTTGTTACATTCAGTTTTAGTCCGTTTTCATATCATATACATATACATAAATACTTTCAATTAATGCAATAATATTAATAGTATGAAAACAGTTAATGTATAATAAATAAAAAATAATAATAATTACAATAATGTACAGCAGAGCGGATCAAGCGTTTAGTAAACTAAACCTCAACGCCATAATTGCGATCCACGACATAGTCGTAGCGCTGTTGCTCCGTTTTAGAGTTCTCTTCATTGCTGGCGGCGGCAGGCTTAGTTTCACTTGTTGCTGCTGCAGCGCCATTGACCAGCGCCGGCTGTTTGGGCACTGCTCCAGTGTTGGCAGCACCAGCCAATGCCGCAGCGGCCGTAGCTGCTACGGTTAATTCACGTCGCGCACTGGCGCCCGCATGATGATGATGGTCACTGAGATTCTTGTTTCTATTGCTGCTGGCAACTAGTGCGGTATTAATGGCAATTGCTGTTTCTGCAGCATTGTCTTCCTCATCCTCGTCCTCTTCCTCCTCCTCTTCTTCAATGGCATCGCCATCGGGCAGCATAAACTCGCTGGGCAGCTCAGGCACGGACAGGCCCTTGCGTGTAAAGAAGGTGATCTTCTCTCTGCAAAGCCAAAACACACATTAGTAAATCATACAAATAGTAACTTTTCAGCTGCTAGACTTACTTGAATGATACCAAATCGGGGCAGCCTTTGGGCACCTTGGTCTTGCGCAGCTTGTGTATCTCTTTGGCGGTCTTCATAAGCAGCTTTTGCAGCTGTCTTTCCTCGGGGCATTTGGTGGGATCAGCGCGTGCCACTAAACGTTGGAATTCTTCATTCTCAATGGCCCAGGCTGCTATCTGCGGATCCTTGTTCTCGCAGCCCTTCTGCAGCCTATAGTAAAAATATATTGTTAACTACAATTCTTGCCAAATAAATTTAGCTAGCAAACTTACACTTCATTGAGTTTCTGCAGCTTGGCAATCTGATCATTGAGGAAAAACAACTTGCTGTGCTGTGCCTGCAAATCAAGCTCCAAGTCCAGACTGGTGCGTGGTATGTGCGTATGATGCAATTCTTAAAAAAAAATCAAATTTAATATTCGTCTCTAGGTTTAACTATAATATATTCACACTTACTTGTGACTGACTTGTTCGCTTTGGGGTGGAAGCGCAATGAGCGACGCTCGAGCGCACCACGATGGAAGGTGTGCGGCGTAACGCCAAAGTGCATTGCAGAGTCGGAATCGCTGCGGTTTAGGCGGCATGTATAGCGGCCCTTGCTGACTGCAGCCGAGGGCGTAAAGGTTTGGGAGCGCTTGACTGGCCTGTCATCAAAGAACTGTGCCTGTCCGCGTGATTTCTCTTGTGAGAAAGCGCTATCGGTGTTGGTTTCCTTGTCCTCGAACTTTTGCTTCATAAAGGCGCCGAATAAATTGACTAAGCGTAGTTAAAAAAAATTCATTATTTAGTAATATAGTTAGCAAATAAAACAACAAAAGACTTACAATCTGACAAGCCCGCCAAATCATCTTCCTCCTCCTCATCATCATCATCTTCATCGTCGCTGCACTGCGCGCCATTACTATTCATATGCTCAGGCAGCTCTTCGGCAATTTGCTCCTGCAGTTCTAAAGGCGGCGCTTGATTGCGCGTTAACGTCGATGTTTGTGACGAGGTGATGGTTGACTCATCCGATGACTCTTCCCGGCAAGCTGTGGACAAAGCTGCTGCGTTATTGTTACTGCTGTTGTTGTTGGTAGCTGCAACGGCCGCAGCTGCTGCGGCGGCGCTGGTTGACGGCATATCAAGCGGCTCAAAGCTGGGCATAAACTTTGAGCTCAAGACATTGTACCACTTGAGCGTGGAATCTTCGGGATTGAACTCGGCCATGCTAATTTGCACTGTGCCCTGTTGGTTGTAAAAGTTCGATTATAAGTTTGTACGTTCTGCCTGGCAAAGCTACTGTTTACTTACGATGATCTCCTCTTTTTGGCCCGTCATGCTCACTACCGTCACCTGCAAGCTCTTGCTCAACAATTTATCCAGTGAAATAGGCACTGCAAAGGTGTCATTGAAAACGGGCTTCTGGAAATCGCCTAACGCTTTGGTGCGTATTGAAGTCAACGAATTGGGCAGCAAGGCAGCACGCAAATAACTGTGAAAAATCAAAGGATTCAGGTTACAAATCTTTTGGGCTTGGCTTCAAATGCATTAATACTTACACTTGCGAGTTATCCGTTGTGGCTGTCCATAGCGCCGACAAGTTGTTGGCACGCTCCAGTGACACAACCAGTACACCTTCTTGCTTCAAATACTTCAGGCCAATCTGCACTTGTGCCAACTCTTTGCGTGGCAGATGAGCACGCGAGGCTTCAAAGACACCGGAATCACCGGCCACTGATTCATTGCTAACTGCCGCTGAAACGGATCGCGTATTCGAGGTGGAAGACGAACGGCTAAGCATCTCTTGTGGCAGATCTAGCAGCGAGGGCTTTTCCGAAATGGGTGACAGCGGTGCTGCAAGATTGATTGGTGCTGACATAATGTTAAGCTTTTGCAGTTTGGCCTCCAGCATCATACAATCCAGCACAGTGGAGTCAAGATCGTAAGGATGAGCACGCACACCAGTAGGCGTGGGCACAGTAGGATAAGCGGGTGGTGGCAGGGCATTGGCATAGGTGGGCTCCTCCTTTGGCTGCTGCTGAGCATCAGCGTTAGCATTGTATTTCATTGGCGAAGCAGGTGGCGTCTCCATGGACAGACTGCTGCGTGGCGACAAAGAAACCTCCGAATTTTGTTGCTGCAGTTGCGCATGCACAGGCTGTTGGGCTACCAACTGTTGAGCCACAACCTGTTGCTGACGCTGCTGTTGGTGTAACTGTTGTTGCTGGAATAGACGCTGAGAGCGACGCTGCAGATCCACTACATCAATGGGCGAATCCACTGCAAATGGATCAATATAAATATCCGTAAAGCTAAGCGCGCTCTTGCTGCTAGCCGTGGATAGTGAGCCTAGGCTAGAGCCGCTGCTTATGGAGAAGGTGCTCTCCGAGGAGAAGGACTTAAGACGTTCTTCCAGCAGCTTTGTGGACTTAAGCGCCTCTTGCAGCTTGTCTAATAACAGCTGCTTTTCCTCATGGAAGCGCAAGCGATTGGCAATGCATGTATTGGTAGCCTCATAGGCTTCTTTTAAATCGTCCTCGAGCTTTTGCCGCGTTTGCGCTATGACCTCCTTCTCTTCCAGACTACGCGACTTGAGCGAAATGCTGTTTAAATCATTCAACAGCTTCTCCTTCTCCTGTATCAGCAATATGCGATCCTTGTCCGACTCTAGTTGACCAGGCTCTATGCGTTCAACATGATCGGCCAGCTGCTGTTGCAGCTTCTTAATGTGTTTACGCCATTCGGCATACTGCAGCTTGGTTTTGGCCATTTCAGCAAAACGTGCGCCACCATTAAGATTATCGCCAGCGCCACACAAATCTGTCTGGGAAGCTACACAGACACGATCGAAAGGCGAGGCTGCATTCATAAGCTCCGCATTTTCTTCATTGATCTGCTGTCTGCTTAGCTCATTCTTGATCTGCACTAGACTGCGCATAAGCTCCTCCCGCACCTTCTCGCCCGAAACCAGCGACTTGTGCACCTTGAGCATTTCTTCACGTATGGCCTGCACCTCGGCAATATCATAGCAGCCATTCTCTCGCGCATTAATCTTCTCGCCCACTGAGTAGAGTGTGTTCATGCCGCGCTCCGTGTAGCTGATGTCGTTTGTTATATGATTAAGCTCCTGCTTTAGCTGGCGTACACGTTCACGAGCCAGCACCAGATCGGCACGCAGCAGCTCCGGATCATGCCTGCTCATGGAGCTAGATGAAGAGCATACTGTATGGGAGAGAGACAAAATATTAATAACTGATGGAGCTGGGCATACAGCAAACGCAATACTTACAGCTGCTGCGACTGGCCGCCAGTTTGTTCAGATGATTGTATTCCTCCTGAGCCAACATTAAACGCTGCTGCTTGACATCAAACATTTCACGCTTGTTCTCCAGCTGATCCTGTGCGGCAGACAAGTAATCGCTTAACATTTGCTCCTGGACGCTTTTCCACTCCTGTCGCGGATCCTCCAGCTGTGTGCTCTGTGCTATATGGTTTATGTAGTAGCGACCAATATTCGAGTCATAGGCCTCCTCCCAGCCAACGGGCAGCTCATCGCCTACACAATCTTCAAAAGACTGCGGTTTGGTATAGCTGCAAATAAAAATAATAATAGAAGAGTTAGAGGGGGGGTTGAGTTTAAATGAGCTGGTTTACGCGTGTCTTAAAGCTAATCAGCTTGTTTACAGTCAAATATGGCGGCGGTCAGACAACGACAACGAATCACTAATGAATTTCCGTCGAAAGATATTTTGCCATTATAAGTATATCTCTATGTAACCTGTTTCTTAGCCCATTGTTCCCACGCCATTTAAGCTCACTCTGATATTGACTGGGCCCAATTTCTTAAGGCCTTGCCGATAAGATTAGACGCGTGTTGTGCTGCGACAATTGAGTCTACCCGTTGGCTTGGCATTTCCTGTGCATTTTTTTGGCTAAAAGTAGTCACATATTTACCAAAGCCATTGGCTATTTGGTGAAATGTGGAAATGTGTCGCTAGCCAAAATGGCTCTAACCACAATACACGTTGTTGTTGGTTGCCATATGCCCCGCTAGCTTCTTCTAATCTTATCTTAAAATTTTGCGGCAAAAACAAAACTGATGACGATGTTGACTTCGTCGTCGTTGCGACGAACCTTTTCTTTTTCTATTACTCCTCCTTCTACTGTTTGCTTGCTTGTTTTTTTTTTTTTTGTTTTTTTTGCAACATTCAATTTCAATATCAGACAAACAACATTTTCGCATTCCAGCGATAATTGCTAATCTTCATAAATTAATTGTTCAAATATATACCTACATATATATATATATGTATCTATATCTATAAAGTTGTCTGTTTACGTATATGGAGCGTAGATAACATGGCGCGTTTGTGCTTCAATTGAAATATGTATATATATATACTCTATATGTATATTTTGTTTTCCTTAAAGCAAAAAGGCATATAAGTATTTATGATTTGTTAATTAATCATTGCTATGGAATTCGCACAGCCATTAAAAAATCTTAAAAGGCTGCGCAGCATGATAATAAAAATGTGCGCCATATGTGCATATATTATATACAATTCCTATACACATAGAGTATAAAGATTATATATATACTCATCTTGACTATAACTTTTCCTAGAAAAAAAGCTCACCCTGGAATGCTGCAGCTGTATCCGAAATTAAGGAATATTTACTCAGCTTATATAGTACAGACAAATATTTACTTATTTTTTAACTGGAATTTTTTTTCTAGACGCAGCAGCAGCGAAATCCGAATAAAACAGGTGCAGCTGCTAACGGGTTTTATGATCTATAGCTAATCATTATTAGCAGTCATATAAGTCGTTAAAATTTGACTTGAATGAATACAATGGATTCATTCATTCGTTGGTTAAATAGCTTTTTTGTCTGCTCTTGATATTATACAATATATAAAAAAATTAAGGTTGCTTAATCTTCCGAATTGCATTTTATGTTAAAAAAAAAAGTCCCAACTGCTTTCAACAAAAGTTCCTTCGATTAAACTAATTCAGGAAGAGAGAGAGAGAGAGAAAAAAAGGGAAATTCCTTTCCTTTGGTGGCAATCTTTTGCTCAAGCTAGTTCAATCATAATCCAAGAAATACAGGGTGGTCCATCTAGTGTTTGGAATTTCAACTACCGATTATTAAATTTTAAGACGTCAAATATCATTAATATATTGGTAACTCTTTAGTGAAAACATTGACATTTACGAAATGGGACGCTATACGCTAGAAGAAAGTTGGGAAATATTAAAAACTTATTTCCAAAGTGGTGAGTCTTGAGTTTGGCCGAAGATGGCGAATTTTATCGAAAAATCATCTTTTCGGACGAAGCTCATTTCCACCGTGGTGGTTATGTTAATAAGCAAAATTGTCGCATCTGGGGCAAGCGTTTCACGAGAAGCCAATGCACCCACAACGAGTGACTGTTTGGTGCAGAATTTGGTCTGTCGGCGTCATCGGCACCTTTTTCTTCGAAAATGAAGAATGGCCGCCGAAACCATCAATGGCGTGGGCTACCGTTCAATGTTGACCAACTGGTTCTTCGAACAAATGGAAGATGAAGCTTTGGACGATATTTGGATTCAACAAGACGCATAATCAGCCGAAATGGCGTTGTGAATTGGCCACCAAAAAGCTGCGATTTGACGCGTTTGGACTATTATCTGCAGTGAAAGATGTATGCTATGCCAACAATCCGCAAACAATAGATGAGCTGAAGGACGAGATTGGAGCCGGTTCTAAGGCCCGAAACAATCGAAAATGTGCTCAAAAATTGGACCGATCGAGTGGCATACTGCCAAGCCAGCCGTGGTGGTCATTTGACCAAAATTATTTTTGATAAATAAATGTCATGAATCAACCTTTCAAATTAAACTTTGAAGATTGAAAAATATTCAGTTGTTTTTATAGCAAAATTAAATTCCAATTTTTATATGGACCACCCTGTATGAACAAAGAAAGCAGACAATTCCTGCACTTAGAAGCTCTTTTTCCACTAAAAAGTATTGCAAGCAACACCAAAATAAGATAAAATCAATTAGTTGTACCCATTAGACAATAATAAAATGAAAATATTCAGTTACAATAATATATGGAGATCGATATATTTTTTGAACGTCATTTCTTATTTATTGTAAACACGAGTTTTTAAGTATTACTTTTGTTAAACTCGTTATAAGTAAGACGCCCTTTTTTCCATAAACGAGCTTAGTATAAATAAATACGTTCGTTTTTGCAAACATTAATAACAGTCAATTAATTATTTCCCCAAAACCCAAAATTTTTTTTTGACTAATTTTTGTCTCGCGCTCAGAATAAACTTTTTTGCATTTTGTCAATTGGGACTGGGATGGGACTCTCATCATTGATTCAAATAAAATTGGCTGATTTATAGAGGCACACTTGACACCTGTGCGCTTCCGCGTCAAATAAAACCTGGCAAAAAAAATATTAAAAAAAATAAGTCTGTCTAATGAAAATAAACAGCAAGAAAAAAAAACGCATAAAACAATTAAATATCAAATGCTCAACAACAAACAAAATAATAAAAATAAATATCAAAATTCGTCGAATTGAAATTATGAAACCATGTTTTGTTTTTGTTGTTTTTATTTTATTATTATTTTTGTTATTGTAAGCAACTCTGGCGATCGCAATCTTTGTTTTGTATGTCAAATGTGGCACTGAGTCTCGAACTGGACGGGACAGACTGGCACATGTCTTTTACTGCATTTTGTATATCTCTTAGTTTTTTACGACTACTGTAAGCTGTTGCTTTGTATTTCATAGATACAGATACACCCCAGCAGCGAATGATTCTTTCTTTATTCAGAACGGAACGTTTTTTTCGTATTTATTATTTTAGTTGTTTTTTCATTTTATCTAAACAAAGAACTTTTGCTGTTTACGTAGTGCAAAATGCATAACCTTTGTTCGCAATAAAAATTCAATCAACTTAAATAAATACATATCAATTATTAGCCCGTCGATCGTTGCCAAACTGATTGCGGACCTGAACAAATGCACGTTCCCAAATCACCCGGGAACAGACGACACTCCATAATCGAGTGCAAGTGCGAAGAAGGTGTTAAGTTAATTCTAATGAGTTGGAATTGGATCGTAAATCTGAAGAGCCAGCTGTCGAGTATACGTATCAAAATCGAAGAATATGCCTGTAAATATTAATGGCAATCTGTATTCTATATTGATTTATGAAGGAAATAAGCAATAAATAGTATTGAAAGTATTAAAAACTTGTGGAAATACTCAGTCGAAACTGGAACTGGGTTAGCACGTTTAGCTTCAGGCTTCGCGGTTTCTTTGATTTATGGTCCAGAGCTATCTTAGGATGCTAACCAAGTTACTTACAGGAAGCACCTATGCTAGATGCGCTGCTTAGATTCTAACCAATAGAGCAATCTTGTCATTAGAAAGGCAAAACTATTTTAGATAATAAATAATTAGATATATCCCTGATATAAGATATATCCCTGATATAAGATATATCCCTGATATAAGATATATCCCTGATATAAGATATATCCCTGATATAAGATATATCCCTGTTCTAGGGCTAGAAAGGCTAGTAAGTAATAGATACTAAGACTAGCTGTGCAGTCTTCTCCTCAAAATTACTATGGCAATGTATCTAGCAGTAACGATTGCCTAAAACTCAAAGTTTTTAGATAAAAGTTTAAGATTAAAAACGGTTTTTAGATAAAAATTCAAGATAAAAATAGACCTTATCTTATCTTGCCTCATCAAGAGTAGCAACCAAATCAAATTTAGCCAGACAGTAAAAAAAATATTTTAAATAATTCCTTCAAGAAAAACTTCAAACGTCAACTTTATTCACATTTTTATGCTTTTGTTGACAATAAAGATTTAAATTCAATCTATTATATAAAATCTGTAATAGTAAAGATTTTAGTTGTAAAAATAAAATTAAAATTAAATTTAATTTTGGGTCTTTTTTATAGTTTGGGCAAAAAATATTTTCATATTATATTATATCGGGGTTTTCAATAGCCCAGTCAATTGGCCGTCTCGGTCGTGCGATTTGACGCCGTTAGACTATTTCCAAGAAGTCGATTATACAAGAAATCGAGGAGAGACAGCTAAAATGGTTTAGACATCTACATCGGATGGACGAGTCAAGAAAAGCCAAACAGGTACTGGAAATGAGAACGAAAGGCAATGCACCAAAAGGAAGACCCCGAAAAACTTGGGAAGATCGCATCCAGGATGTGGGAAGGATGAGCGGCAGAGCCCTGGCAGAGATGAGAAGAGAGAGCCGGGACCGACCTTAATTGGAGAGGATGAATATCCCGAGGATACCCCGACGCCTAACAGCAACTGGGGATTGAAGAAGAAAATGAAGAAGGCTATTTTCTGTGGGGTTACGTCAAGTCTATGGCCTATGTCAAGAAGTCAGCGACGATTGATGAACTTCGTACGAATATCGAAAGTGACATTGCAGCAGTATCGCCCGATTTATGCTTGAAAACCGTCGAAAATTGGGTTCAACGTCTGGACTGCAAGCGTGCCCGTAGTGGATATGCGAAAGAAATCGAGTTCCATAATGGCATCAAATGTACTTTTACAGGAATAAAGAATTTCATTGACCTTTGTAGCGCTCTTATTGAAAAACCCTTTATAAGAATATAGAAAAAAAAACTTGCCAGAATTGATTGCTGTTTGCTTTTGCTTTTTTTCACAATTCCCAAAGATTATAAATATTTACTTTTCATATTAGATTATTAAAAATTCTTGGTATCTTGAATCATCTATTTTTATGATATTTCCAAAAGGCAATCAAGATCTTTCGATATTTTAGTGCCTATAAAGAGTCAAAAGAAAACTATGCAAAATTGTATTTTTTTTTTTTATGTGCTTTTCATTAGCTTCACTTTGACCTCAACGACATGGGGGCAACAAAAATCAATGAGCAGCAATGCTTGACTGCTCTTCTCGCTATGTCTATCTCGGTCTATCTCGGCTGTTCCTATGCCAGCCATTTGGCAGGTAATTGAACGAGTCACACAAAGCTGGGTAAAAACTTGGTTAGGGGGCGACTCGACGATAAGACGACAGGCCAGACCAAGTAATAGGGCTTCTTCTCGATGTCTCTTTGCATTGCCAGCCATGCTTATTGCCTTTTATTTTTATTTTTTTGCTGACGTTGGCAGTTAGTTGGGCCAGAAAAGAAAAAAATAAAAATAATAATAATAATAAAAAAGCCTATTGACTTTCTGACTTTAGCTGGCAATTTGTTGGCTGCCCACATAAAAAAATTTAAACATACTAAACTTTATAGTATAGTATGATATAAATATTGTAAGAGCGGCAAGAAAACGGCATAAATTAAATTATTGTAAACAAAATGTTTATGGCGCGACGCAGTCAACGGCGCCGCTGTAATAAATTCGCGCTTTAACAAACACAACAAATACAGCAACAACAAACAGTACAATATATATACAATATAAATATATTTACAAAAAAAAAAAAAAGAAGGCCAAAAACAAGTTTCAACCAAAAATATTTCAGCATGAATTTCGTTGTCACAATAGCAGCAACAATAACAACAACAACACCAACTCATACATTGGGGCTTGGCATGCTGGCATTATGTGTATTGTGTATCTGTGTGTGCCTGTTTGTGTATCTGTGTGTGTGTAAAAACTATACAAGTGTCCGTTGACAGCAACGGCAATGGCGGCGCTGAAGTCGACGACAACTTCAGCCAAAGCACTTGGAGCTCACACATACTTAAGCACTTACACACACACACACACATGGACACACACATGCATAAAAATCCAACATATGTATAAACAATATTATTTAACTGTTTACGTCGCGTTTTATGCTAATTTGCAGTCATAAAAAGTATTTCTTAGCTTTTGGGGATCTTCTTTTAGATAGCACCCCATCATACCTATAAACATATTTCTTAACGCTATTTATTTTGTTATTTTTAGTTTTTTGACACATATGGCATTTCATTTTTTATGTTTTTTTTTTGTTTAATGCCAACTTTTGGCATGGGTTCTTCTATTTCTATATTTTAAAGACATTCTTGGGTTTTAGCATAGTTATGACCCGTGCACGACTTGAATAACTTTTGTTTTCGGCGTCTTTTAGTTAGATACAATAGACAAATAAAAAATTAAAATTTTCAACATGTTTTGCTCGATTTTTTGGTGCTCATTAATTCAGTTTGTCAACAAAGTAACTACTAACTTGGCTAAAATTGGGGAATAACACAATATTTATGAACTTAATAAGCCAAGTTAATTGGTTTAAGTCTAAATTAATGTTCAATCAAATTGGAGCTAAGTAGCAGACTTTGGGCACATCATAAGAGCTTTAAATTAAATTTGTATGCGTATAAGTTAAGAACTAAACATCGTATTAAGATATAATAATAAAAGAAGCATCGCAATTAGCTGTCTTGTGCTCTCCAAAGCTACTCGAGCCATGTGAGCCTGTAGAAAATTCTTTGCCAGCACATGGGGCTTTAGCACTCATATTATAGAATGGATATACCGTATGATGGTACGGCCTATCGTCACATATGCAGCCCTTGTGTGGTGGCCCATGACGCAGCAAACTGTGGCCATTAAAAAAAGCAGCAAGCTTCAAAGACTAGTTTGCATATCTCACTCGCGTGCGATGCGTACCTGTCCGACAGCTGTCATGGAGCCAGTCCTAGGACTCACATCACTGCATATTTTCACCAAAAAGTCAGCCATGAAGAATCTACTACGAATCCAGATCACATCTGGACTCTTAGCAAGTGACACTGGTCATGCGGCACTTAAATATTTCCTTTCTGACGTATAGATCTGCTCTGGATCAGATCGTCGGCAGTCGGGAGACTTGGGCTGACGGCAGCCTCTGTGGAAACCCCCGGTGGCAACAATGGTTCACGGATGGGTTCAAAAGTGAGCAGGGTGTAGGTTTTGGAATCATAGAGATCTGCGTCCTCAGTATCCTTCTCAAGGGAACTAGGGGAGCAAACATATGAATTTTTTCAAGCTGCTATTAGGGCATTGCCGTCCTGGAGCATCTCCTCCAAGATGGCCAAAGAATGCCATAACTACCTCCAAGCCTTGTCCGCCCGGAACAAAATCGTGCTATGTTGGGTGCCTAGACTCTAGGGAGTGGAATGTTCACGATCGCTGACGATCTAACACGACAGGGTGCCTACACCCTTACTACATCTCCTGCGCCGGAGAACATAAGAGATACTGGTTGTCAAGCCTCTGGATGCGATCAAGACAAAAGATCTTGGCAGAGTGGTCCTAAAGCTCCTGGTAGCTCACCTATCGGCCACCACATAGCAATCTACCATCTACAGAAAATTGGCCTATCGGACTTCTCAGAGGGCAGGCTCTGTCTAGAAGACGACGAAACCACCATACATATTCTCTGTGACTGCTCAGCGCTGGCATGGGACAGAGCCTGTCACATGGGAAAGGAACGGATTAGTCCCTTCCATCACAGGTCAATACAAACAAAAGACCTACTGATATTCATGAGGAAAGTCTATTGCTTTAACTTAAGGGTATGGTACAAAAGACCTTTTGGTCGCAGTGCCCCACCTCTCTGTGAAGAACCCTTTTAGGAAAAAAAAAGAAGCTGTCTACACTTCTTTCTCCCAATTGGAAAATCCTTCAAATAAATTCGGGTTGGTACATAAGTCCAAAATAACTAAAAATATAAAATCATCTAACTAAAGTAAAAGTTTAGGAGTTTCTTAGAAGACGAGCCAATTTTCTGGGTAAACCATATTTTGAAGATTTGGGTAGTCTAGCCTACGTGATCATGCGGTTCTGGTTGCTCTTATCGAATCCTCAAAATGCTTGTGCATTATGAGAGACACGCGATTAAGGATGCCCTAAAGTTTCTAATCCTTTCCACAATCCCTCCCTTTCTTCAATTCCTTTCCTTCTTTCTTGCAATTGGCAGCGCAATGGACCTCGTGGTCTCTGGGTGATTTGTAGTTGCCTACCCAACCTACCCAAACTTGGGAGCACAAAATGCATATAATCTTTAATTTTTAGAAGCTTTCAGCTAATTTCGCGTTCGTGAGCTGACAAGGTGTCACGTGCATATTGGTTCAACTAGGTGAAAAATCTTTGGTGATAAGATTCTGCGATAGATCGCAAAGAATAACATGTAAATTCGTATAAAATATTAAAGAACTTAAAACAAAGAAAATTTATGTAATGAAAGTAAGCAACTAATATTAAGAAAAATTTCCAGAACTCATAATATCGATATTAAAGATTCTACGACAAGCTCTGTCTGACAAATCTTTTATCACGAATAAAAGCTAAATAAAAATTATTTAAGGAAATTAAGTCAGTTAAAGCATGATTTTAAAACTCACAACATCCAGAGCAAAAGCATTTAAGTAAAGGAATCTACTGAATTTTATCGCTTCAAAGATTCTGATCATGTAAGTAAAAATCACGATTAGACGTGCTATACATTTCACAAATAAGTTGCAAATGTAAAATCTCGCAACATTTATCAATCAAATAGAACTAGTTAAGCCAAGTTAATAGCTTTTAATGCTAAATTGATGTTCAATCTAATGCAGATCATTAGAGAAGCTCGTAAAACCTTCAAACTAAATGCGCATCATTTACGGTATTAGCATAGCTAAGCAACTTGTATGTAATAATAATATAATGTTATACTTATAGAGTCGGTTGGTCGATCGGTCAAGTCTGTCAAATCACGTAGTTTAGTTTAGTAGCTGTCAAGTTCTGGTACTGCTATTTGTTTAAACGGAACTTCTCGACGTCTGTTGAAGTTTTCCGGTTCTACAAGAGTACCGTAGAAACGTAGAACGTAATGCTCATGCAAATTGACGCAGCGTTATGTGTCTAGTAGAGATACAGATACAAACGTAGAAACTTATGTGTAGCTGCTAAGCATTAAAGCCAATTTATCAAGCAATGCCAGAGACAAACGACGCAAGCGCAATCACCTTGACATACCTACCTACCTACACACGCAGATACAGATACAGCCACACAGATACAGATACACGCACACAGCTACACGCTTAAATGGTGCAGATTGTTGTGTGTTTATTATGGCAGTAGCACGCGAAATATTGTATCTGACAAATACTTGAAATTTATTGGAACAATATGAGACACTAAAAATAGTTGCCAGTTTCCAGTTGTTGTTGTTGCTGCTGTCAAGCGACTTTACAAAGTTTTTTGGCCATAATAATCATATAAAAGTTGTACTTTATTTTTTTTTTTTTGGTGTGGAATTTTTGGTAGTGTGCGCGGCGAGCTTATCGCAAATACTTTTGAGCTTAATCAAATTACGCCATATAAAGGTCGTCGTCGTCGTTGTTGTCGTATTTTATTTTCTTTTTTTTTTATCTTATCGCAATTGCCTTACCTATTTTTCTTTGCGCCATATCAGCTTGTTTCAAGTGTCGTTTTAACGCTGAAACTGCCAAGAAAATGTAATATATACATTTTTTTTTCTCGGGGCTGTACAAATTAAAAAGATATTAACTGCATTTCCTGTCAAGTCTCCAAGCTTGTCTATCTCACACTTAAACTTCCTTCCGCTGGCGCATTTTTTCATAATTTCTGAGCGAGTCAAGAGCGCATATAGCTGCCAGCGTAAATTTTTTTTGTATTTTATTGACTTAATAAGCCAACGGAAATGCTGTGGCAAGTTATTTTTTGTATTGAGCTTATCAAAGCAATTTTTTAAGCTGTCTGCATATTTTAAATATTTCTATGGAGCGCTCTCTGGAAGAGCGTACCAGAGTTTGTCCAAGTCATTGAACCGTGTGCAGCGCTTTTCTACTATTTCACATTTTTTCAAGATAAGCCAAAGCCTTTTGTCGCTTCCATGGCATGAAAGCATTTCACAATCTATGCACCGATTTTTAGCTCTTTTTTTCCTCTTTTTTCTTTTCTATGTTGTCTTTTTTTCAAACTTTTTTTTTTTTTTGAGCTATGCCTTGCTTTCATTCGTAAGTGGGTGTCAATTACATGAACGAGCAGACGACGATAATCTTAGAAATATGTGAGCGGCTGGCAGAGGCGTGCCTGGGAGGGAGCTTGTGCGAGGGGTGGCTAGGACCAAAATAACAGACTTTCTAAAAAAGTTTTTTTTCTGTTTCTCGAATATTTATTGTTGACAATCAACCCATGATTCTAAGGTATATAATCCAACATTTATAATAAAAAAGTAAGTCACTACACACTCAATATAACTTTTTGTATGGTATGCCTTAGATTACTCTACCTATAGAGTACACAATAGTTTAAAAAATCAAGTCGATTCTATGATAGGACACGCCTTCTGAGGTCGTTTGGGTGAAGTCGTTTTAGGCGTCTTCTTGGTCTATGAACGGCCAGGGCATATGCCAGCGAATTTGGATTTTTCCTTAAGCGATCAGCGTAACGGTCGCTTAGTTTATTCAGCACATCACCCACATAGAGAATGCCTAGATCCTTGTGAAGGTTTCGATTTTGGATATACCACGGGGCATCGGCGATTTCGCGCAAGGTTTTGTTTTGTAAAATTCGAATTTTTTAAATATTTGACTTGGCAGCTGTTCCCCAGACTTGAATGCCATAATACCAAGTTGGCATTATTAAACTATTATATACAGGGTGCTCCATTTGAATGTGGTCGATGGAAATATTGAATAACTTTGACAGATTTCAACCGATTGACGTCGTCGAACACATTTTGGAAAGGTTATTGCATTACAATTTTAACCATGAATCGATTCACGCCCAAAGAACGCGCGGAAATAGTGACAATGTTCATTAAATGTAATTGCCCGATTTTTGGGAGCGAATTTTAATGACTGATGAGGCCCATTTCACGCTATCTGGCACTGTAAATAAACAAAACTGTCGCATTTGGGAGAAAGAAAATCCTCATACTATCCATCAAACTCCACTGCATGATCAGAAAGTGACTGTTTGGGCCGGTGTCTGCTTCAATATTTCCATCGACCACAATCAAATGGCGCACCCTGTATGTAGAATACTTTTATTTTCCAAGGATGTTTTAATTGGAATTAACTCTCCATTTAAAGTGAGCGCAGGACTTGGGTCTAAATAAAAATGGCGAAAGAACGCTACCTTGCGGCACTCCAGCTTTAATGGTCCGTCGTTCCAAGAGTTTACCTTTCACCATAACTTTGAAAGATCGATTGTCAAGAAATGATTTTATGATTTCATAAAGTGGTGCAAAAAGGGCAGATTTAAGTTTTTGTAGTAACCCTTCGTGCCACACTCTGTCAAAAGCCTGCTTGACATCCAAAAATGCTGCCATGCAGTAGCGACAATGCTCGAGGGAGTCCAAGATGTGTTGCACCACTCTGTGAATTGGCTCAGGCGTGCCATGTTTCGGGCGAAAACCGAATTAATGCGCTGAAACTAGGGTCGTCACGCTGGAAAATGACAAAACTCTGCGCAAAAAGATTCTTTCAAAAATTTTCGCGAATACCGACAGCAAGCTAATCGAGCGATAAGACGCAATGGAGATGGGAGGCTAGCAGGGCTTTAGAATCATAACAATTGAGCACGTTTCCACTCCTTTGGGAAATATGCAAGACGCATAATTGCATTGAATATCTTGGCTAGAGCCAGAATGCCCGCCATTGGAAGAGCCTTAGGTACTCTGGCAACAATTTTATCAAGACCAGGAGCTTTTTTGGTGTTGAGTGCGTTTATTTGATCTACAATGATCTACTGGCAGCTCCAGTTGAAGCGGTGTAGATAATGCCGCCAAAGTTTCCTCGACCTCAGCTAAAAAAGTAAATGCGCATTTGTGCCTGGCCCAGAACATTGACTGCGAACTGGGTGTTAGCTGTTTAAGCTGTTAGTCGTGCACTTTTGCCCTTATGCCTTTTCTAGCGCGGTTCCGCAACAATATGAGTGCTCAACATAACACTGAGCTAAATAATTTTATAGCCACCCCCCTGAAATTTTATGCTCTTCAGCATACGCCACTGTCTACTCAGTGTAGACCCCAGCTGGAGGCTGACTCGGTTAGTCATTTAAATGCGTGGGCTCCAGCTTTTTTGATGGTCAGCAGACATTAGTCAGTTGATCCAATGGACTTCTAATGAGGCGCAAAGATACAACCGAATTTTTATTTTTTTTATTCAATAACCAGCTAACTTTTTGCGTTCATTTCGAAACTTTACTCAATTTACATTGTTTGTTGTACAATGTGGAAATCACAAAATGTCTATCATAAATTCCAAAGTGAACAATTGAAATAAATTTTTGCGCCATGAGCATGCCAACTGCATACAAATTAACTATTAAAAAATTCATAGAATTTATACATAGAGCGCAGAGGCGTACAACAAAAGCGCCTATAAAGTGCTGCCTGCACATAGATACACACTGATACACAGACAAAAAAATAAAAACTTAAATTGAAATTTATGATTTTTTATAACTTGTTGAGGGAATTGTACAGCGCGGCGCTGTTGTTAAACTATTGGCAGACAGTGTATGGGACATATTTCAGGGTTAAATGCAAATAAATAACTTAAGCTGGCTTTCAAAAAAAAAGAAGTTCGTTCGTCAAGAAATGAAAACAAATTAAATTAAAATGTATGCAGGCGTTTAGAGAGACAACCAAAGAAAGGCAAAGAAAGCCAATGAACATCTAGATAGAGCTACAAAAGATTGCTCCGCTAACAGATCTAGCTATCTATCTATCAGTTTGCTACAAACAACAGATCAGTCAGTTTGGGCTTTTGTTGCTGGTCATTGATCGATGAGCATTTTTGTGTATTTGATTTATATGTAAATCTATATTTAGAGACCCATACATATGTTAATATCATGTTGTTTGAGACCTCCATAAACTTAATGCCAAATTTCACTATATACAAATGCAAACACGTCGTCTGCTCTACGAAAAAATGCAAAAAGTATTCAATACGTCAACAAAAATTTGTGGTATGCGCATTATAAAGCTTAAAAAGTTGACACAACAACTAGGAAATATTTTCAACGCCCACATGGTACCAGCTATATAGCTATAGATACTTTTGCTATATTTCTAAGAAATATTCTTGCTTAATAAACCTTGGCAGCCATGGACTACAACTACAACAAGTTTGTTTGCAAGTTGTGGCTGTTTATCAAAGTTTTTGGCGTTGGCTCCAAAGTGTCCACCTGTGCAGTTTTGTGTGCCACATTAGCTGCTTCCAAGAAGCTGCCAAAAAAATAAACACAAACAAAAACCAGCAAACACAATAAAAACGCAAAAAAGATACAAATGTAACTTATAGATACACTCACAGCAACAGATACTCTTTACAGCCCAAAAAAAAAAAAATACATAAAAGAAAAAGAAATTTAATGCTATGTTAGCTCATGATTATGGCGGGCGTCTGTTGCGCCTCTGTAGCCTGTGTTTGCCTCCAATAATGTTGTTAGTGTATCTGTATCTGTTACTATCGTTGTTGTTGCTGTTGTTGCTGCTGTTGTTGTACTCTGTCATTAACAAAACAACTGTTGCGACCTTCACATACCAGAGCAACCAAGCGACTGTGCGCGAGCAAGCATACTCGTACTCGTACATATGTACTCGCCGCAGCACATATATTGAAATAATAATAATAATTATATATATTTCTTATGTCTGAGTGTATGTATCTATGTGTGTGCATTGACGTACTATACTATACTATATAGTATATACTCGTACTCTATAATACTATGTACATTGTTCAACTGCAAAACGTGGACGAGAATGCGAATGAATAAAAACAACAACGACGTCAGTTCTACATACGACTGACTTGCAAGACTACAAATTGTTCTACTGTATCTGATAGAATGTAAAATATATAAAACCTCCATAAAAATACTTCTCTTAATAAACTGTATTAACGTTTTAGCGCTGTGTGTAAAGGGAAGTCTCTCTATGTAAATACGTGTTTGCATGACGCGAGTTCTTAAGTATTTTATGGCCAGATTCCGATTCCATAGCCCCCTTAAAGGTCGTCGCGTCGTCAATTTCTGGGCCACAAAAACGAAAATACTGGAGGCCATTGATAGGAAGTGGCCAAGGTGTTAGCCCACAAAAGAATTTCTTGGTTTTTTGCTTTGACGTCGTTTGCGTTCTACTTTACTATATACTAAAATATAATTCCTTGGAAATCTATCATAATTTTATGCTTGGCCAAAAACAGAACAACGAGTCTGCCAAAATGAAAAATTTTTGTTTTATAGATACTATATAATTATATACAGTAGAAGCTTTTGAAAAAGAAAAATTCGGTATGTTCACGAACTTAGATGAGGTTTGAGGCGGCAAGAGCTGAAGAGAATTTAAGTTTGCATTTACGAAAAACAAAATTTTGTACTCTACAATTAATTAAAAAGAAAAACAAAGCCAAATTTCTTTTTGATTCACCCTCAAATTACAAATCATAGCAATAAGACATTTTTAAAAAATCCAAGTTAAAGTTCATAGATTACAAAATTTCGCCAAAGCGATGTACAGTCGCGGACAAAAATATCCGGACACCTAAATTGCGCTTGTAAATGCGAACTTTGAATGGTCGTGGGCGCCGCATAAAAGTTTCTATCGACTTGAAAATTTTTAGTTGTAATCGTGTGTTATTTAGCTTTTAATAAGTGATAAGTTTTATGATCTCTAAGCTTTCTGGGAAGTAAAAAAAAATTAATAGTGAAAAATGTCTCAAATGACTGATTTTTATAAAGGAGCAATATTAGCTCTGCGGTCAGAAAACTTGAGCCTCCGTGCTATAAGTGCTAAAGTTGGATTCAGCAAATTTTCGATAGCTCAATTTGTTAACAATTATGAAGAATTCCGCAGCCTTAAAAGAAATCCTGGCTCAGGGAGGAAGAAGAAGACGACCGACAATGAAAATCGGATATTGAAGCGTTTAATTATGTATAAATCGTTTCAAAACCACTGAAGACATAATGACCGAATTGGTCCAGTCTGGAGGAGTCAACATTAACACAAGGACTGTGCAAAGACGCCTCGTGGAGGAAGGACTTAATGCTCGCCGGCCAGCAAAAAAAACCGGTCTTAGCCGTAAAAATGCGTCAAAAAAGGCTACAATGGGCTAAAATCCACGAGTCTTAAATGAGAGCGTCATATTTTCTGATGAATCCAAAATAAACCTTTTTGGTTCAGATGGGATGACCTACGTACGCCGTAAAGTCGGAGAGCGGTTTAAAAACGAGTGCCTAAAACGAACTGTAAGGCAAGGTGGATCCCGTATGGTCTGGGGATGTTTTTCCTACTATGGAGTTGGTGATCTAGAGAAAAGTATCAACAAATTTTGAACAAACATCTTATACCATCAAATGAGAAGCACCTTTCGTATTCCGATGATTTCATTTTTCAGGACGATTCTGCTCCTTGCCATCTTGCAAAATCGGTAAGTCATATTTTTTTTACATGCTGTAACTATTGTGCATTTTATTACTAATCATTTACATTTGCACGATTTTTTTGTTTAGGTAATTATTTGAAGAAGGTATACCAGCGTTGGACTGGCCAGGCAATAGTCCGGATTTAAATCCTATTAAGAATCTCTGGCTTATTTTAAAGATTAATATAACGAAGGGGAAACGCGAAACATTAAAAGAGCTGGGTTTCATTGTGGAAAATGTGTGGTAGAAGGACATTGCCATTGAAACAATCCAAAATTTGGTTGATTCAATGCCAACACGCATAAAATCCGTCATAAAAAATAATGGAGGACCAACAAAATGTTAAAAGTTATAATTTAAATGTATTAAATTTCGTTCTAAATAAATAAATTTTAGTTATAATTTGAACTCTTTTAAACAAAAAAAATTCAAATCCTATACGGGTACCCTAAGCTGATCACTCATTTTTGACTTGGTTCACTTTTTAGTTTATATTTTTTTAAAGAAAGCTTTTAGAGGAAAAACCTTTCGGCCCAAAAAAGTAATATAAATAACATATACAATAAAAAAAACTTCGAACCGATATAAGCTAATTTACAACGCTAACTTCGATTTAAAGTTCACGCATGTAGCCAAAACTAAGTACGGATTTTTTTGTCCCGTACTGTATCTTGTAAGTTTTTAGGTTACAAAATTTCGCCAAAGCAATGTATATCCACAGAACCAATAGGCATTTCTTTTTTATTACTTAGTTTAAATTTAGTGTCAGAATTCCACGGAATTCCATAGTTAACAAAGTCTTTTTTATAAATTTTAAATGTAAGCACAAGATTGATCGATCAGCCGATCGATGACACAGTCATTTTAAGGCTTATCAATTATAAAAGATAAGAGCGTAAATATGGCACACTTAGAACAACTTTAAAAATAAACTCTATAAATAAATTACAACGAAAGACAAGTGTCCCGAGCGTTCTAGTTGTTGAGTTACTACTGTATTCACAGCATATATATATAGTATAGAATGTTTGTATTACGATATCTGTATATCTGTGTGTATTCAGTTGGCATTTGCAGACAATTTGGCAATTTTCATTGGGGGCAAAATTATTTTGATATATTTCTTTGGCTTTATGCTTGTTGCCATTTTGTTTTTAGTTTGATTTATTTTTTTTTTCTTTTTTGTTCAACTTTTAAATATAGTTATATGTATGTATGTGTGTTTATACAACAATAGCATGAAAATGCTTTTGACGTTTGAATACAATAACAAAACCAACAACAATGACGACGACGAATATCTAACTAGAAAACGTGTAGAATGAAAGCTGCTGCCATAAAGAATGCCGCATGTCAAATGGGCCAATTAACATTTCTGTTATTTTCATCTTTACCTTTTGTTTATAAATACAAATCAGAAAAAATGTTTTTTTTTGTTAAACTATCAGATATAGTATCTGCGGAATTTGCGGAATGTAGTGCGCAAAAAAAATGCTTTAGCATGATGTAAGAGATAGAGACGGCAGATTTGTCTACTGTTTACTTAAGTAGCTATAAGATTTAAAAGACTAAATATCATTTTTCCATTTCGCATAAAAAAATTCGCCTGAACTCTACGGCAATCTTCAAAGGAAACGTAGCGCAAAGATTTCTTTGCTGTCAGAATGCATTGCGCAGAAATATTTGCGGCTGTTATATTTTTAACACCCGGGCCAGGCCAGGCCAGCAGGCGGCAGGAATAAATTCTGTATGCATTTTCTGGCTCTGGTTCTGGCTTTGGTTGTTGTTTTGGTAATGTGCCATAGCAATCATTTCTATATAAATCCGCCATAGCCGTAACAAAATGAAAAATTCCAAAGTATTTCACATTGAAATTTTGTTTGTTTGTTTATCTTTAGCGCAAATTGAACACAGAAGGGAAATAAGTAATGAAATGGCAAAACTTGAAAGATTTCAAAAAAAAATTTTTATGGCACCCGCTCGTGGCAATTTGCTTTTGTAGTAATTCCAAGACTTTTTTCGGTTGATTAGAATTCTAGGTATTATGCGGGAATTTACTATATACAATCTAAAAAAATATTAAGAGTTAAATATGGGCAATGCTTTTTTTGGGCGAAAGCTAAACTGTTTGGCCTTATGTGTATAAAAACTATGTAAGTTGATTTTTTGAAAATTACCAAATTGGTCAACAAAAATACAAAAAAAAAAACAAAACCGCGTGCGCGTGTTAACTGTCAACAAACGTAAATTGTGAGCTATAAGAATTATATAAGCCAATTTAGATTTTGTGTTGTTGTGTCTGAGTATTTGTTGCTGTTGTTGTTTAATAATAAACAGCAAAAATGCGCGACAAATAAATTTATCAGTAGCAATAGTGCATGTACATGTATCTATGTAAGTTACGCATTTAAGCATGTGTATGTGTGTGTGTGTGTGTGTGTACGCGATCATTTACTAAGTAAATTTTACTCAAAAGCAAACAAATAAACAAAACGCATAAACATGCATAAATAACTCGTTGCAGTGGCAGCGGCAACAGCAGCAGCAAATGTTCAACAAAAATGCAATGTGCTGCCTCCAGCAAAGCAGCTCACATAGATACAAACACACACACACACACGCACACACAATCATGAAAACAACGACATCGACAGCGACTGCGCAGCAGCAGCGACTCTGGAATGCGGTTTTGACAAGTTCTTCTAAAATTGTACGGGGCAACTTTGCTATTTACGCTATGAACGACAACGACAACGACAACAACGAGGAGGAGAGCGGCGAGTGCGCTCTAGCGTGTGCGCGTGTATGTTTGTGTGAGCCAGCGAGTGAGTAAGAGAGTGCGCGAAGGAGCGCTAAAAGCAGAACTAGAAAAACAACCGCACAAACAGCAACAACAAGCAGCGCGCGCACAGTGGTACAAAATTACAAAGAAATGAAGGCAATCATGAACATTTTTAATTTTTTACTACATTTTTTGTTACATATTTTAAGGTTTTTTAAAACATTTGACTATATAATGCTAAAAAAGAAACTTTTCTATTTATTTGCAATAATTTATTTATATCATAATTCACAACTGAATGTGTTTACATATAGATAAATTTCAGTACTCCAGTACTTTCGTTCTTGCATTCTACAATTAATTTAATAAATACAAATAAAATAAAATTTCACTTTATTTAGGTGGTTTTAACCAAAACAAAGGAGGGTCGGGTCGGTCTTTGGGGTGTGCTTGCGCGGAAAGTTGTCTGATAGTCACACAGAAGTGACCAGCGACGACTACCTAACTGGCCGATCCAAGTAGCTCTCAACCTCCAGCTTTACGCTATGTACCCTCCATGGTTAGCCCCTGGATACAACTTCCCAGGGCGTTTTGCATGGAAGCGTAAGTAGACATCTACTACCATGCAAGGGAGTCGAAAGCCCAGTCAGTCGTCATTTCCTTTTCAAAATCCATGACTACGATACGAAAGAATCAAAAAAGCTTTGGATAATGGAGGCGAGCGATATAGGCCTAAACCCACATCGGGTTCGTGGAGAACCAAAACAAAAGTCTGTATATGCCTATATATTTTTAGTTTTGACGCTTTCAAGTCAAGTTCTGTTTTCATCATATTCATGCAATAAGAAAGGTACCACAAATAAAATCCATTAAAAATTTCCAAAAGAAAATTGATGACTTGAGACAATAAGAAAATTTAGTAAATAAAAATTAATAAAACATTTAACATACCAAAAATACATATAAATAAAAAATTATATCTTTATCAATAGCGTTGCATAATAAAGTGTGCGCAGTGGCGGATTTATCGTACAGGCAACATAGGTTGAAGACTAAGGCGTAATTCTGGGGCGGAAAAATTTGCAAAAGTTGCGGATGTTTGTTTCAATTCCTAATTCAAATTATAGCTCAGAAAGATCGTTTTCTGTTTTAAAACGCGTGAAAAACTATCTCAGATCTTCATGGGGCCAACACATTCTAAATACTCTTCCGTTGTTAACGATAGAGTCAGATTTGTTTCTATCTATCGATTGTGAAGATATCATCCGTGAATTCGCAGCTGACAAATCAAGACGTAAAGAATTGTGAATGAGAAGTGTTTGAAAAAGGGTTTTTGTTGAATACCTTATCCATGCCGATGTTGAATTTGATTTATTTATTCCCTAATCTGCACGATGTACACAATCACCAACTCAAAAACTGACAATTTCTATTACTAATTAAATAAAATGGGCTAATTAAATCTTGACCTGCGAATTATAATAAGTTATTAAAGCATATACCGCCATTAATAACAACAAAATTTTGCTGCGCAACATTTCGACTTTGCCACACTGTGCTGCGCTCTGGTTGGGGGCAAATCCCAACAACAAAACTATGCATTGGCATCGTCGTCGTCGTCGAGTGCAGCAGCACAGTCGGCAGCAAGCTAGTTGAACGAACGCGCATAGCGGCTGCTGCTGCTGCTGCGGCTTGTTGGTCTCTTGTTGGTTGCGAGGGTTTTGTGGGGGGCTGACGAGGGGGCGTTGCGCATGCCGCAGTTGAACGAGGTAAATGCATTTTGTGTTTGGAAATAGGCTGCTCAGATACAACAACGACTACGACGACGATGAGGATTGTTTTTGTTGTTGTTGGAAAATATTTCAAAGTTGCTGTGAACTCGCTGCAGCAGCAGCAGTGACGGCGGCGGCAGCGGCACCAATTGAATGCATTTATTAAAGCAATGTGCGCATAGTTTGTTGTATCTGCTGCTGTCTCTGTCGCTGCGGGCGTTTGCAGCGCTGCGCTGCATTAAATGCCAAGCTGCTACTATTTCCTACTACGTATGTACAGCTGTATATGTATATAATGTATACATATATATATATATATATCTACACATGCCAAACACGCCCTGCTTTACGTTTCATTTTTGCAGCCATGTATGTTTAGTTATTTATGTATTTTTTTGGCAAACATTCCGCGAGTTTTCCATGCAGCGTTCACACTACAGTGTGTTTGGTTTTTATGACTTTTTAACGTTTTCCAACATTGCCGCTACTGCACATAAAATGTTCTTTTTTATTTTTGCAAACAACTTTAAAGCGCGAGTGCGAGCGAGCAAGCTGCTTATGTGCAGTTGAGCTACTTTGCTTTGACATGAATGTCAGCTTTGTGCATTTAAGAAGTTTAATCAAAAATGTTTTTTTTTTCTTACTGCCAGTTCTGACTTGTTGCTCTTGTTGTTGCTGTTGTCGCCTGAGCCGGTTTGCAGCATGCCCCATCTTCTCCTATGTACTTGTGCACTTGAGTTTGTCTATGTGTGGAAGCAGCTGCCTGCGGCACGTAAGAATTTCTATGCACGACACAAAATCAACATTATCATCATTATCAGCAACATCTTCATCATTATGTTGCACGTCTTTGTAGTTGTCGTTTTTTTTTTTGCTGCTGCTGCTGGTTGCCGGCGTCAACTTTAATGCAAGTTGCAGCTATTCGCTTTGTTGGCAACATCAAATGTTATTGCCATTGTTGTAATGTTCTTTGGCTTATCTTTTGTTTGGCTCTTCCAGAGACCATAAACAAAGCCAAATTGTATACTGTGGCCAAAAGAATGTCGAAGACGACGACGACGGCAGCACTGACCCACAAACCAATAAATTCCAGCTTAAATATCTCAAGAATGTCATGAACAAAAACAACAGCGCAGCATACACTACAAAAAAAGCGCTATAAAATGAATTATGCGCTGTGTTAAACATTTTGACAGCACATACAGACGCACAGATGGACTTGCATACCAAACTTAGCCTTTTACGCATGCAAAGATACGCCAGCTACTGCACAGATACAGCTACATATACTTTAAGATACTCTTGCTCAAGAGCAGCAGCCAGCCAACCCCATACTTGGCCATAAAGAACGCAGAAAAAAGAGCGTATACAAAAATAAATCGAAAAATAAGGCATGCCAAGAATGCAACGCACAACTTCAGCTACAGATACAGATACTTTGAGTAGCTGTAGCTGTAGTCTTCGTAGCCTTTACTTTTGGGCGTCTGTGTTTGTCTTATCACTTCATTAGGCCATAAATTCGACAAAAAAAAAATAAAATGGGGGGGCATAAAAAAATACTGTGGAATGCGTAGTCAGAAAATAAAAAATATCAAATAAAGCTTGATGAAAATATGTAATAAAAAACAGAACAGAAATTCCACAGCGCACAGATACACACTCACACACATACCAAATCAGGCAGCTTAAGCACCTACAAGATGCACAGTTAGCATGCAGCAGCAGCTGCCACAAGCTGCAAACACAAGATACTCGTATACAGATACTTTTGAAGAGTTCAACTCGCATGGCTGCCCTTAAGCTGCCTCCTCCATACACATACATACAAACATACCCACATTCTGTTCCGCCTTCAGCTGCATCTTTGGACAACAATAATTATGCGGCAAGCAGTAAGAGCTTCACCAACAACATCGTCGGCGTCGTCGTCGCGTCGTGTCGTGCGCATTGTTCGTATTCAAAAGATACGCGTGCGCAGCCATAAGCTTCTGCGCAGTGTTAAGAATATGTTATGCGCACTCAAATGGCATTCGGAAAGTGCTACTGAAAAATAATACAAAACTTTGGCTACATGGACGGAGACGGACAAAAGGCATTGGATGTAGATGGATAAATGGAGTTGGAGGCACAACAAAAAAAAAACAACAAGGCTGACTTTGGAATGTCTTTAAGCCCTGCTGCTGCTGTCTGGCCGTCTGTCGCACTTTGTAAGTGTTATATGAGTCTGCATATATGTAGCCCCATAGGCATACTGATAAAATCGGACAGTGTCCCAAAAGATCTGAGGCACATACTGTAAAAGACAGAAGAGCTGAGCTACAGCTGATTGCAGTTCGTTGAGGCTAACTCTTAATTAGGGCAATTAATTGCGATGAGCTGTTTGCTAAGGAATGCGCCCCAGCCAGCTGCCGATATATAGATACACACACACATACACTTAAACATACAGATACTTACAACAGCTGCCATATAATATTTATTAACCTCAGACAAAAGGTTGGCAACGCCCTTGGAATGCCGCCAAATGTAGTCAGTGCATGGTTTGAGGAATGAGGAAGAAGAGATTCTGTATGGATCTACAATAACTGGAATTCTTCGATAAGGTTAAGAGAAGAAGCTAATTAAATAGAAGATACTACAATTAAAAACAAATAAAAGTTCAAAGTTCTTTCAAGGAAATGTCCTTTTTTTCCCAAAAGGGTACCTCACAGAGAGGTGGGGCACTGCGTCCAAAAGGTCTTTTGTACCATACCCTAAGATTAAAACAAAAGACTTTTCGCTTTCCTCATGAATAGCAGTAGGTCTTTGGTTGGTATTGACCTGAGATGGAAGGGACTAATCCGTTCCGCTGGGCAGTCAAAAAGAATATGTCTGGTGGTTTCATCGTCTTCTAGACAGAGCCTGCACCCCGAAGAGTCTTATAGGCCAATTTTCTGTAGATGATATCTAACAGTGTGGTGGGGATATAGGTAAGCTACCAGGAGCATTAGGTCCGCTCAGCCAAGACCTTTGGTCTTGATCGCATCCAGAGGTTTGACAAGCACTTTTGCTTGTCGAAGCCCCGAAAGGGAAAACCAGAATATCTATGTTCTCCTGCGCCCCATTTCTTTATCATGGTTTTGATTTTGAACCAACCAGTACCAAAAAACGGCGCATGAGATATAGTCAGGGTGGAGGTACCCTGCCGTGCTAGATCGTCAGCGATCGTGTTACCATCCACTCCGAAGTGTCCAGGCACCCAACATAGCATGACTTTGTTCCGGACGGACAGGGTTTGGAGGTAGTTATGGCACTCTTTAACCATCCTGGAGGAGATGCTCCAGGATGACAATGCTCTAATAGCAGATTGGCTATCTGAACAAATTTGAAACGATTCCAAAACTCACACCCTGCTCAGTTTTGGACCCAGCCGTGAACCATTGTTGCCATTGGGAGTTTCCACAGGGGCTGCCATCAGACCAAGTCACCCGACTTGGGAGAAGAGAAGGAACTGTCTTTTAGAAGAGTTTGATTCTAACATTTCTGTGCCAAATAGGTAGGTAGGTAGGTTAAGGCGGCAGTTTGGACTTATCATCCCAGATCATTTAGACCAAGAACAGACACTTTGTGATACCAATAATGGAAGTAAGTGATAAGGATATAGAATAGGCAAGAAAAATTAGGGAAATTGGAAAGTGCAGGACTATGCAAAACGTAGGATTCGAACCCACAACCTCTAGGAGGACGCTCGCTGTTCCAAATATCTAGTCCCATTTCTTCACTTCGTAGCAGCTATCTTAGGGGAGTGCTTCTTCTGATTCTATAGAAGCTTAAGGATTTTCCAAGTGGTAACCTTTTTGGAAGTTTCCTATGAATTAGTAAGCTGCTGTATCCCAGTTTTAGATGGCGTATCAGGGTAGGATTGACTCATATATTATTACCCTTAGAACCCCCCTGCAGTGTAGTCGTGCCTATAATCTTCTATACATAACATATCGCACACATTATATGTATAGAGATAGATCACATAATCGAAATTACTTGTCGGCTGAGCACAACTTAAACTTTAGCAACCAAGCGAATTGTGTAATTTCCTTAATCCCATGTGGCCCTGAATCCTTGTCTTTATACGTTGGCATACGTTCAAATTGGGCACTTGGAATGCCTTTCTTATGGGGATATGGCTGCAATCCATGCATGGTAACAGCAACAACAACAACAGCAACGCCAAAGTATCTCACAGCAATTTATCTTGAGTATGCACATTCCAGCGCTGGCTTTGCGCCCGTTTCGTTTCATTTTGGGTCTCTCTGTGGAGTGTGTACCTATGTGTGTGTGTGTGTGCATGCATGGAAAATTGCTACCTTTGCAGTCGACTCTGACTCCCGGCCGGGCACAACATAACACTGAACGCATATATCACGATCACCCAACAACATATAGTATACTATACTATACTATAAGAGCTCAAGAGCCAGCTCAGCATATGACGACGCCGTCGTCGTCTTCGAAGACGATGAGTAGCAGACAGACGAATGCAAAAAAAAAAACAAAAGATACAAAAAACGCCTGTGGAACGCGCGTGTTTCATTTTATGCAAAGCACAAAGGGGCCACAGCTCGAAATCTAAATCCAAATCCAAAAGGGGGAACTTAATTTTCTGCTCACGTTTGCAGTTTTCTGTTGGCAGTCTCTTTGCGAAGCAGACGAAGAACGAGCGAGTGAAAAATTGCTCAGCTGCGATCGCGGAATGACAGCTGAATTATTATAAATCGATATGAGACTAGGCAGGCAGTCAGGCGCAGGCGGCGGGGCGGTGTGATGTGGCATTGGACATTCATTCAGCGCAGTCATCCAGCCAACTCGAGCTCGAGTTCGAGCTGATCGGTTCCTGGCATTCTTGCATTCGGGCATCGCCTTCATAGGGGCCAGGCCAATTCACCAGTAATAAGCAGTTCGATGCGACAATAAAAAATGGGTTGGCAAATTGTGGGCCTGGCAGCTCCAGCAAGTCTCCTCTATTCGCTATTCGCGTTTGTAGCGCGTTTTCTTGGCATTTTTCGCCTGCGGTGCTGCAAGTCAATTGCATTGCACAAATATATACTTAAAAGTTGCAAGTACTTAACTGGGAGGACTGGGTGTATTTCAAGGGTAGTCATCATCATCTTCATCATCTGTGACTGCGAATGCAACAATGTGCAAGTGTGTAAGTGTGTGTGTGTGTCTTTGCCTGGTGTTAATTAGCAAAACATGCTGAGAGAGACAAGCAAGCCATCACATAACACACATAGCCACATGGTCACATACTAATCATGTTGAAAAGGAAATCATTATGCTTGATAAAAATCACAAGTGTTGATTGCCCCGTGCACAGCACATACATATATACCTATATAGTATATATATATACAACTTTACACCGACTGCAATTGCAAAAGTTGCACAGAGATACAAATAAAATAAAAAGAAAAAGGAAGCGAAGACAACTTTGGCGCACCAAATGCAAGATACACTTGCCCAGCTCAAGGATCGTTCATTATAAGGTTGCAAATAAAGATATCGATATGAGGGATTACAAAATGGCAAGGTGATTTACATAAGCAAAAATACTTGGCATTTTCGTGTATCTTTAATTTAGAAAATGAGATTACAAGAGACTCTTTTTGTCTGTTCTCTACACATCTAATATGAAGTCTTTTCGGTAAATTATCAGAAATTATGTGTGAATCAATTTTACTTCGTGGAGCATCAGCTAACTCAAGTTGTAAAGCTGCAGCGCATTAAAAGGCTTCTTCATCATCATCTTCTGTCACAGCTGCAGAAGTGAGGAAGAGATGACCCTAGCAGCCTAAGTAACCTTAATTATATATGAATTTTCGTCCCAAACCATCTTTGCAGATCTAAAGCTGAGCAACAAGAAATTTATATCTTCTCTCCCAAGTCGGGAGACTTGGGCTGATGGCAACTCCTGTGGAAACCCCCGATGGCAACAATGCTTCACGGATGGGTCCAAAACTGAGCAGGGTGTAGGAGTTGGAATCGTTGGACCCCACACCAGAATCTCTACTGCAATGTGCATTTGGCCCAGTGTCTTTCAAGCGGAGATTCATGCCATAGAGATCTGCGTCCTTAGTATCCTTCTCAAGGGAACTAGGGGCGCAAACATATGCTTTTTTTCAGATAGCCAAGCTGCTATTAGGGCATTGTCATCCTGGAGCATCTCCTACTGGATGGTTACAGAATGCCATAACTTCCTCCAAACCCTGTCCGCCCGAAACAAAGTCATGCTATTTTGGGTGATTGGACACTCGGTAGTGGATGGTAACACGATCGCTGACGATCTAGCACGATAGGGTGCCTCCACTCTGACCAAATCTCCTGCGCCGTTTTGTGGTATTGGTTGGTCCACAATCAAAACCATGATAAACAAATGGGCCGCCGGAGAACATAGGAGATACTGACAAAAGGTCTTGGCAGAGCGGACCTAAAGCTCCTGGTAGCTTACCTATCTGGCCACCACACTGTTAGATATCATCTTCAGAAAATTGGCCTATCGGACTCTTCAGAGTGCAGGCTCTGTCTATAAGACGATGAAACCACCAGACATTTTCTCTGTGACTGCCCAGCGCTGGTATGGGAGAGATCCTGTCACATGGGAAAGGAACGGATAAGTCCCTTCCATCTCAGGTCAACACCAACAAAAGACCTACTGCTATTCATGCGGAAAGCGGAGTGTCTTTTGCTTTAACTTAAGAATATGGTGTAAAAGACCTTTTGGTCGCAGGGCCCAACTTCTCTGTGAGGAGCCCTTTTGGGAAAGAAAAATCTATTCTTTACGAAGCTAATATGAACTCATTTCGGTAAATTGTCGGAAAATTTGTATGAATCAATCCCACCTGTTTAGCATCAAAGGGGATTCATAAAATGAAAAGTATGAACATATTTCACGAAAATTTCCGAAATCGGAATAAATGCAGCTAAATTGGAAGGCAAAAGGCAAACAGACATTCTTGATATAAACGCAAAACAAACGGAAATAGTTCATCTTTATAGATACGACATTATCAAAGCTGATATGAACCTTTAAAAATTATCTTTGAAAAAGCACAAAACGTTTGTTCATACAAAAGGAAAATATTTGTGGCTCTTATATTCAAGGTTGTCCAAAAAACGTTTGATTATCTATAAGTGACAAGGTTGACATCTTTTACTTCGATTTTCCGTAACTATGTGCCAACAACTTGTTGTGACAACTTATTCTACCCTTTGGAAGAGTATATAGTCTATATATATATATATATATACTATATAAAAACAACAGCAACTTTGACAGCAACAAGTGCGAGAGCGATTGCTGCCAAGCGTCGTTGTCGCCATTGCTGCAACATTGCAACAGCAGCTAAGCGCAAAATGATGACAGAAAAAACTCTCAACTCTCGACCAAGTCAAGACTGCAGCTCGCTGGCTGCCACCAAACGCTGCTGCTGCGACAATAACCACCACCGGCAGCCGGCGGCAATGTTGGCAACAACATTCGCAACAACATTTGCAACGTTGGCAACAACGATGGCTTGGAGTAACAGTTTGCGTTTGGGGTTTCAGTTTGAGTTTGAGAGTTTAAGTTTGCTGAGTTTGCCGAGTTGAGCTGTTGCTAAAATGGGCAAAGCATGCAACAAGCCTGGGGGCCAGTGTGTGGCGTTGCCTCTTATGTACATGCATCTAGTAGATACATTATGTACTAGCGTTGAATGCATGTGGCAACTGTCGTTTGGTCGTTTGCGCTTTGCTACCAACCACTACTACCACCAAGTGGAAAGAAAATATTTTTTGACGCTTTGGGCCTGCAAACTAGAAAACTGCGCTGTCGCCATGGCAGCGGCGACTGACACTGCAGCAGCAGCAAGCGGCAACATGGCGTTGCATTTATGCGCGTAATCAAATTGTAATCATGGCTTTGGTCGCTGCAACTTTTTTGCAGCAACTTTTGTTGTTGTTGCTGTTATTGCTGCTGGTGTTGCTGCAGTTGCAGTTGCTGCTGTTGTTGTTGTTGTTGTTAAGTGGAAATACTTGTTGCACAAATGCAATGCATGCATGCTGCCAGCCAGGCCTATGCCTGCATCTGCATTTGTATCTGTATCTGCTATACACTCGCATACTCGTATTCGTTGCGCATTTTATGCATGTGTTTGAGTATACATATAAATAAATATATATATATAACTGCAGCTGTGTGCATTCTTTCCACTTTTTTCTTGCTGCTGCTGCTGCCTTGTGCAATTTATTAAATGAAAAATGCCGTTTTGCAGCTTTCCAACTTGCGTTGTTTCTCTCTGTATGTGTGTGTGTATTTGTATCTGTGTGTGTGTTGGCATCTTTCCCCCTACCAAATTGAATTTTATGCAAATTTTGTTGTTTCTGCTGGCATTTTGCAGCTAAAATCGCCACATCTAATGCATAATGGCACGCATGCCTTCAACTACAAGCTACGAACGCATTAGCCACAGCCAGCCAGAGATCTATCTATGCACATGTCTGTATGTATATGTATGTATCTGAAAGACGACATATCCAACAAGCAACACTTGCCTAGCCTGGAACGCGACGTCTGGATCTGGGCCTACCTAATGCTGTTTTGACTTTGGGATTGGCCATTTTGTAGCATTAGTTTTTATCGCTCGCCACTTTTGCGCGTTTTTGATGCAATTGGCAACGCCGGCCATCCATCCAAACAACTCTTAATCTAAAATGCCACAGGTCATTAAAGGCCTAAGTGTCCAAGTGTGTGGCAGCTAATGAAGGGTGTTAAGCTACATATTCGGAATGTTCTAATGTGGTTCGCTCCATAAGAACATTTAATTTGTTCTGCATGTTGAAGTATCTACTCGTTAAACATAGCGCATTAACTATTTGAGATTGGTTAAAGGGTTTGAGCCCTGTGGTGAGAAACTACTAATTTAAGTGATATCCATTATAGGTAATAAGTTGGTTGCACATAAAAATCTGATTAGATATACCGATATTGTTATCATAGCAAATAATCCGTAAAGGCTACGAAATGCATTAGAGAAGTGGTCCAACAATCTCAAAAGAAAGGGAATGGAGCTCAATATAACCAAGAGCAAAGTAATGTGGGTCTCTAAAGAGGATAGGTCGACAGAGAATCTGCATTTAACATGCAACGGCAGAGAATTAGAGAATGTTGAATCCTATGAATACCTAGGAACCATTGTTAGCTGTAAGGGAAAAATAGACCAGGAAGTGCTAAACCGGACCAAGAAAGCGGTCTCAGCGTACTATCAGATAAGCAACACAATAGTGGGTAAACAAGAGATAAGCACAAAAACCAAAACTCAAGCTATACAACACGGTTATAATACCAATACCACTGTACGGTACCGAGTGTTTCAGGCAACAGAAATGAAGTACGTATGAAGGATCGCAGGAAAAACCAGGAGAGATATGGTCAGAAATGAAAGAATACGTTCAGATGTAGGGCAGAAGAAGTCGATTATACAAGAAATCGACGAGAGACAGCTAAAATGACATCGGACATTCGGACATCTACATCGGATGGACGAGTCAAGAAAAGCCAAACAGGTACTGGAAATGGGAACGGAAGGCAATGCAACGAGAGGAAGACCCCGAAAAACTTGGGAAAATCGCATCCAGAAGGTGGGAAGGATGAGGGGCAGAACCCTGGCAGAGATGAGAAGAGAGAGCCCGGAGCGACCTAATTGGAGAAGATGGATATCCCGAGGCTACCCCGACGCCTAACAGCAACTGGGGATTGAAGAAGAAGAAGATATGCCGAAAAGGTAAAATACCTAAACCGGCTTTTAGCATTCTCATAAATCCAACAAGTGTTTCACAATTTTAACAGCTAAGAGTCGGCGAAAGACCAAGGTGTTTTGTTAATCTAACATATTTTAGAAGTAGGGAACAAAGAACATTTGAAATGCGTACTTGACAACAAATCCGATTGGATAAGACGAAAATTTTGGCAACTTTTAGACTCAACTGACGTACCAGAAATCAAGAAGACTTCAACAAAGTTTACCTCTAAGAGTCCGCACACATAAGGAATTTATGTCTCATTTTCTTTATCACAAAATGGAAATGCATGCGCCTTGGGTTAATCGATAGCTCCCACGCGATTACTTCGAAATTCTTGCTAAAAATGAGCACGTGATGTCTTAAAAGTAAGGAACAGCTGCATTCAATTTAAGCTGTTCCCACTCAAATTCTTCAGTTCCATTAGGAGCTGATCATATTATAACCAATTTTCACTCTTTTTACAAGCCACTCTCAAATATTGCACAATTTCTTTTATTGCAGCTTAATAGATTGCGCCCCAAACTATAAAAAAAAAGTTTATGTGTACCTTTACTTTTTTTGCATTTTATGAGTTGAAAATTTGCAAGACGCAATACCAGATAATTGGCCATAATCCATTGGGGCACACCTGACCACCAATTTCGCGCTGCCCTGCCCCGCTCAAAGATCACACTACTCCACGCAAGTCCAAGTTAATGGCGGCGCCAGTGCGCCCGACTTATAGCCGTTATAGCGCTTTCGCTAGGCCTTTTGGTTTTTATTTTTTTTTCTCATTTTATTGAAACTTTTAGTGGCCCAAACAGTCAGCCATCATGGTTGGCTGTTTATGTAAAACAAACAAGTTGGAGTGGCTATATGGTAGCCATTATATGGTTTAAATGGCAGTTTGTCAACTGTTTCAACAATTTATTAAATCATCTAAATGATATACTACTAGCCAGCCTCAAGTTGCGAGAAGTTAAGATATAAAATAGCTGCGCAGAAAGATTACAGCCAAAAGAAATGCCAAAGAGTTCAACTTGAAAGCTTTGCTCTGGCATTTTAACGATTGTCTCAATTTCAGCCTAAAACACAAACAACAAAAATATTCCACTCTCGCCTATTTAGCTAACAATTGGCCCCAAAGCTGGCCAAAAACGTTGACGTCGACTTTGACTGCGCTGCCTGCGCACATTTTAGCCGCTTTTGTTTATGCAAAAGTCAAAAGAAAAAAAAAACAAAATAAAATAAAATACCGCCCGTCGAAAAGTTGTACAAACAAGTGAAATATGTATTTGGTTTTGTTATTTTTATTTTTTTTTTTGTTTTTTTTCTTCATTTATCTGGTTTTAAACGTTAAAATTAACTGCGTGCCGCCCCGAGCCGACGCCGTGTTTCGTTGTTGAAATTTTATTTATGGTTTATTGGAATTTTTCGCAAGCTACCGGCAGCAATTTTTATTTTTTCTTATTATATACATACCTATATAGTATATGTACGTATGTATATGGTATAAATAAAAATTCAATAATAACGCGCGTGTCCAGCGGCGCAGCCAAAAGTTTGCAAATATTTGTGCTAAAATATGCAAGACGTGCAAATGCCCCTAGATGGGGCAAGGGGAGCATTACGAAGGTAATGGCGGCATAATAATTTGCTAAACAAATTGCTCGAATACCTTTGCATAGCCTTAAAAGTTTACAAAAATGTGCATATTAGAGAAGAAAGCAATAGAATTGGTTTTTCTTTTTTTTTTTTTGGTCTGGAGAACGCCGAAAATGTTTTTTTTCCCAAAAATACATAGACGATTTGGCTTGATATTAATTAAAGTATTGTAGAAGCCATATTTTTTGGTACCTGCGTGTCTAAACACGTTAAGGGGGTTTCACTGGAAACATACAATGCGTTTTGAAAGTTTTCGTACACTTGATAATTTAAAAAAGTAAAGACGTTGAATAAAAGTAGCTTAAGAATTGTGAAGTGGTCGTTAGAATCTCCTAACTTTTTTAAAGACAAACTTAAAAAACATTAGAAGAAAGCCCTCTGGATTTTTTTTTGTTTTCCTACAGTAGATAGTTTTTTAATTATCTGAGCACTACAGCTGTGCATCGATTCGATTTTAAATCGATTTAACCGATTCTTTTTTCGGACAATAAAATCAATTCTTTTTTATTGATCATTGATCTTTTATGTACATTATGGCGGTTCAATTTAATGAGGTAGAAAAACGGTTAAGGGCTCTCAGCGATTTTTTTAAACTATGATTCCAAAATGAATTTTGAGTCTACCACTTTTATAAAATTAGTTTTCATTTTCAAAATATTTAAAAATCGACTTAGAATGGAAGTTCCAAAAGGCCAAAAAACGTTTTTTTTTCCCTCTCGCCAAATGTGTCGAAGAATAAATTTTTTCCACCTATATTAAATTCCACCAGAGGACGCTTTTAAGCATTCTATAGATTTTTTTTTTAAATTTTGTTGATGAATTGACAAAAGATTTAAAAAAAATTAAATAAAAGCGATTTTGATTCATGATTCATTCAAATGAATTTTGAGTCTCCCACTTTTATAAAATTAGTTTTCATTTTCAAAATATTCAAAAATCGACTTAGAATGGAAGCTCTACAAGGCCAAAAAAACGGTTTTTTCCCCTCTCGCCAAATGTGTTGAAGAATGAATTTTTTCCAACTATATTTAATTCCACCAGAGGACGCTTTTAAGCATTCTATACATTTTTTTAAAATTTTTTTGATGAATTGACAAAAGATTTTAAAAAAATTAAATAAATGGTGACTAAATTTTTACGTTTTCTCGTATTAGGTTTTGTAGTTTTTACTTTGAAACAAACGAATTATTAATTTTTCGGTTTCTTTTATCAAGCTTTAAATTTTGGTTTTTGTTATTTTAAATTGTGAAAATAAATTTAAGTGAATTTTGTATAAATATTCTTCTTTTATATAGATTTCGTTTCCTGTAATTTGCTACGGTTTTAGCTTGTTAGCGCCTACCGTTTTATTCCGATTAATCGATTAATTTGATTTTTTTGTGGGAATCAGTCGAAAATATCGATTCTATTTTATTGAAGATAGAGCCCAGCTCTACTGAGCACCTATGAACCTTGAAATTCGAAATTCGTTTTTTTAAGTAGATGGTATCTCAATATCATTCCTTCTATCGATTTTATCTTTTGTAAGCTACTCTCAAAGTCTTGTGCTAAAAAAAAATGTTGTTTATAGAACGGAAAAACATGATTTTTAAAGGCTCTGCATCAATATTTAAGTGAAATAAACAGTTTTTTTATTGCATAATTTTAGATGGATCTTTTTCTGAAATATATGGAACTCCTTTACAACAAATTTTCCCATAATGCGCCGTATTATTCCAAAACACAACAAGTTTTATGTTTAAAAAAAAATAAAGAATAATTAACGTAGTTTTAGTTTTTTTAAAACTTCAATTGTAAGAAGTCTGAAATACAACAAAACTCTTCGTCCAGCCTTACATTTTTTTTTTTTTAATTTCCAAGCTATTTTTAGCGCATAAAACTTATTTTATATAATAGCCGCAAATTCACGCCAATTAAAACCCTGTCCGGAACTTCTGTTTGACTCCGTAGCCCATTTTCAAAACCAGATGTTTCATATCATCTTTCACAAAGATATAAAAGCGTAGCATAAAAATTGCTGAATAAACCACTTGCTTGTTCGTTTCGATTCAATGAAACATATTTAACAATATTCATGCAATTTGAAACAAACAATGGAAATGTTTGTGTTAATTGAAAGCGTGAAGCGAGTTCGAGACATACACACAGATACAGATACAGATACAAATACAGATACAGACAAACAATCAGCTCTCTATATGTGCCATAAATACAAAAGAAGAATTTCAAAAATCAATTATTTCGAAACTGCAAAATTCCTCGACCATTTGCAATTGTTTATGTAAAAATAAAAAAAACGAATGAGGGTATGGGAGCGGGAGCGGCAGTCACACGAGAGCGAGAGCGTCAAAAGCGAATGGCAAAAAGCAAACGCTCGTGCATGGTATAATAAAACAGGTAACGTACTCCGAACCTACCGAAATCTTATTTTTTGTGTGGACAAAAAAGCGAGAATGCGAAAAAAAAAACCACCCTGCCGGCGATCACGCCATTGCTCCAACAGACTTGGCAACATTACGTATGAGTTTTTTAGTTTGCTCGATTTTTGTTGTGTTTTTATTTTTTATATATATTTTTTTTTTGCAGATCATACGTTGAATGCTTTTTGGCGAGCTTTATTTAACTTTTGCTCTCTCAGGCATTTGACTAACTGAGTGTGTGTGTGTGTGTGTGTGTTTGTGTTTGTAATTTGGTCGCCAACCCCCCGCCTAGTTGTTGTTGTGTCTCTAGTACATTTTGCTATACATTTTTGTTGTAAATTTCATTTTTTGTTTGTTGCTGTCGACTTCGGCGTCGCTGCTGCTGTCCACATTGACGTCGCTTGGAGTTCAGTTCAGTTATACTTGGAGTCTTAATCATCGAAATGGAATGTTTACTTAAAGTTGTTTTTTTTTTGTCGCTTTATTTTTGCTGCCTTGTTAATGTGCTTTTTTTTTTGTTTAAATAATTCATTTTGTTGTTGGACGATCTTTGCATTTAGCGCTGCCTGAATGTCTCTCGCTATTTTTGTTGTTATTTTTGTTGCGGTACACGCTCACTTGTTGTTTTTGTTTTTTTAGCGCATTTTTGTGTGCTGCTTCTTCACGCATTCCTTTGCACAGACACACGCACACACAAACGACGACGACGCACCTTTCCTTTCCAGTGGAAGCAGCAGTGAAGGCAAGTAATGCTAGGTTTACACCGCTTCAGCAGACAAACTCTTTAGCTTATCAATGTAAACGCACTATGACTCTAACTAACACGATTTTTGACCCGATTGTGGAGCCAAATTTATTTTTGTATTCAAATTTATTTTAAATAAATTAAAAATAATTTTTTTTACCATTTAAGGGCTTACGCCACCTTTGAACTTTTGGAAAATCGTTTTTTTCCCCCTCGAAATGCTACCTTATAGTCTTTGGAATACACGAAGTATATTAATTTAGAACAATTCGATCGGCCATTCCTGGGCTTGTTTTAAACCTGATCTTCGTTTTTAAAACGATCTATGACCTTTTGGACTCTTGACTGGAGTTTTGACAAAATTTTTCCAATTTCGGAATACGAATTTCCATCTTTTACGTGTAAACTCAATATTATTTTGCGTTCTTCAATTGAAAGCTTGTTACGCGTCATGTTTGCAGTTAATAAGGTAAATTTTGGCAACGGAAAATTCCAATACGCGCTTACGAAAGTAAAGCAAAGATATGCTAAAATCAAAACAAACCAGCTGCAACAACGTAAATTCGGTATTCCGTCTAAGTGTACTAAAACTTTTGTGGCGCTGAATTAATGCCATTTTTTACCTTTTTTTAGAATTTAAGGAAACTTGTTAATAAATTGTTGGTTTTATTTTTGTTAATTGTTTAAAAATATATGTTATATTTAAGAAAACCACATCATTAGTTTTTGGTAAACTTTTACAATATGGGAGGAAAATCGCCTGCTGTACTATGACATTAGTGGCACACTGTATATTAATTTAGATCAATTCGATCGGCAAAATGATTTTTTGACACTTGAAGCCATGCGCTTCCAAGCGGTTGGAGTCGTGCTCGAAAACTTTTAACCGGTTTTTCTCGAAACGACGTTTCTTAAAACGGTGCGCAGTGCTACTCTAACAATAGTTGACCGATTTGAATGTTTTTTAAACCAAAATTTTCTTAAATCTATCAGCTTGTGACTGACGTAGGTTGTTCACGTTTGAAGGAATACTTTTTTTTTTTTTAAACAATTAGAACAACCAGAAACATAGATGAAAATGTGATTTTTTGCGGAATCCTTTGCAGTTTTCAGACAATTCAGAATTTCAATAAAATTCTACGTCAGGCTGTAGGTAATTGCCTATTTTGTTCATTGCAGTCAGGCGAGAATTATGCCCACTACACTGCGTACCAGTTGTACTTGACCTGTTGGAGAGGTTTCGTTCAAATGACTATACTGACGCTATTTTTGCCTTTAAAAATTCGATAAATTTTTAATAAACACACTAATGTATACACTAATTAAAGCTATTGTTATGAATTTGCTCAACATTCTTCGGTTTTCATTTTAAAAAATCCTTAATATATGCATTGATTTTTGTTCGTGAAGGCCTAGGCCCTTAAAATTTTCAGTTAATTTTACCAAAAAATTCGCAGACTTGAATGTTTCTTACGTCAAAAATGAAATAAGCAAATCATCGCTAAGATATTTGGAGAGACTGTCAAACCATGGAAATTCGTTGGCTCTTAGCTTACTGGACAATAGCTTGGATGTTAGGCGTCTGAAAAGATTTCACAGTCTGGACCTTCCAGATAGATTTGTATAATAATGTAATAACCTTTAGCGAATAGTTTGGTTTTTTATTGATTAGACTCACTGGAGCACAATCAATCCTGTCATTTGTTTGTTTTTAGTTATTAAATTTGCTGATTGTCTCATATGACAGATTGCAAATAAAAAAAAATATCTTATTTTTAACTATTTCATTATTTAGAACAAAATATTTCATATTTTGTACGTACTATTTTGCAACTTGCCGTTTGGCTGCAAAAAGCATTCTTTTATTTTCATGCGTCATATTGTAAAGCTGCGTCACTAATATCGCTATTTATTTTCCTTAACGCGTCATACTAAGTTCTTTTTCACGCTTAATTTTTGTGAAATAGTCTTTTTACATCGAATATATTAATTTTTTTATGTGCCCAATCAAACTACAGCATTGCGGCGTTTGGCCCAGTGTAAACATAGCATAAGTATTTGTATGGGTTTTTTGTTGTTTTAAATTGATTTTTCGCTTCCTGAGTTGCATATCCCCCTTCAAATCCAAGCCTACCACTTTCTCAACTATAACTAATTTCTAAGCGTTCTCAACTTACCGATCACGCGGATCCAGCCATGTGGTTTTTTTGTTAATATGATCTATGTAGTAGGTTTTGCCATCAAAATCCTTGGCAATATCCCAGCCATCTGGCAATGGAAACTCGCTGTGGTGCTGCTGATGATGATGATGATGATGTTGTTGCTGCTGCTGTTGCTGTACATGATGATGATGATACTGATGCGGCTGCAGATGATGATTGGGATGCAGCGGCGGGTGTTGCGAGTGATGCGGTGGCGGCGGTTGTAGATTTGACATTTTGTAGCAGTTGCAAGTGCGGTTTAAAGAGTGTGCAATGTTGCTAGAAACTTTGTCAGTTTGTTTGCGGCAAAAGTTTTGTCGCTTAAATCAATTGCAGCATGTTTATTAGTTATTTTTTGTTGTCGCTGTTTAATATTTATATATATTTTTTGTTATTTTCAAGCAGCTGCCGTCGCGATAAAACGATAAGAGCAAGCAGCGCTGGCGCGGGCGACTGCAAGGGCGTTCACTTACTCATTTACTCTCCCGCGCGCTCTCAATTATTTATTTACTTTTTTCGTAACTGCATTCCATTCCCACACATACACGCGCACGTTTCGTTCAAACACACGCACACACACACACGCACACAAACACAAGCCGAGCGCGTACGATCACTTTACTCTACTCGTTGCTGTTGTTGTTGCTGCTGCTGCTGCTGCCGTTGCTTTGCATTTCTTCTTCCACTCGCACAAGTCACAGAATTAATGCAATTTATTTTTCTTCACTCACTCAATTTTTTTATTTGCCTCTGTTTATTGGCTGTTTTTCTTTTGTGATTTTGTATTTTTGCTGTTGATTATTTGTTTTGCAGCAGTTGCTTATTTATGCTTTAATTAAAACTCATTAAACAAGAATTTAGCGCCGTTGTGGTTTCTTTTTTTTCTTTTGCTCTGCTTTTGTTGCTGTTTGCTGCGCGCACGTACACGAATGTAAACCAAAAAAAATAATTAAAAATATTGCTGTTGTTTCAAATTGCTTTATGTTATGTTTTAAAACTATTATATGCAAAAATCCATTTGCAGTCGCGACGTTTTAAACTACAACGAGTTTTAATTTCTTTCAAATATATTTATTTTCACGCGGTGCGCTACTTGTTACTCGTTTGCCACGCGATTTTCGATTGTTTATTGTTTACTCTTGCTGGCCTTTTCTCGTTTCTCTTTTCGGCAAAATGTACTAAATTTAAACGCACACACGGTATTAAAATGCTTAAAAAATACTACATACTGCTGAGTATTAAAATGCTTAAAAAATACTACATACTGCTGAGTATTAAAATACTTAAACGACGAATTTGAAAAGTTTGTAACGAGTGAAGTTTGTTATTTTTAAATGATAACAAATTCGTCAATAATGTAATATTATATATTAATATAATAATATATTTATGTTCAGATTTATAAGTTTAAAAACAATAGAATTATATATTTAATCAGCGCTTGTTTGTGTTTTTTGCTATTGCTAAATTATTACAGCGAAAAATATATGCAGAAAAGCAACGAGTTAAAAAGCTGCACTGTGCTGCCAGTGTGTTGAAAATTGTTGCTTTATATATTTTCTGCATCTGGTTTAAGCAACAACACGCCATTAAAGCTAGCAATAGATGGCGACAGTGTGTTTATATTTTGCTCCAACTTGTTTAAGTGGCAAAATGCCATCAAGGGTGGCACTAGATGGCGGTACTGTGTAACTGCCAGTGTAATCTACATTGTTACCAGGCAGTATTGCCAGTTTAGCTTATTTCAGGCTAGAACTAGCATATTTGAAAATGGAATAGTTTATAAAAATTGTAAATAGCCTATAGCCAAGTCTATATAGCATTATGTAGCATATTATATATACTACAACATAATCAAGCTTGTTTTAGATTTCGAATCGTTTTAAAAGTCATAACGAGTGCATTTCGACAAATCGTGTTCTAGATTTGGACTGAGTTTGAATCGTTTTCATTTCGAGTGCTACCGATAACCATTTCATTGAACAGCTGTGTGAATATCGGCAAGTTCACTTGTAGAGTTACCACAAGTTTTCGAACATCCACTTTATTCAATAATTTTTTCTTTTTGCCAATATCTTTCTGAGAGACAAATATTTTTAATTTATTTACAAATTTTGTACATTATATTATACATACATATTTTATGCCATTCATTTATAAAATTATCTACAAATTCAAATTGTCGAATTCCAGAACACCTTACATTCATTTCACTCGTTTTGGTTTTGCATGTACACACAATTTTAATAGACATTTTTTGTACAATAATAAATATAATGAAAATTAACCTTGATTCGTTCAAGAGAGCACATCTAAATTTTCATCAATTAATTTTAATTTGTTGAAAGCCAACAAATATATTTGTATTGAATAAAGGAAAAATTATGTTTTTGCTTAAAATGTTCGTCATTTTTGAATTTTAGTAGTTCAAAACCTATAGTTTTTTTTTGTATGTTTTCTTAAATTTCGATATAGCTTGTTTTTCAGCATTTATTTTTAAATTTAAGCCTATTTTAGCATATTTTTATAAAGAATCTAGCTTATTCAGGAGCTCAACACTTGGCAACACTGGTGCCATCTATGCTTTATATTTTGCATTTTGTTAAAGCGTTAGCATGACATCACAGCTAGCACTAGATGGCGGTATCGTACTATTGCTAGTGCTATCTATGGTTCATATTGTACTTGCAAGTAATATCAATAAATGAATTTAATTTAGTCTGCTAATTTTGTGCTGCAATTTTAAATAGAGATAATTTATAAAATTAAATAAATAATTGATAATTAACTATACTGAAAAAGTATACTCAAAAAGTAAATTTTTTCAGCAACAACGCGTTATGCCCTAGAGATGACGACATAAGTTATTTTTTAATACCAAGCGCTATCTATATATAGTTCATACAGTACTATTGCTAAAACCATTTGTCAGCTACATTTTGATTATAATCAAATTTTATTATTAATATTATAATTTATGTACTGTTAGTTACAAGAACCATCTATTTAAACTTCTCTAGCTACTAAATCAAATAAAACTAGTACAAGTTAATCTATAGCTACAATGGAAAGTAATCTAACTATAAATTTTACCTGACACATATTATAAATATTTATTTATGGTATATTTAATCTTTAGCGCTATTTTATTAAACTGAATTAAGCTTGCTTCAAATAAATACAAATAAAATAAATTTTGTTATTGAACAATATTCAGCGTGCAATTGCTGGCGCCATCTATAGTTCATATCGCACTTGTGCAGCAAAAATGTGCTTTTTTCAATTCGATCGGGAATGAATTTTATATTCAAATAATTATAAAAAATAAACAAATCAACTATTAATAATAATAGTACGAAATGGATTAGTCTAGAGCCAACTTTAATTTAATCACAAATTTGTCTGTTAAATATTATTAAATAATAGAAAAAATTCACAATTTTTTTTTTAAAGAGACGCAAAAAGGTTTAAAAGTTTGGACACATTTTCAGAGGTAACATATAAAATTATAATCTTGTTCAATCATCAATATTCTGGTAAATTTTTGCATTTAATGCTACAATTTCAATAAAAATATATCATCGAAACTTTAAAGTGCGGGTTTCTTTACTTTAGCTATATTTTGCTCAAGTTTGAGGTTCGAAAATTTGGTAAATTAAAGTTTTGAGATGACAACCCTGAAAAGGCTTTTAAACTTGACTATAAAAAATCAGCCTTTTGATTACTTAAAAAAAGAAAGAAAATCAAGCCAAAGTTTGAAATAGAAAAACGTGGCCAGAGTAATTTAAGAAAATATGGAATTAAAATGATGACGTTATATGTAAAAAAAAGTATATGATAATGTTCACTATTTGTTAAGCTTTTTTTGTGTTGAACTCTATAACTAAATATTTCAAAAAAACATAATCTTTATTTTTTCACGAATTGTGCATATGATTATTTATAGGAAAGTTTGAACTCCGTCACGCCCTCCTTTAAACTGCTTGTATTGATTAAAAGTTATTTTTAAAATAAATTACTTCACACAACAAAAACCTTGATCCAAAACTTAATTTTAAAATTCACAGAATTTTGTGTGTGCAATCGAAAAAATTTTGACATTTAATTAAAAGTAACGTATACGCAATGTGACATTTTGTGGGCGGTAAAGATAGGCGTCACCCTCTGCGGTTTAAACATTCATCGAATAAAGCGATTAAGATACAGGAAACAATATATAATATAAATATTTTTTTTAAAGAGCTACCACAACCGGCTTCAATCGCTCGACACAAATAGCTGCACTTACCGATGGATATGCAGTCTGTTGAACTGCAGAAGGATAAGGGCAGAGTGGAACGGTGCCATAATCTCCAGGGAAACGAACAGAGGAACCCGATTCACCGATGGGCCACTAATGCAGGGTTAGATGTTAATCCGGAGAGGACGGACCTACTGCTCTTCACCAGGAGATACAAAATCCCGCAGTGGACTGCACCTTAACTAAACGGCTCTCTACTGACTCTGAAAACGCAAACTAGATACCTAGGAGTGGTCCTGGATAACAAGCTGTTGTGGAAAGCCAATGTTGAAGTTGAAGCGTTGAAGGCTTGTAATGCCTTATACGCATGTAAAAAGATGCTGGGTTGCACTTGGGGCCTCTCACCCACTTTAATGCATTGGTGCTACACAGCAATTGTTCGTCCGATACTGCTTGACGGCGTCCTAGTTTGGTGGAAAGCGACAACCAAAACAACGTACCTGAGGCCACTGGAACGCGTTCAGCGACTTGCAGCGCTGTGCACAACAGGGGCTCTCCGATCAACACACACAGCTGCGCTAAACATCATTCTAGACTTACTACCAATCGACCTCTACTACTCAGCTGCTCTTACAGCTGGGCGCCTAAAAGCTGCGGGTCTTTTTAAGAACATTCGCTTCGGACATAGTTCAATAGGATAGGGGTTCTCCGACGAAATTGACTATGTCATACCGCGCCTACAATTTGGAAAAAGGGTAAAGGTGACGATGGAAGAAGACGGCTGGCGTAAAGGCCTAAAACCCAGTCACAATACCTATAACTTATTTACTGACGGCTCAAAGATGGAAAAGGGTGTTGGTGCTGGAGTATACTGTTCGGAGCTTAATGTAAGTCAAAGTTACAGGCTTCAAGCTGAGGTATTCGCCGCAATGAAGGCGGCTGAGCTGGCATGCACCGACACTTCAACTAGAGCAAGGGTAAACCTCTTTATAGATAGTCAAGCCGCTATCAAGGCTATTGTATCGCACTGTACATCCTCTCTCCATGTCCTTGAATGCCAGGCAGTCATCCAGAGATTAGCTGCGGCTCGTAAACTGCATATCTACTGGGTGCCTGGACATAAAGGCATAATGGGGAATGAAATGGTGGATGCAATTGTCAAAAGGTGTTGAGCTTCCGGAGGGACAAATACACGACGTACGCCGACCGATCAAACATCTCAACGCTATGCTGGAGTGCAACATGAAGCGCAAAACTGAAGCTAGATGGAAAAATCACGGGTGTGCTAACAGGACACTGCCTCTTAGCGAAGCATGCGCATAGGATGGGACTAACGACAATTGTATTATGCAGGATCTACAGGGATCCAGAAGTCCCTGAGACCCTCACACATTTACTTAGCGACTGCCCAGCCATCTTTAGACATAGTCTGGCTAACCTAGGAGAACCAGCGTTTGTCGGTCTAGAAGAGGTGAGCCTGGCAAGTTGGCCGTCTACTTAATTTCCTTAAAGCCAAAAAAGTACAATTTTTAACCGACCATCACTTCGCGTAATAACCTCTAACCTGGCACCTTTGGTCCTTAAAAGGTCTATTCTAGGCTGCACTCTCTTGTGTGGCCAGCCAGCGTAACCTAACCTACCACAAAAAAAAAAGTTTTATATATTTTTAATTACTATCAAATAATCAGGTTTTAGCACTTTTTTTGACCTAAAAATAATAATAAGTACCAATTTTTTTTATTAATTATTCTTAATTAAATTAAATTTATAAAATAAAAATTCGCCAATAAATTTTTTTACATATTGTATAAAGAAATAATTTTACTTATAGAAATAATACTTATTTTTTTAATTATTGTAATAAAAATAAAATGTATTAAAAAGTGCTATAATAAAAATATTAAAAAATATATTGCCCAATTTTTAATTAATAAATTTAAAATACAAATGGAATTAAAATATTTCTCAAAATTCTAGGTGACATATTTATTTAATGTACACTTCAATGCCTGTCATTTAATGCCTAACATGAAGGAACAATATTAACGATCTCATTAAATAAAAATTCAATTCAAGTAATATCTTATTAAAACTATTTTACAAAAAACGAAATGCAGAAATGTTTGCGATCCTTAAAATTAATTCTAAGAGTTATTTTTTAGTAGAGAAAGGAAATAATTCAAAATGAATAAAATCCGCCACAAATTTCCAGCATTATTTTAACAATTATTCCAATTTATTCATTAAAAAATTTATTGTTAATAAAACAATATCCAATTTGGCTTTATATAGTCGCATACATACAAAATGTAAACAATAAAAAACTCTCCACAAATATTTACAAAGGGTTGCCGCGCATTAACGCCTTTTGTGTGTGCAGCGTGTTGCAATCAAGCAAAGCGTTGCACTTGCAACAATAATAACAATAACAGAAACAACAACAGCAACGACAACAATAACAATATAACAAAGCCAAGAGGCAACAACAAACAAGATTCTGACTTCTACTGACTTTATTCTACAGTTTGAGAGTCTTTGTGGTTTTTTCAAGTTTCGTTTTGCCTTTGAGTTGCTGCTCAACATTGTTGTTGTTGTTGTTGTTGGTGTTATTGCAGACAGCGCGCACTTTTCAACACTGTTGTAATGAAATTTTAATTAGTTTTTACAACTTGCACCAACACCAGGTAGCAACAACAACAGCAACAAGAACAACAGCAAAAGCAACATCAACAACGGCGTAAACAGCAATGAAAACAACTTTGCACATACGCTCAATGACGCCTCTTTGCTCCTCTCTGCTCGTTGCTCTGCCGCCCCCCTTGCGTCTACCGTCAATACATACTTTGTTAACGGCATTCGACGGCCATTGCTCGCTTCACTGCACATTGGTGGAAAACTGAATTTTTTGACAACAATTATGATTATATATTTTTTTTATTTAAATTTTATATATTTGTTGGCTATACCGAATTGAATTACATAGAAACAAAAATGAAGAAGTATTGTGACATAACCAAATTAGGATTTCGACATAACCTCAAAAATCTCATGTAGCAGCTTATTTTAAAGGTCATGTCATCTCTCACTATCTTTTTTACACCAGCGACTTTAAAAAATATATATAATAAATGCAGCCGGACAGTTCGAAATATGTAAGAAAATATATGCCTCGTCCCCAGATCACGACATTTTTTATACCCTGTACTAAAAAGTACAAAAGCTATACTAGATTTGTGCAATGTATGTAACGGGCAAAAGGAGGCGCGGCAGGCCCCAAGTCCTTTATACCAAAATGCCTATCATAGCCTCGGGTAGCGATTGAGCCACGTCCGTCCGTCTGTCCGAATGAACGCCTAGATCTCGGAGACTAGAAGAGCCAGAAACACCTAACTTTACCAGCTGGTGCGCATATTTCCTCAGAAGATGAAGATTGTTGAATCATGTCAATATCTTCACCCGTTCCCCCCAGTAGATTTTCGCACACATTTTGGCACACCGTTTAATATTTTCATTTGAAGTTTAACAGAGTGATGGTTCCACGCATGTGTGTCTCAAAAATGAACAAAATCGGACAAATACAGCCAAAGCTATAGTCAAAATATATATCAATAAAAATAATATATCAATATTTGAATCTGTTTAATTATGGTTACAAGTGATCTCGAATAACAATTTTTAATAAGCTGATTCATGTGGCTCTGATGAACAAATCTACATCCTAATTTTATCGATGCGGACCCCCCAACCCCCGCAATCGATTTACCGTGTTTTCTCCCACACCCCTCAATATATAAACTTGAAACTTGTCCCATATATATACTTTAAATAGCTTTTTTGACGTTACGTTCGAATTTCATTACAATCGGTTAAAAATTTATAGAACTTATAGTATAAATATCGAATTTCCACAAAAAAAATATAATTCCAATTGGAAAGTTAAAGAAAACCTAAAAAAGTACAGGGTATTCCACTGTCGAGCACCGCCTCGACTGTACCCCATTTATTTTGCAGACTTCGGAGACCCTCTAAGGTTACCTAAAGTGTGATCAGCGTGGTCCATCTATCGAGAAGTCGATATACCCATGTCCGTCTGTCTGTATGAACGCCTAGAGCTCAGAGATGGTAAGAGCAAGAGCATTCAAATTTTCAAATTAGATTCTTAATTATGCCAGAGGAGTCAACATTATTTTATTTTTTCGATATAGGGGTGTTTCAGATAACCTCGAAAAAATCAAAAGTTTTCGGTGGACAATTCGTTTCCATTAGGCTTTTAAGCACCCGAAAATTTTGTATAGGTCCCGGCCACTGTACTTTATTTTATTGTATTAAAATCGGTATATCATCATATCGCATAGGAACAATCGTTAAAAAAAAATCAGTTTCGATTCCAAATTAGTCTGTTTTTCGTTGTTAATGAAGGTATCCGAATCTAATTTGGCATAAAATGTTTCTTGTTGCTCTTAAGCAACGTACTGGAACTTCTGTATTTCATATTATCCCAAAGTAGTCCGCGGCCACCTTTTTTTTTTATGTTAATTTCGTGAAAACTTGAATTCTCAATATCCCAAAAAGGCTTTACACTATCTAACAGAGTTTTAAAACCAAAATTTAAAAATGTAATAGTCATAAATCTTAAAAATTTCCACAACTATGAAAAAAGATGGTCCCAAAAGATGTAATATATTATTTATACTCGGTGCGTCAAATAATTAATTTTTTCATTAAATATTATTGTCTAAAATAAACAATCATCTTAAAAAAAATATATATATTTCGTACATATAATTAGTAATTAAAAAATGTGATATTTGTTACGAAAAAAAAAACAGAAACTAAATTTAAAGTTTTGTAACGATGATGAAACAATTGGTTAATTTTAGGATGGCGTTTTTTTAATAGACAGCTCATTCCATAATTAATTTTATACAAAATAAAATAACACAATTAAGGACTTAAGATAATAGATGCTTCGGGTTTGAGAAAACAAGTTTCACTAGAAGACTTGAAAAATGGCTATATAAATAAATGACTTTAATTAAATATTCCGACTACTAAAAAGAGACATTTCTCTTTTTAATAAAAACAATGTTTCTATTACTCATATGCCAAAAATAGGAAAATATAGAGATATCTTCTTCAGATACTGGTACGAGACGAATACAGACCCTGGATTGGAGGTTTCAAACAAAAAAAAATAACACCCAAAAAAAAAAAGGTTTTTTTTTTTGAATAATTGTAAATAAAGAACAAAAAATATGAAAAAAATTAGGGTATGAAGGCCCCTCTCGAGAACGAAGTTAAAAAACTTCATCCAATATTTATTGAAAAAAAAAATAAAAATACAAAAATTGAATTTTGTATTTAATAAAAAATGATAAAGAACATAAAAATAAATATTGAAGAATACTTTTTTTAATGCTTAAGAAATTATAAGAAAATTCTACTTATACTAAAATATATTGGTATATATTATCTAAGGATTATCTGAGTATCGCTTCTGTATCTTGAAGCTACTGTAAACGTTTTTAACCCATAACCCTACCAGTTCAGATTCCCTTGTATTTTTCATGAGCACAATTGCATTATATAGAGTATACGCAGTACCGACGAGAGTATGGTAAAAGGGGCGATTCCCTCTGAACCCGGCGTTTTCTCAGGGGTCCGGTGTAATTACTATCGTATTGTCGTGAGTCAACCTTTTCCCCCTGGGCCCGGATTTAATTTTTTTGTACACTGCTTAGTCTATACATTTTATTATGGGTTCAATTAAAGAACTTCGTTCTATACGAATTACGTATTAAATTTTAAATATTTAACAGAGATGCTTTTGATTGTTATACAGCTTATAATAATTTTTCATACTTTCCAGCATGTTATTGATCTGTTCGGACTCGTTCATCTGCGGCTATTATTTGGTGCCTCTTATCTGTATTTAGCTATCATCCAGCTAAAAGGCCAAAGATTCGAATTAATCGAAATAACCGAAATACGAAATAAGTAGCCCATAAACGTTCCCTCAAGTTCCAAATACAGCATGAATTTAAAATGATTATTTTTGATCTAATGTCGATTTCGAGCAACCACTGTGCATTGGCTCTGCCAACGCCTTCGCTATTTTGACGTACGCCAAACGTTGGCAGCTTTAATCAGATAATGCGAATGTTGCACGTTGCAAGTGAGTTTTGTTGAAAAGGCCAAGCCGCACCATTTAGCCCCGGGGTGCAGGGGCTGCCAACTCGAGCCGCTGGTTTTTGCGTCTGCATGTGTGTGCGTGTCAGTGCATGCCTGTGCATGCTCGTGGTATGCAAATTCATTAGACGAAACAACGCGCTCTCAATCCGAAACTAAGTGCCAACAACTACAAGAATAACGAGCAACCGCGCCCCCTCCTATGGTGGTTATAAGAGAAGAGAGCACCTCTCTGTCTCTCCCCCACTCCGCTCAGTATGTGTCGTTTTTCCGCAGCTTGTCTGCTGCTTATTGAGAGTTTAATGCGCTCTTGCGCGGGTTTTAATTAAATTCGTGAGCACCAAAGTCAAAGACAAAAGTCATTTTCAATACTTAATATCCAGGAGATGCTCCTTTGCATACGCTAGCAACTTATAGGATTAAAGTCAAAAGCTAATGCTTGTAAACTAAGCTAGAATTTGGAACTGTCGGCGCGCTGTACGAAAAAAGGATACTCTGGAGCTGGGAACTGAACGCATTTCCAAAAGTGCCTTAACCTCAAGAATGTGTTTGTTACTGATACCATTATCAGCTTATTTTGTTTGCAGCTTTTAGCCATTTCAAGGCCATTGCTTGTATTTTAGCCAAAATTTTAAATGTAACTTTTATTAGATTCTCGGACGAAAAGCCACTACCAATTATTACGAACTTTTGCATTTATATTTCTTAAATGAACATAAAATTGATGTTCATAATTAAGCATCAAGCCATTTGTGGAGGGATGAGTATAACCAATTGGAAGCAGTCTGCTCTGAATTCCATAAAATGCGCAAAAAACATGAAATTAATGACACACCAAGCAGACAGCCATATGGGACTCATAAACCAATAACCATAGACTAACCTGAAAGTTATTGCAGAGCAAGGGCGTAGAATGACTGGGATTCAGAGGATTCCCCACAAAAATGTTTTGTTGGTGAAAAATCCTGGCGTGCATTTTGAGTTTGTTTAAAGATTAGTTTTGCAATAGACAAATTATTGGATTGATCACTCTTGCAGCAAAGTGAAATCGTAAAAGGATTTTGCATACAGAGGCAAGTCTTTTTTGTATTTTTTTTTAAGTCCTCTTCTAAGGTAGACTTATATTTTTATACCCTGTACCGTATGGCACAAAGGTTATATTTAGTTTGTGCAAGCCGAAAATGTATGGAACATATAGAAGGACACGTCGGAGACACCCCAAAGTTACCTAAAATATGATCAGGGTGAATAGAGAAGTCGATATACCCATGTCCGTCTGTCCGTCTGTCTGTCTGTCCGTCTGTCCGTGTGAACGCCTAGATCTCAGAGATGGTAAGAGCTAGAGTTACCAAACTTTCACATTAGATCCCATATTAATCCATAGGAGACAAGTTTATTTTATTTTTTTGATATCGGGGATAAATTATATAGCTCCCATGAGGGGTTTGAGACGACCTCGACAAAAAAAGGGTTTTAGATGAATAATTCGTTTGTTTATGAAGATATAGTAACCAAATTTGGTATTCGAAAGTTTTTTTATAGTTCCCAATCACTGTACCAAATTTGATCGAAATCGGTTGACTATATCATATAGCTCCCATAGGACCGATCGGCCAAAATAACTTTTTTAAAGAAAAATTGCCTATATGTCGTTTTTTAAAAAAGATATCGTAACTAGATTTGGCGTTTTCAAATTTTAGAGCACTTAAGCAATGTGCCAAATTTGAACAAAATCGGTTGACTATATCATATAGTTCCCATGGTCCGATCTTCCAAAAATCGATTTTTTAACAAAATTTGTTGTGTTTCGTTTGTTTGTTAAGATATTGAGACCAAATTTGTGCTTCGTGAGTATTTTATAGTTCCTAAGCACTGTACCAAATTTAATCCAAATCGTTTGACTAGATCATATAGCTCCCATAGGACAAATCGGTCCAAAAAAACGTTTTTTATACAAAAATCCGATGTGTTTCATTTGTTTGTAAAGATATTTGAACTAAATTCAGCATTCAGATCTTTTTTAAGGTATTTAATCACTGTGTCAAATTTTATTGAAACCGGTTGACTATATCATATAGCTCCCAAAGGAATGATTGGTAAAAAAAAATGTTTTCCTAAAAAATTCTTTTATTTTTGGTTTTTTGTGAAGGAACCGGATTTTATTGCATGCTAGTGGTACAGTTGTCCGCGCCCGACTTTACGTACGCCATTTTTTCAATAAATTTTTATTCACAAGTTGTATGAAACTAATCTAAAAGTCAATTTCAATGTAAAACTTATAAGTTTAGCGAAGTAGATTTGAAATTTTAAAATTAAAAAAAACCAATTTACATTTTTTAGTAAAAAATTAAAACTAGTCGTCTATCTCCTATAAGTTCTATAAATAAATGATCCAAGAACAGAATGAGATTCTTTAACACTCTTTATAATAAAAGGAGTTTTTTAATGATAAAGACAAATATTAGATGCCCTTAGGAAAGGTCTGAAAAAGTCTTTTGTCTCATCGTAAAATTCCTTTAACATAATTTTCAAATTTTGCAATCAATCACATTTTTTTTTTTAAACACGTGTTTTTATTTGGGGTAAATCGATTTGGTGGAAAAATGTTTACAAAAATTAAAACGGTAATTTTTTAATGTTCTTTTTAAAAAAGTATGAAAACATTTTTTTGTTGTTTAAAAGATTGCAAAAATTTTAATAAAATTTTATAATATTAGTGAATGCACATTTCTTAATATTATGGTGAAAAATGGATTTATTTTGTGTATTTGTCAAAATATTTTATAAACATATTTAAATAATATAATAAAATTTCATATTTTTTTTAAGAAAATGTTACGGTTAAAATAAAAATATGGTTAAAAAATATTCAGTAGTTTAGTAACAAATAAATAAAAACGAAAAACACGACTTTTTAAATTAATCTGTAACGCGTTAATCGTAAAAACTGAAATTTTGCAAAACTTTTTTTTTTTTTTCATTATGCGTCAAACTGCATTAATAGTTTTCAAAAATTTTTGGGAATAGTTTCCAGTAGCTTATCCAGCTAGAACTAGAAACTATACATTGTTAAAAAAATTGTCTAAAAATCCATTGATTGGAGAAAAAATTAAACCTATATTTTTTTTTTAATGTAAAAAATATGTATGCGCCAATCTAAATCGAAAGAATTTGGCAAACAAAACTTTTAATTTTAAATATTTAAAATTTTAGTGTTTCCTGTGAAGGTTTTGAGTACAATATTATTTTAAAGTTTAATATGCTTGACATTTTTCGACCAATCTATCAAATATTTTCCCCTTTTAGTAAATTATAACATATCCTTTGGCAAAGTATATAAAAAAAATTGTTTGCTTTTAAGATTTTTCCTAAATATTACGAACTGTAAAACTTTAGCTTATAAACACATTTTTTGTTTTTAAAATTTTTAATTTGTCTGTCAACTATAAAACCTTAAAATAGCAATTAATATATATTTTTTTATTTAAAAACTTGACTTAATAAATCTTTAATATGCTAAATAAATTTGATTTAAATAATAACAGAAGAATCTTGATTAATGATTAAGACTAGTTTTAGAAGTAGTGGTGAATATACTGTTTATAAGAATAAGTAAAAATAAAATTATGTGAAAGATATAATATTTAAGTCTTCTATACGTCTGAATATTATAAATTATCACTACGTTTTCCATAGTATGATCTACTAATCTCATTAACCCAGATAAATCCAATGTCCTATCTATAGGACATCTCGTTTATGATCGATCATTTGGATTTAGAAGAGACAGGGAGGCATGCAGATTAAAGTTCTTTTTTAATATTTAAGCTGACGACCCTGGTATCGCGACAATTCGAAATTTTGATATTTTAGAAATGGAAAACTGCAAAGTACGGATGAGCTTACAAAATAAAATTGATGTCCTATTTTCAGGACCTTGGGCAAATTTTTGTCTTATTTTCCCGGCTTTTTCGAAATAAGATGCCAAAGGTGTATTGTTTAGCAGCATCTGGGTTGTTGTCAATATTTTCTCAAAATTCGTTCAACCCTATTATTATAACTAATCGCACTAGTGTGCATTATGTAGCTCAAATAGACGCATTCCAGGAATTGAGCACTTAATCGGATTCCCCCTTATCTCAAGAAGCTATCTAAGCCTCTGCCGCAAATACACAGATATCCCACACATAGACGTTCACACAAAGATGTGCATTTAACTGGCCCGAACATTGTCATGCAGTTTGGCTCCCGGCAAAGTGAATCTAAAGCTTCGCATTAGGCCAGCAAACACGCCCAGCTGCATGGCTTTATTTATGTATGTGTGCGTGTGTGTACGTATGGATTCGAATGCACGTGTTGGCCGCATCCAAATGGCATCTACTGACCAGATCACAGTCATAATCCTCTTGCCGAAATGGCACCAACAACTGTGCAAATGGTTCAGCCTCAAAACCAGGCAATGCGAATGGAAGGTCCGACGCTTTGGAGAGAGTAATGCACGAGGATGTGGTGTTACTTAAGGGGCTTGGGGTTGGCATACAAGCAACTTGGAAACTATGCAATTCACCAGCTAGATTGGTCTAGCGCATTTGCCGAAATGCTGAGCCAATAAAGGCCAGTTGTACAGGTAGCTTGGAGCTACCAATGCGCCTAGAAGTAGACGGTGCAATGTTGTAGTGGAAAGCCGCATTAGGCTGTAGTCGGAGGCTTGGCCTGAAGGGCAGTGGAACCTTAATATGGGAAACTAAGGTAAGGTAATTATTTTTTCGAAAAATAAGAGGCTTTGGTAGTACAAAATTCCTATACTATTGGTCAGAAGTTTATTTAGATTAGAAGATGGCTGTTTGAAGAAGGTGGACTAGTGCAAAGGCACTTCGATAAAAAAGTTAACTCTTTTTTAAAATCGACGTTTTTTAAAAAGACGCTTTAATTTTTCAAAGCGTCGCATCTTATCCTTATCCTTGCCAGAAGTTTTATATCTCATTTAATAAATAAAATAAATAGCTTAGATACATAAAGAACAAAGCAAAGTAGGTTTTCACATTTTAATGTAACTGATGAAACTCAAAACTCGATCCTCATTGATGAGAAAATTTAAAAATGATTAAATTATAATGTTTTAATTTAGTGTGATATCTATATCAAATCTGAAACGAGTTGGAAAAAGTTCTTGGACATTTTTCTCACAAATGAGATGGGCTGGGGTCTTTCGTACCGCAAAACCATATGAAAAACATCCGGAAACGAAAGAAATTTTGTACGAGTTCCAAAAAACTGCAGCACGTTAGGATTCTGGCAAATCTTAAAACCCTTACGTAATGGGGTTTTTAAGATCTCGAATTCGGATTTAGCGACCCAAAAGCCTTATGGAAATATGGTAACAGAAGAAAGATCTGACACATCTCACAGAAGTTGGAAATTTTTTTCGAGAGTCTTTTGGGAAGTTTTTGCTTAAAAAATATATAGTAAATTATCATTCTACCAGAGTTCAGTAACATACTTTTTTGTTTCACCATATCGGATGTTATTATTATGATTGCAATTATAGAATGTTGTGTTATGGAGCTCCAATTAAGATATTTTATATGTAACAGATTGATTGGGGTAGTATTATGCTTTTTCGTAATTCCTTGAGTTGTGTTTTCTTTAAGATCTGCATTGGAGTTTTATGAAATGCAGTATAATGGTTTTAGCAAATTATTAATTCTCTCAGAAATCCTTTCTTTTTTTATGTTGATCTAACACTTTTCAACAATTATACTTATTTTCATGAATTAAGAAAAATTGATGGGGGCCCGGATCCGAAATTTCCCCCGGGGCCCGGATATTCTTTCTAAGGCCTTGCTGATACGGATTCAATGACACCAACACCACATAAAAAACAACCGACAACCGGTCACGAAAAAAAAAATGTTGTATTTATTTGGGCATTTTTGAGGTTGTCTCAGAACCCTAACGTGCATCTTGGATTCATCATCAGGGATCCCAAAAACACATGAAAAACAGCGTTAAATTGATATATATTGAAATATATATATCGTTTTTTGAAAGCTTCTCTTAGAATACTAAAGTGACGGGATTTCTTGGAATTCGGATTCGGATTTACCGGCTTATAATCCATATTGTCAGTTTTGTCACTTTTAAGGTTCAAACATGCTTTATTTTCTTTGGAGACCCCTTTCAATATTGATCGATTTAAGAATTTCAAAACTGAAGACGACTTGAATTTGAATAAATTTGTTTATTTAAGGATTTTCAACCAATTCTACTCTAGAAACTTTTCACTATTTTATGGACAAATCGAATGATCGTAATATGTTAAAGTAAAAAGAAATCGAATATGTTTTTTTAATGAAATGCTTAAAAGTATAGTACATATAGTACTCACTAAGCTCCCGAATGATTACAAGAAAAAATATTGATATCTAAAAAAAAATTTGTTTTTGTAAATTAATATAATTACACTAGTTTGCAGATTTAACGGTCATAGAGTGATCCTTCGTCATAAACTGTTTTTCAGGGTAGTTTAAGGTCAAGAAACATAAAAATGGAAACCTATCGATCAAATCACCTTAAATGTCAATACAAATTATTGTTCTTTTTGAGAATATCTCGAAAACGGTGCATAAGAAATAAATGGTTTGCATTTTCTTATTTCTCGACTTTTATTTAAAATTTTTGTTTACGTTTATATAATTTTCCTGATAATTTATTATCTGTTATGAATTTCTGTCGTTTTTAATGTTTCAAGATTAATTTTCCGAATTTTTGAAAAACTCTAACCAAAAGTTAGTCCTAACGTTTTTGCACATTTGACGTGGCTAGTTGGAGAGTAAATTAGATTTCAGCGTAGTTTTCATTTGGGGTTTTGCCTGTTTTTGCTTGGAATCTAGTTCCACTTGACTCAAAAATGGTCGCACAGCAAAAAAGTGGACGGATAAAAATTCAGATAGAGACACACGTAGAGCTGTCGCAGTCGCAACATTTTAAAAGCAACTTCATCATAATTCCACAGAAATGAAAAACGATGCAGCCACACACACTCACACAGATACACACACACAGATACAAACACACACATACATACACACTCGTTGGCTGACAAAATGTAGTTACATATTTTGCTTGTTTTATCTGAAGTTTTTGTCCCCCGGCTTGTTACCAAGGCAAACAACGTGGCCCTGGCAAAGTGATATTGGCCCCGTGTGGCTTAACTTGTCATGTCGAGCGAGCGAGCGGGTTGAAAGTGTAACAGCCAACAACGTTACGACAAGGACCTGCTCGACAGGATGTGAAACCCTTTTTGCATTCTGGTTTAGTGGCACACTAATACAGTTATACAGCAGCAGCAGCAGCAGTTTCACTCACTCAGTCAGTCACTTTTGGCCATTTGCTTCGGCAGGTGAAAAACGCTGGCGGCGGCCATTGGAATACCCCTCTTGGCGCCAGCCAAATTGCTCCAACTTGAGTTGATGTTGAGTGAATTTCCGTTGGCTGTTGCCACTGTTTGGTTTGGTTTTGGTTCAGTTACTTGCCACCATCACCACCACTAACTCCTCTAGTTTCATGTTGGCTGCCACTGCTGCCGCATTCCATGAATTATTCAAAATGATCATAATAAATTGCCTTGACTGCGACTACGGCCAGAGCGAGCTATAAACTTGTTCACGTGCCACATGTTGTTGGCCACTTGTGAATGTGTGCGTATTTGTAAAGTGCAATGCTTACATGGAAGAAGAAAAACACACTCAAACACGCCACACACACACATATGCACCTCCATGTTGTATGTGGCAGTAGCAACTTATTAGCTGCAAGAGCACGCAGCATCCCTGAAGCTATTTTCCGTCTGATGGCTGCTTGCCTGCATTTTGTGGCCACTTGGGATGATGGCTTGTATATTTTGGCATATATAGGGTGTTTCTTTTAGATTTTTGGCTTACAACTTTGATATTTATTGCTTGAGCTGCACGTTGTGTTTGTTTGTCAAAAGTTAGTAAACTTTTTATCTTAAGTTTTTATAAAATGTACGTATTGATACCTGTTCCAAAATTTAATATTGATAGATATATGATTTGGCAGTGGAATTTCGTCTTAGTATTGTCACTTCTCAAGATGAGCCCTACAATTTTTTTTTTTATAAAAAAAAAATAATTTAAATAAGTAAAAAAAAAAATTAAAAAAATTATAGAAATAATAACCACATTTTATGCACGTAAATTTTGAAAAAAATCCCAACAATTACTAATTGACGGCTCCTTTAATTGAAGAAGCTATTCTTATTTTAGTGATGGCACCTCCAAGGGACTGTAACAATTAAATTAAAATTTTTATTGAACAAAGTTTTACCATCCTTTGAAAAAAATTTGCTCTCAAAAGCTTTACAAATAATATGGTAAAATATATTTTTAAAAAATTAAAAATAATTTTTTTTATATCATAGTTTTACCATTTTTCGAAAAAAAAATGTTCATCGATATTTTTATTCGTGACTGCATCATAATATTCAATTAATTATAGCTCGATAAATAATATAAATTTTGCAAACCTAATTCAAGAGCCAAATATTGACTTGTTAGTACCTCTATCAAAATCGAAGACACCGACATAAAATCATTTATTATTTTATTTGCTGTCTTTTTGAAAAAATATATTTGTTTCAAATATTTAAATTACGAATAATTTGGGAGATTAATTCAAAGCACTTTTTTTTAAATGAAAAGTAATTTTTTTCATTGAATTAAAAAAAAATGTTTTTAAATCAAATTAAATTATGAATAATTTTAAGAAAAAATTGAAGTAAAATTTTTTTTCTTCTCTTAAATTTTAAATAAATTTTGAATTTTAAAAATTAGATTTAAATAAATTTAAATTATGAATAATTCGGATGATTAATTCAAAAAACGTTTTTAAATAAAATTACAATTTTTTATTGAATTCTAAAAAATTGTTTTTAAATAAAATTAATTATTTAAATTATGAATAATTCGGAAGATTAATTCAAAACACGTTTTTAAATAAAATTACAATTTTTTTATTGAATTCTAAAAAATGGTTTTTAAATACAAATAAATTATGAATAATTGAAAAAAAAAAAATGTAATTTAAATAATTTTTCTTTTCTTTAAAATTAGTTTTTAAATAAATTAAAACTATAAATAATTCGGGAGTCTAATTCAAAATACGTTTTTTAAATTTGTTTTATTAAATTCAAAAAAATTATTTTTAAATAAAATAAAATTATGAATAATTAAAAAAAAATTAATCAATATTTTTTTTTCTCTTAAATTTTAAATAAATTTTGAATTTTAAAAATTTGTTTTTAAATAAATTTAAATTACGAATAATTTCGGGAGATTAATTCAAAACACGTTTTTAAAATTGAATACAATTTTTTTATTGAATTCTAAAAAATTGTTTGTAAATAAAATTAAATAATGAATAATTTAAAAAAAAAATTTAGGTAAATTCTTTTTCCTTCTCTTAAACTTTAAATAAAATTTGATTTTTAAATTTAGTTTTTAAATAAATTTAAATTATGAATAATTCGGGGGATTAATTCAAATCACGTTTTTTAAATTAAATTAAATTTTTTTATTGAATTCTAAAAAAATTTTTTAATTAAAATAAAATAATGAATAACACAGGTCAACATGGTTCAGTTGTTGGAAAGCTAAGAGTCATTTCCGAAGTATTTGGTGCGTAGAATCCGAATCCGGCGTCAGAACTGACCCATCACGTCAGGATTTTGAGATATTTGAGGTTATGCACCCAAAAAATGGCGTTTTTTCCTACATTTGAGGTTATGTACAGGGCGCAAAAAGTTTTTGCGGTCTTTCTCTCCAATTACATCATTTAGTACAACTCTTACCCTTTAATTTAACCTCAAATATCTCAAAATCCTGACGTGATGGGCCAGTTCTGACGCCGGATTCGGATTCTACGCACCAAATTACTTCGGAAATGACTCTTAGCTTTCTAACAACTCACATGACCCCTGTATTTGTAGACCTGTGTAATTTTTAGTAAAAATTTAATTAAAATTTTTTTTTCTTCTTTTAAATTTTAAATAAATTTTGAATTTCAAAAATTTATTTTTAAAAAAATTTAAATTATGAATCATATTTGGCTAAAATTTAATTTAAATTATTTTTTATTCTTCTCGAATTTTTTTTTAAATTAAAAAAAATTTTTTTTATTTTAATTAATTTAGTAATTAAATTATTTTATTAGCAAATTTTCCTGAAATATCTTTGGGAACTTCTTTTCCTTCGTCAGTTGCAACCTTTAAAAATATTTTAAGTTGAAAGCCAAAAAATGTTTAAAAAAAATACATTTGCTTAATGTTTTATCTCCATAAAAAATTGAATCGGTCATTTCAAAAACCTCATAAGTCACATTTTTTTGCAACATGATTTTTTTGCTAAAAATGATTCCTTATAGGGAGATACGTATTCTGGATAAAAACTATATAAGTCAGTACAATCCTACCTATTCCAAAAATAATAATGATGCATAAAAAGTCCGTTAAAACTCATTTGTTTGTGTAAGAAACATTTTTTATTGATTTCTGAAAAATTCGAATTTAGTGACTTATGAGGTTCTTGAAATGACCGATTCAATTGTGATGAAAAATATTTTAAAATACGTTTTGAGCATGGGGCTTCTTGAAGCTGAGTTTGGTAATTTTGTTCTTTTTGCAACAATAGCATTTAATTTTGAAAAGTAAAAAATTATGTTTTTAAGTTTAAAACGATTTTTTCTTTTCTTTAAGCCACATGCTTATTTTAAGAAGCCAACGAACGTTCCAAGGACTTCTGACACGATTTAACGTACTATATATCCAAATAAATATAGCTTTGTGTTTCAGAAGTAGTTTATTTCACTTTTACGTTTAATTTGTTTGTCCATAACTAAAATTGAGTAGTTTTGAACTGAAAATACTCCGAAGATAATTCGTTTTGGACGGGTCTGATCTGAACTATGAGTATTTACCAACCCAAACAATTGTATCCCTAATAGCATTTTCTTAGAAAAAATCATAGCAAAAACGTAAATTTTTTATTGCACTTAAAAAATCACCCTATATACAGTTGTGCACATGTACGAGCATTTGCTGAACCTTTTTGGTTAAAATGTTTTATGTGCAGCCCAAAAGTATGCTACACTGCTTGACCATTGATTGCAGCTAGAAGACAGACGAGAGAGTAACTGCTGCAGGTGGCTCGGCTCCTTCATACAAGTTATTATCTCAAGTGTTGTTGTTGTTGCAACTTTGTGTACAGTTGCAAAAACATACACTTTGTGGTAGTTGTTAAGCATGTGAGTGTGTGTGTGAGTGAGAGAATTTTTGTGTTAATGTGTGTGTGTGTGTGTGCTTGTTTTTATGACTACCGAGCAAAATGCCAAAGCAGATTGTCAGTAGCAGTGCGTGTGTGTGTGTTTGTTTGCGTGTATATGTATGTGTGATTTGCAATTATTGGCCCTCCCCAGCTGGGCGCAAAACACTTAGGCAAATTCTCAAAGAGCACTTGAACAATAAAGACACACACACACATGCACACACACACACATCTAAAAACAAAGCACCAAAGTTGCTCCTCGAAGACGCCATTTTGTTTGTACGTTGTTTTTTTTGGCCCAAAAAGTTTTCAACTAAATAAATCAATTTCTTAGCCAAAATGCGGGCCAAACTTAATGACAAGAATCGGCTCTTAGAGTGTGCTCTCAAAACTTAGCCCAGCTCTGGACCAAGTCCAAAGTCCAATATTACTGGGTGTTAGCTGCGCTGCTCTTGGCTCTTGGTTCTTACGTTTTCCTTTTGTTTATTTGTTTTTCTTGCTGTCGCTGTGAAATTTAATGCATATTTTGTAAAAGTTTATCCAAACCAAAATGGCGTTCAAGCAGCACAACACCTGCAAAAGTTGGCCAAGACTCGTCGTAGGTGTGGCAATAGAAAATGCAAGCAATAAAATTAGTAGTGGAAATCAAAGGAAAAGCGAAATGCATTTTCACCGACTGTATAGAGATGTGTGCGTGTGTTAGTGTGTATATATTTATATAAGCTGCTTTGTAACAAGCTTTAATGAATGCTGAACTCGGCCGCGTGTTGAGTGCAGAGGGCGTGTGTGCCTGATTGGCGTTGGCGTTTGGCCCAGCCGTTTGCCAACATGTTGAGAGCTGTTGAAAGCTGGCCACATGCCAGGGCAGACAGCCAGTCAGTTAGCCAAACACCCACAGCCAAACCAGCCCAAAACAGTCAACCACAGCACCACCCACCCAACCACCCAATGTGCACCATTTGGCCTGCAATACAAAGTGAGCACGTTACGAGGTTAGTTGTAGTTTTTTTTTTGATATAAATTCCGGAATTGGAGTGGAGTGTGGGCATATGCGTTTTTTGTTAAGGTTTGTGATAAATAATGTGTTATAATAATGATAATTTTTTTTTTTAAATTTAAGGTTTAACGTTGACCTTTAACTTATCATTTTTAGCAGAGGAAAAAGTTTGTACATCGTAATGTATTGGCTGAAGCGTAAAAATACTTGAAATGACTTTTTCTAAAAAGTTTAATATCTTTAGTTAAGGACTGTTCACAAACATTTTTGTTACGATTTATATAATAAGGACTATGCAGTCTATATGTGACTACCTCCAGGGGTCAACCTGTGGAACCTATATAATATATTTGTATATCTCATTGAGGACCTTACTATTTGTATAGCAAAATTATTATAATAAACTTACCCATGGGATTCATATCCATCCATTCAAATTTATACGAAGATCTGGGAGTCCAGAAAACCTAGAACATAAATTTAATCATAAGATTAGATAAGCCTCATGTATACTTTCTTAATTTTTTTTTGTATTTACCAAAAAAAAAAAAACAGGTAAATACAGTTTATTAAAAATAAAAAAAAGGTAAATTAAATTAATATTCGGATTTGCCATCCAACTGCTTTAAAAATGTAAGCTTCAAACATGTAAGTAATTTAAACTAAAATAAGTTGTAATATATTTTTATACTCTACTCAACTTTTAGTTCAATTTTTATACCCTGCACCGTATGGTACAAAGAGTATATTAAGTTTGTGCAAACCAAAAATGTATGTAACATATAGAAGGAGACGTCGGAGACACCCCAAAGTTACCTAAAATATAATCAGGGTGAATTGAGAGGTATATCGACTTCTGATTATATTTTGTCCGTCTGTCCGTCCGCCCGTCTGTCCGTCTGTCCGTTTGAACGCCTACATCTCAGAGATGGTAAGAGCTAGAGTAACCAAACTTTCATATTAGATCCCATATTATTCCATAGGAGACAAGTTTATTTTAGTTTTTTGATATCGGGGATAAATTATATAGCTCTCATATGGGTGTTTGAGACGACCTCGACAAAAAAAAGTTTTAGATGGATAATTCGTTTGTTCATGAAGATATCGTAACCATATTTGGCATTCGAAAGTTTTTTATAGTTCCTAAGCATTGTACCAAATTTGATCAAAATCGGTACTATATCATATCAGATTTGGCGTTTGGAAATTCTTTAAAGCAGTTTAAGTTTAGTTAACAAAATTTGTTGTGTTTCGTTTATTTGTTAAGATATTGGGACCAAATTTGATATTCGTGAGTTTTTTATAGTTCCTAAGCACTGTAGTAAATTTAATTCAAATCGATTGACTATATCATATAGCTCCCATAGGACCAATCGGTCCAAAAAAACGTTTTTTATACAAAATTCGATGTTTTTCGTTTATTTGTAAAGATATTTGAACTAAATTCGGCATTCAGATTTTTTAAGGTATTTAAGCACTGTGTCAAATTTTATTGAAATCGGTTGACTATATTCCATATACTCCCATAGGAACGATCGATCAAAAAAAAATGTTTGCTTAAAAGTTCTTCTGTTTTTGGTTTTTTGTGAAGGAACCGGATTTTATTGCAAGTTAGTGGTACAGGGTATCCCAAAGTCGTCCGCGCCCGACTTTAAGTACGCCATTTTTATTGATAATTTTGTATTATTTTTCAACATGCTTTTATTTGCTAGACCTCTATGTGTCTTTATATGGAAATATTTTTGTCCAATTTTTACCAATTTCAAGAAGTCTGATCAAATCGAAAATTTGCACAGGGATCCAGGACTGATGAAAAACAAATATTTAATAACTTTGTTCTAATATCCTGACTAGGATCATCAGGATTAATAAAGTGACCACTTTTCGTACTATAATGGCATTATTTATATATAATTATATTATAATTCGATTATAATTTCTAATTAAATATTATTCTTATTAAAAAGTCGGAATTGACTTTTCGGTATTTTCTATTGCTGTGATAAAAATTCTTGATACTAGAATTTTTTTTATACTTTTTTGTTCGATTTGTACACTTTTCAACAGCTATACGTATTTTCATAAATTGAAAAGTTGATAGTGGCCCGGATCGAGATTTTCCCGTCGGACATACGGCCCGACTGTCATTCATTCGTTTTATTTTATGAAATTCGAACACACTTTTAATTAGTTTTTACATGAATTGTTTTATTTTAGTTTTCATGTTTAATTGTAATATTTATGCATATAAATTTTATTGAAACTATTTGTCAAGATATTTACAACTTTCAACATGACCTATTTCAAATTATTTAAAAAAATTTAAAAACGATTTTGTAATTTAAAAAATATCATCTTATCTTGTTTTTGTTTATTGGGTTAATAGCTCATTGTCGTATATTTTGGAGAAATATTTTTATTTTTAAAAATAAAAGTTTTTTTAAGGATTACGTTGTTTATGGAAGAAAATAGACTGTATACGAACTTCCCATTCAAACTCCTTTAAAACGAATTTCTACAAACTAATTCATCCCTGATCTTTTACTAACAAATTCTTTTTCACTTTTTCCCCCATTATGTACATAGCCTCTGCATTAACGTTAAACAAAATTTTACTCTTTATAATAAACTTACCAAGAAGTAGCTCCTACTCGGTATAATTACCGGGACTGTATCTCAAGGAAGAACCGCTTCCTTCTTTCTATATAACAAACAGATATTCTGCTGTAAGAAATTTGAGTCTTCTTTTATGGAGTAAAACATCATATATATTTTTTTTTTAATTTTTAAAGTGGTACTTTTTTTTTAATTTTTAAAATATGTTTTTTCTTTACAAAAAGTTATTCAAATATGGTGAAAATTAAAGTCGGTCGCGGACGAATTTGGGATACTCTATATTACAACTAAATTAATCGTTTTCAAGCAAATTCGAAGTAGCGAAAAGATACTCCCAAAGATGTAAAATTGATGAATTGTGACGGCAATATTTTATAGTAAATAGATTTTTACTAAATTCTGACAGACCTCGAGATATGTAAAAAAATTCAGAATTCAAGAATTGCTTTTTTCCAATACATTTTATTTTAGTTATTCTAAGGCCCTTTATAGACAGTTATTGAATTGTCTTATGATGTGATGGTAGAAGAGGTAGAAGATCAAAGAAAAAATTATTTGTGAGCCTTAAATCGCCTTAAGAAAAGTTACTTCCAATGAGCCGTTTTTGATGAATTCAGATGGACAGTCAACTCCATATTGAACTTTCGAGAAGTTGTAAAATAAAATTTAAGGATATACGTACAGTTTCACCGTATGCTACTGTCAGCATTTCAAGTGTTACGACGCACTTAATTTTATTTTTTGCACAAAATTTGATGCAAATCCGTTGATCCATATTTTTCGTTAGTAAAAAATCGCCGAGCACGCAAAACACTTATAACCTTTACGCCAATCACAACCAAACAAAAAATGCCATTCACTTGAAACACAACAAAACAAAAAAAATCGAAAATTGAAAATACGTTGCCCGTGAAATTTGAAAAGTCGCCTTACTTTTTGAACACACCTCGTATATAGATTTTCGCTTTTAAAAATAATCTTAAGTCCAAGTTTAAGTTACGTTTAACATGAAAAATTTAAGCCATTATTTCCCACCTACGTGATAGTATCAAAAAAAATGTCAAACAAAAAGGTGGGACAGTAAGGCAGAAATGCAGAGTATCCAATGGCAACTTACAATACAAAAAATTATGCATTTATGACTGATCAAGATCCTCGAGAAGAAGAACGCGGTGCTACTTTAAATGATATGGATACTGACTTCCGTGGCGATATATCGATGTTTGTATACCTATCTATTTTCCCAGTTTACGCGGGAAATGTTTAAAATTAATTATTTAATGAAATGTTCAAAATAATTAAAAGTTTGCATATTAGAGAATGAAACAGTTTGCATTGTTAATTGTTAAAAAATTACAGGTTATAAGTGCATCGATATGCATAGATTAGAATGATATTAAATGAAAAAAAACGTATTCTAATTACACAGGTCTACAAATACAGGGGTCATGTGAGTTGTTGGAAAGCTAAGAGTCATTTCCGAAGTAATTTGGTGCGGAGAATCCGAATCCGGCGTCAGAACTGGCCCATCACGTCAGGATTTTGAGATATTTGAGGTTATGTACACAAAAAATGGCGTTTTTTCCTACATTTGAGGTTATGTACAGGGCGCAAAAAATTTTTGCGGTCTTTTCTCCAATTACATCATTTAGTACAACTCATACCCTTTTATTTAATGGTTCAAGAGATCAACTACGATTTTTTTTCGCAAAGTTATGGCTTTTCGAAGTTACGAGATATAGCCCTTCGACGTCATTAGCATTTGCAATAAGCCATTGAGATAACACAGGTCAACATGGTTCAGTTGTTGGAAAGCTAAGAGTCATTTCCGAAGTAATTTAGTGCGTAGAATCCGAATCCGGCGTCAGAACTGGCCCATCACGTCAGGATTTTAAGATATTTGAGGTTATGTTATTTTTTGGGTACATAACCTCAAATATCTCAAAATCCTGACGTGATGGGCCAGTTCTGACGCCGGATTTGGATTCTACGCACCAAATTACTTCGGAAATAACCCTTCGCTTTCCAACAACTCACATGACCCCTGTATTTGTAGACCTGTGAAATGCTAATGACGTCGAAGGGATATATCTCGTAACTTCGAAAAGCCATAACTTTGCGTAAAAACATCGTAGTTGATCTCATGAACCCTTAAATTAAAGGGTAAGAGTTGTACTAAATGATGTAATTGGAGAGAAAGACCGCAAAAATTTTTGCGCCCTGTACATAACCTCAAATGTAGGAAAAAACGCCATTTTTTGGGTACATAACCTCAAATATCTCAAAATCCTGACGTGATGGACCAGTTCTGACGCCGGATTCGGATTCTACGCACCTAATTACTTCGGAAATGACTCTTAGCTTTCCAACAACTGAACCATGTTGACCTGTGTTATTATTATTTTATCTTTCTTAGATTGGCTAGAAATGAGAATGGCTGGATTGAAAAAAATGAATATTAAATATAAGATAAGGAAATATTATTATTATTATATAGAGAATTAATTCAAATTGCTTTAATTTCGAAAAAAAACAAAAAAAAAAGTAAAAATTAATGAGAATAATTAATATTTTTTTTTTAATCGAATCGACTGTTGATGTTTTTATAGCATTGACTACGTAAAATAGGGCTTCTTTGGTAACACTATCGTTTATTTTGATTTCAACTACTTTTAAGAGCAAATAAAATTCGGGTTTTCCCAAGTAACTTTTTGTTTTGTTTTTTTTCTGGTTTATCGTTTCGTTTGGCACTGCAATTTCATTTTAGCAAGTATCGAACCAAAAGCAACTTCTGAACTAGACTGAGTATAAAGTATTATAAATTGTACTCGTACTTGGTAACATTTTTCAATATGCTGGCCAAGAACCCTTTGCAAATGGTAAATGAATATATACAATACCCAGGAACAACAATGTAGAGCATTGATTGATTATCGACAGACTTTTGCACTCAGCTCTATTGTGTCTGTGTATCAAAGAAACCTTTTGAGTTATGACCAAATATTGAATGAATGCTGCCAAGTTTGGCGCACAAATTGTTTATTGGGTTATAGCTTTAGATTCGGTCAACAATTCGATTTGCTTTTAGCCGCTTTAATGACAATTGCTAAAGATTTTCAAGCTATTTCAGTTTGTTTTTAGCTTTTGACGCTGCTACAAGATGTGGCAGAGGTTTTTGTTGTTGCTTTTGTTTTTGCCCCAGCTTGTAAGCTGCTCACTAGTCCAGCCGCATCGACGTGTGTTTGAGAAAGCTGAAGGACCCTATTTTTTGAGCAGAGATCGTGTGCCCTGGTACAATGCTTTGGCCATTTGTCGTTCCTTTGAACTTGAATTGGTTACCTTTAAGACGGCGGAGGAATTTTCGAGTTTTGTCCAATTTTTGGAAAAAGTCAGTAAGTTATAGGAAAGGTCGAAATTTAATCCTGTTGATAATACTTTGTTACTCTTCCAATTAGGTCCTGATTTTGTAGAGCGTGAGTCGCGCATTTGGATGGGCGGCTATTTCAATGGCAAGTCCTGGCGTTGGCTGCCAGAAATGAACAGGATGAAATACACCAACTGGATAAGTACTCCAGCGCCAACTGAAAAGGATGATCCGGAGGGATACTGCCCGCGCACTACTTACAAAAAATGGGATAGCTTTTCTTGTAGCAAGTGGCATTACTTTGCTTGCCAAATGAAACAGGATAAAGACGAGGTGCATTGGTAGAATCGAGAGCGAGGTCTTATTATTCAATATATAATAATTATAAATAATTATTAGGATATCTTTTTTGTATTTTATAAAAATTGTAAAATGTCTGTAATATATGTAATTTTTTTTTCGTCATCATTTGTTTTTTTAACTAAATAGAATATAGAATATAGAATATAGAATATAGAATATAGAATATAGAATATAGAATATAGAATATAGAATATAGAATATAGAATATAGAATATAGAATATAGAATATAGAATATAGAATATAGAATATAGAATATAGAATATAGAATATAGAATATAGAATATAGAATATAGAATATAGAATATAGAATATAGAATATAGAATATAGAATATAGAATATAGAATATAGAATATAGAATATAGAATATAGAATATAGAATATAGAATATAGAATATAGAATATAGAATATAGAATATAGAATATAGAATATAGAATATAGAATATAGAATATAGAATATAGAATATAGAATATAGAATATAGAATATAGAATATAGAATATAGAATATAGAATATAGAATATAGAATATAGAATATAGAATATAGAATATAGAATATAGAATATAGAATATAGAATATAGAATATAGAATATAGAATATAGAATATATTTAGAGTTTGACAAAGAAAATTCTAAAAATTGAAAATCTAATATTCAGTTATCGATAACTCGAAAAGTAATCGGAATTTTCGTATTTCCGCTGATATTATAGGTACATATAATAATATTTAAATTAAAAAAATCACCTTTTTCCCAGAGTAAGAGTTTCATATTTGATGCCTTAGGGAGGGTATGGTGACAATTGTGGCACTTTAAATGCATTTTCTATAAATCCATCTATTCTGCTGGATTGCACTTAAATGGTTTGTGACTGCAGCTGTCTTAGCTGGTTGGCATTATTGTGATAGCTTTTATTGCCAGAATGTGGTAAATTAAGCTAGTAAATAAGAACAAAGTGCAGGATATCCCAGAACTTCCTTTATCAGGCCTAATTAAGAGCAGGAAAGTGAGTGAGTAAGCATTGAAAGCCATTGTTCAATTTGGAAACGTCTTTGTGGCTTTTGTAGGCATGTTTTAGTATTTCAACTAATTAGTTGCACACAGATACGCACACACACATGCGCACATTTTCATCCACCCAAACATTGTTAAATTAAATCGTATTTTGGTTTTATACAGCAAAAGCTGCTAAGCTCAGCATAAAACAGCCTAACCCAATATACTCTCCTTTGTTGCCATGTTATAAAATTAGTGTTGGACAACCCTTAAGAAATCCAGAAAAGGATTTCACTTTAATACACCTTGGCATAAACGGCCTGCAGCAACAGGTACGATAAAACCCTTGCTTAACGTATATGTCTGTGTGTGCCCCGCCCTTATATCAAAAACTGCCCCGAAGGAGCCAACAAAAGGGCTTACACCTTTTCTTTTAGAAGCTGTTTGTTGAACTAAATTAAAAGTAAATGAAATAACGTTCAACTGACTAATCTTCTGCATCTTCTGCACCTTCAGCTTTAGTTCCGTCTTCTTCTTTATCTTTTGTTTGGGCCAACAAAAGGATACCTGGTAAACTCGATTAAGCAAGCCAACGAAAAAAAAGCTGCAGCAGCTGCCCCGGAGGCACACAATGACCTTAATTTTCAAACTGCCACGCCTACAACCCACTTTTGGCTGCTCTCATTTAATGTAACTATAAGATAGTTTGTTCGAAATTGAAATGGCCGGCACGTAAATTTCAAATTAGGTGTTGCCTTTGCTATGAAGCATCCATTTTGGCCATCTATCAGTTTGTAACAGTTTGTATACACTATTAACTTTAATTTTGGTCAATGATATTGCCCCAACTATTTTAGGCAATCGGTTCTGTTTGGTCGACAGTGAAACACTCTGCACAGTGGTCGGAATAAATGATTTTTGGGCATACAGAGTGAAAAATTAGGTGTTTTTCTTACCTTAGTTAAGTAAAATCCGTTAATAAGTAAAATTCAATCAAAATTCTCAGCTCTTTACATGAAACTTCGTCTGGCGGCTTTAGACATTTTGACACTAAGTGGGCCTCCAACAACTCCAAAAAAAGTTGTAAAACATTTCCAACGACATATGGAAGTTTTCAGAAAAGTCTGACGCACTTTGTATAACTTTGAAGGTAAATTTTAACAGTTCAATTGGAAAATTTTTTTACTTCATTCACCC
>JBAMAX010004533.1:0-10412 GCA_037043745.1 Chymomyza amoena
ATGTTTATCGAGTTGTTTATCGAGTTGTTCATACAAACGATACAGCAAACAGTACAACCACATTTTAAAATTGAATTTTGTATAGAGAACATTGTACGCCAAAAATGGAGTCAAAAATATTTGCATTAGCTGTAATTGACGAGTTGTTTGACCAATATTAAAAAATAAATCGATAAATCGGTCATACTCTTGTATTTATATATCGATACACAAAAAAATAATCAAAACGTTTTGAACTTTTCGTGCGACCATCGTATGGCTTCGTACGGCAGCGCCACACACAATGCAATCGAAATCGAAATCGACGCGCTCGATAAACACACGTGCTGTACGACACGTTGTATAGTGTACGAGTATGCCTTGCTTTAAACTGTTTATTCTGTTAATTTTCAAATGCCAATATATATTAAAAACACGTTACGTCAAGAAAAGGTTTATTTATTTATTTCATGGTTCTTATTTTTAAATTACAAAAAATACTTTTGGATTTTAGAAAGCGATAAATCGATAACATTATGGTTTTGCAGTATTAATCGCAAACATATCTGCCTTTTCATATAATTCAGATTCTCTTTGACTTTCAATTCCAAGGTCATATACATTTTTCTTTCTTACTCACAAACACATTCATAATTCTTCTTCTATCTTTTTATACACCAAAATACACATTTATAATAATTTATTTTTAAAATAAAAATTTGTATACCTTAAAAAATAATATTGCACAAATAGTCGTCTCACTTTAAAATATCATCCAACAGTTATGCGATTTTTTTTTCGTAGAAAATTTTCTCAGTATCTGGAAAAACCCATTCCTACTGCAGAACTGGACATATCACAATTCTGCCCATAAACCAGCTCAATCCTCAATATGGGGCACTCGCTATTTTTAACTTACTTAACGTCACTTAACTCGCTCACAATTTTCAAAAATCATAAATGAAAAGGATAGCAATAGAGTACCTCAACAATACTGATGTAAAGTCAAGGCAAGAAATAACAAAGCAAACGCAGTTGACTTTTCTTATTTCTCTTTTTGCGTATTTCTTTTTGGCATTGATATTCTGCCTAATGGCAATAAAAGAGATGAAGCTAGTCATTCTTGTATGCGTCTTTGTTTCTCTTTGTTGGTCATATTTCAGCGAGTATAAAACGTAACGAGTCTTAATTTTTAACACTCGCTGCTTGCACTGTTTTATCTCGTTGCTATATTTGGTAAAAAGCATTTTAATAAATCTTTACAATTTAAAGACATCCGCAGAGCTTTTTGTATAAAAGTTTTTTATTCGCATAAACAAGAGAAGCGTATATACATATAAGAATATATTTACTCTACTAAGGAGCTATTTTATTATTAAAAAGAGAAAAAAAAAAAGCGATTTGTATAGCGGCGATTTACTTATTTATTTTATATATGTATGCAAAGAGTTAAAATTGTTTGTGTTAAAAATTAACATTATGATTATGAGTGATATATTAATTATATATAAGGTGCAAAATATTCTTTTCGTGTTCAATTTAAAAAACAATTGACCCTTATGTAAGTCATGTATTTCTTATATACTAAGCAGCAGCAGAAGCAGCAGCTGATGCAATTTTCCTCAGCTAATAACCAACCTTATCAATTAACCAAGTATTTAGTAATCCGGTACCATCTTAATCTTTGTATGTCAATCGAAATTTTTCTATGTTCCCATTTCTAATAATTTATTGAAATGAAGTCAAAGAATCTAAAAAAAAAATGAATAAAATTTTATGTCAATTAAATTGAATTAGATTTATAACTTACTATTTCGACGGCATATTTATTTTTTTTTAATTTTCGGGATTCCTTAGACTAGAATCGTGTTCTGTGTACGTGTGACGTTTCTTACAACCCTGGTTGTATCTTCTCTGTAGCAGCTCCTAACGTTGAAGCCCAACATCTCAATAATGGCACTGAATTCATTAAAAAAATTCATTAAAATTTTTCCTGAAAAAAAAATTTACAATTTCACTTCAAATATATTTACTTTTTTTGTGGCTTTGCAAGCAAGTGAAGGCAAAATGTTCTGAAAAAAGTTAGACTTGTAATTTTGACAAAATTTTTACATTCCGAAAAACATTTTTTTTAGATTTTCGGCCGCTCTGTTCGAGCGACGGATGGCAACTGAACACAAATAATTTATGCTTCGGCTTGTAATATTTCTGCACATAGTAAGAGCTAGAGTAAGCAAACTTTCAGATTTATCGAATTATCGATAACGAAACATTTGGATTTTTGATATAAGACTTTTCCTGTTTTTATGTTTGTTAGTTTTCGAGTACAGATTTATTAAAAAAAAACACGTAACTTCAAAGAAGTGGATTATTTATAATATGGTTTTTATGTGTTATACTTTTTTAATTTTAAAAGATAATTAATCGATGACATTATGATTGGGCAGCATTCATTGCATGCATATCTGCCTATTCTTATTCTTCAGATTCTCTTTGACTTGCAATTCCAAGGTCAATTAAATTTTTCTTTCTTACACACACAAACACATTCAAAATTCCACATTTTCAGCTGGCCCAATCCTGCGCAAGTAGATTTCGCCCCACATTGCTGATACCTTTAAAACTATTTGTCAAAAGATACATTATTATGTTAAAAACTTGAACGTCTCGCTTAAAAAATCATCCAACAGTTATTATAATTAATATCGGGAAAACCCTTCTTGCTGGAGACCTGGGAAGTCTGACGAATTTGTCATAGTGGACCTGGTTCCTATTTAACGTATCCCCAACATGGTTTAGAAAGCAGGAAGATTGGGCTAAGGGCCCCCAGTGGCTGACATATGTATCTCCCTGGAAATTTTTAGCGGCACCTGCACATAAATCTTAAATGAAAAGGAGAGCAATACAGTGCCTCACCAATACTGATGTAAAGTCAATGTAAAGCAAACGCAGTTGACTTTTCTTATTTCTCTTTTGCATTGATTTTCTACCTAATGAAAACGAAACAGATAAAGCAAGTCATTCCCATATGCTTCGTTGTTTCTCTTTGTTGCTTATTTTCTTACTCGTGTTTCAATGTAGTCAATTCTGCCGCAGCGCAGTCGGCTCACGCACGGTCCATGTGTGTGAAATCTCTGACGTGTTTTTGCTTGATTACGGTTCTTGCTCTCTCGTGCGCCTTTGCTTACTGCGCTGCTTTCTCATACAAAGAAACTTTTGTTTGTATAATTTTTGCCCAGCACTTGTTTAGGATAATTAGCAGCAAATAATAACAATAACAACTACAACAAAAGACGCCAAAATGTGCTTTCGATTTATCTCTTTCGATTTTGTTTATATTGCTCTCTTTTTAATTGACTTTCATGAGAACTAAGCAGTTGCAACATTTGCTTCTAACTGAGGTTAGATGTTCATGTTGGCAAAGCTACTTAAGAGCGTCTTAAAAAAAAAAAAAACAAATCAAGAGAGCCAAAACTGTGCATTGCCTTCTCTCTAACATTAAGAATATAGAACTAATACCAATGCGCATCTCGCTCAAAAGCGAATTTCGACTCTATAACTAGAACATTTTCGGCTCGCACGCATACGTACACAAAACACACTTTTGCTGAAAGTCTTAGGCAAAAATGTATGCGAAAGACACAGCCAAAAAGGAACTGAAAAAATTTGTCTTGCTCTGAGCGAAACAGTTTTGAACAAAAATACAATTAAGAGCGTTTTGTCAATTGCTTTTCACAAAGTGTTCGTAAGAGAGCGATTTTTTTCGGACACTCTAAAACGGTTGACAGTTTTTAAGAGCTCTGGTTGATACCTTTAAAACTATTTATTTTTAACCCCCGACGCAAAAAGAGGGGTGTTATAAGTTTGACGTGTCTGTCTGTTTGTTTGTCTGTCTGTTTGTTTGTCTGTCTGTCTATGGCATCGTAGCTCCCGAACGCATGCAGTGATTTCATTTTAGGTTTTTTGTATTAAAGGTGACTTATGTGCGAGTGTTCCTAGACATGTTTGATGAAAATCGGTTAAGCCGTTTAAAAGTTGTGTGGAGTGAAAGTGGGGAGATTAACCAAATGTCTGCAAATATACAGCTTTTTCAACTGTCGTCCTTTGCAACTTATGTGCTGTAACCGCCCAACATAAAATGATAGGAAACATTGTTCGTAAAACTTCATAAAACGCCATATATATTTCGTCTATCACAAGTCCACCAAAAACTTCTTGAGATATTTTTAATTCTTGTAAGCGTAGATGAATACTTCGTAAGACTTCATAAAACACCATATATATAGTTGATGAATACTTCGTAAAACTTCATAAAACACCATATATATAGTTGATGAATACTTCGTAAAACTTCATAAAACGCCATATATATTTCGTCTATCACAAGTCCACCAAAACTTCTTGAGATATTTTTAATTCTTGTAAGCGTAGATGAATACTTCGTAAGACTTCATAAAACACCATATATATAGTTGATGAATACTTCGTAAAACTTCATAAAACACCATATATATAGTTGATGAATGCTTCGTAAAACTTCATAAAACACCATCGATATTTCGTCTATCACTAGTCCACCAAAAACTTCTTGAGATAACAAATTATGCAATTAGATGTACGTATAGCCATATGGAATGCCAATAGGCTTGCCAATCATTTAAATGAAATAAAACTAACTTAACCTAACCTACCTATAAAAAGTATGAAATAAAAAATTAAATTAAAAATTTAAAAAACCCCCGAACTAAGTAATTTTCATTTAAAAAGTAAAAAATAATAAAAGAAACTTAATGTTAAAGTACCTAAGAATCTATTAATAATTCTAAAAACAAATACGTCGCGTTGGGGGACCGCTCCTAAACTAACAATTTAAATACAAATAGTCTAACAAAGATTAACTAAAAAACCAAATTTAGAAAATACTTCAAAAACTTTCATAGAATTACTTCAAAAAATTTGCATGTAAGATACGACCGTCAACGACGTCTGCCCTCGCGTGTCCCCCAACGCGACATATTTTTTTTAGAATTATTAATAGATTCTTAGGTACTTTAACATTAAGTTTCTTTTATTATTTTTTACTTTTTAAATGAAAATTACTTAAGTTCTTGTATCGGGGTTTTTTAAATTTTTAATTTATTTTTTTTTGATAGATAAATTATTATATCAAAAAATGGAATATCTCGCCTAAGGAAAATTATCCGAAAGCTGTTGTGCGACTGCTTTGCACTCCATAGAAAAAATCCCTTCTTTCTGGGGACCTGGGAAGTCTGACGAATTTGTCATAGTGAACATGGCTCTTATTTATCGTATCCTCAACATATTTTGGCAAGCAGGAAGATTGGGCTAGGGGAGCCCACTCGCTATTTTTAACTAACTTAACCTCACATATCTCCCTGAAAATTTTTAGCGGCATAAATCATAAATGAAAAGGATAGCAATAGAGTACCTCACCAATACTGATGTAAAAGTCAAAGAATAAAAATACAAAGGAAACGCAGTGACCTATGTATTGCTCTTTGCTCAATTCTTTTTTGCATTGATTTTCTGCCTAATAAAAATGAAAGAGATAAAGCGAGTCATTCTTGTTCCTTTTTGTTGCCTACTTTTTTGCTTATTTTCTTGCTCATTTTTCAACGTGTATAAAATGTACATATTTGGTAAAAAATATTGTAATAAATCTTTACGATTTGAAGACATCAGCAGCGCTTTTTTTCTAAAAGTTCTTTTTCAACAAAGATCAGGGAAATATCTATATATAAAACCAAATCAAATGAATGTTTAATAAATTCAATTAGATTTATTACTTACGATTTCATGGAAAATGTTTTATTTCATTTTTTGTATTTGTTTCCATGGTTTCTTAGAGTTTAGTTTGTGTTAGGTGTTTGGTCGTCCCTTCCAATCATGTGTACCTGTTTGAAGTCCCTTCCTTAGTTTTTCTTAGTGTAAGCAGCTCCAATCATCGCCATTGTGGCACTAAATTCATTTAATTAATAAATTTATTCCATTAAAAAATTTACAATTTCACTTTAAATATATTTACTTTTTTATACTGTTAATTTTGATATAGTTTTTTTTTTTTTTTTGCAAATAATTGAATTTTACATTCCGAAATTTTCTTTTCTTCCGGCCGCTCTGTTCGAGCGCCGGACGACAACTGAACAGAAATAATTTTCGACTTTAGCTCGGAAGTTTTCTAGAAATGGTAAGAACTAGAGCAAGCAAACTTTCAGATTTGATTAATTATCGACCTATCGATAAGAGAATATTTGGATTTTTGATATTAGACTTTATTTCTTTATTTCTGTTATCTTTCAAAGACTAATATTTATTAAAAACACGTTACGTTAAGGAAGGGGAGTATTTATTATATTACTTGGTTCTTATGTGTTCATTACATAATATGTTATTTTTTGGTTTTAATATATGATTAAACGATAATAGATAATTTGTCAGTATTCACCGCATGCATATCTGCGTATTCATAAACTTCAGTTTCTCTTTGACTTGCAATATAGAGTGTCACCCCAATACGGATGTAAAGTCAAAGTATAAATGTACAAAGCAATCGCCATTTTCTTTTCTTATTTCTCTTTGCTTATTTCTTTTTTGCATAGATTTTTGCTAGTCATTCTTGCATGCGTTCTTCTTCCTCCTTGTTGCTTACTTTGTTACACGTGTTTCAACGAGTAAACAAAGTGACTAGACTAAATTTTCACACTCGTTACTTGCATTTCCACTCGATACTTTTGAAGCTTGTTGCTGTATTTAGTAGAAATTATTTTAATAAATCAACGATTTAAAGACATCAGCAGAGCTTTTTGTATTAACTTTTTTTTTAAAGCTAATTTGATCATAAAACAAATGATTTGTGGCGGTTAACATTTTTATTTAATACATATTTTCTTACAATCGATTGCGTTAAATTGTCATATGATTATGATTATTACTTATATATGATGATGATGAACCGTGTATTACTTATATCCTAATTAGTGCCAGGTGTGTTATATACGTGTCATATTCCATTAAAAGGGATAAATCTAGTTTAATGTGTCTTATAATCCATCTTGACCGACAATCAACCAACCCATTGTTGATGCAACCTTAATAAAAAATGCATATCAAACGAATGTTAATTACATTAAATTAGAATTCTTACTATTCCATATGTGATTGTTTTTTTGTGTTTCCAGAAGTCTCTTGAGTAGATTTGCGTTTTATATATGGTGTGGTGCCCGTCAATCTAGTGTAAGCGATACGGTCCTTGTGCCCTTTTGTGTTTCTTATAAACTAAATAGCCGATTCTAATTTGAGGTTAAGCTACGAATGTATTATAATCCTTACTGTTATAATTTTGTTTTATGTTTTAATTTTTAAGATGCCTTCCACTGGAGTTCTCTTCCGTGTATGAGTCCTGTGTACCCATCATGTGTTGTAGATTGTGCGCCGTGGTTCCAAATCTTTCGCTTCATCCAAATTTTTTTACTAAATTAATTTAAAAAAAGTTATACTTTTGCCGAAAAAAAGCTTGAATTTTAACACCAACATTTACCCAAAAATTGCAAGAAGAAAACATTTTTTGACATCCGAATACTTCGAAATATACCACTTTAAATTTTGATTATTTTTTCACAAAAATTTAGTTTTTACTTTTTTAATTTAATTTTATTATTGGAGCTCTGCTCTGCTTTGAGCTCCGAACGACAACTGAATAGAAATATTTTTTGCTTCAGCTGGTTCAAAATTTTCGTTGACATTTCCGTAGTCATGGCCAACTTTGTAAGTTTTAGTCACATAAATAGTGTTGAAAAACTACGTGAAGAAATTCATTTTCTGGAGCAGCAAAAATGAATCCAAATATAATTGTTCGCCTTGGTTTTCCCGTTTTTCGGAACACGATGGGAAAAATTGTAAATGGCTTCACCCAGAGGTGGATGCATGGAGCGATTTTCGGATACAGACCAGTCCAGAAGCTGAAAAAATGGCTTGACAGTTATTCTCGAGCTTTGATTTATACTTCAAAGTGAATAAGTTTTTGAAATCTACTAGACTCTCAGCCAGTTGTAATAATATAATTAAAGCATTAACAAACATCACAACAAAAATTATTTAAAATGTTTTGGAAGTCGAATAATAAGGTAAGTCATGGGACCAATTTAAACTTTAAACAGGAAAAAAACTAAATTCTATTATGCAGATGAACGCACAGGAAGAGGAGTTTCCCGTACCAAAGGAACTTCAAGGAGGTCAAGTCGCTTTGAAGACTCCTCCAATAAAACGTGAAGCTAACTCTCGGAATGTTTTAGCAATACCAGATGTTGCCACTCGCTGTAACGACGAAGCATATCAAATTTTGGAGGAACTGAAGGATATTAAGAATGAAATATCTGACCTATCCGGGGGAGTAAAATTCGACTTCAAGCTTAATCGTATGGCAAATGAAGTTATTAAGATTGAAAGAAAAATAGCTGTCCATCGGAAAAACAAGGAACTGTTTTATAGTCTCGTTATTTTTATTAGTGGTCAAGTAACTGCGTTGAAGAAGGATTTGATAAATTACAGAACTGACAAGATTGCTGAGCTGCAGGGAGACGGTACCAAGGAAATAATAGATATAAATTACGATGATGTTAACCTTTATAATTGGTTGCGTGACATCAGCGAGCTTTATAAACATTAATTTTAAAGTCGAAAAGTCTTGGTGTTTTGAATTGCTCTAGGCAGCCCCTTTCGAATGGCATACAGGTTTCCAATATTCTAGACTTTCGGTTTTATGGCCATAAAAATTTTGTGATGTATCCCCTTACCAAAAAAATGACAAAAAATTGAAATTTTCCAACTTTTCCAAATTTTAATGCAGAATAATAGTGATTCATAATACGAGTGTAGAACACCAGGATTTTTCCAAATCTATCCATAAATGCGGAAATTATGCGTTTTTCTAAATTAGGTTACTCAAAATTTATAGCAAACTTTCGAAACCCAATTACTGCGATACTAGCGTCACATTTTTTCCTGTGGGGACGGATATGTTTAGCTTCACCTTGGCTTCGATGCCAAGACTTTATAGTAATATTTCGGAGGTGCTTTGATAAATTCCGTCAGAATTTATGACAATTTTTGTTTTAAATCGCAGTATTTTTTTTCAGATGAGAATTTAAAGGAAGAATTTATTTGATGTTTCGGTCTGGCCCGTCATTCTGTCTCTCTCTCTCTCCGCATATTTGAATGTTTGAGGAATTTCACAATTGTATAACTCAAATTGGAGTCGTATTATTGAGGGATAAACAAAGGCTGCGTCTGTGAAATCGGAGAAGTCTGAAAAACATGAAAAATAAAATTTGCCGAAGCGGAGTATCGAACTCCCGACCACCGGCGCCGAAAGCCGCCATGGTATCCGCAACACCATCAGGACCTTGACAATTCGGAATATAAACAGGTCAGAGCTATTATCTTGGATGAATGCCATCAAGCATATTATTCGCCTTGCGGTGCACATACCATGAACCTTTGCGGCGTAAATGCGATGGAAACAAACATAGAAACGTATTTCGGGAATGTTGAAAAACTCTATAATATATTCGCTCTCAGCCCAACCAGGTGGAAACTTCTAATAGAAACGGCGAAACTGTCTCTTCATGCAATATCTATGACTAGATGGAGTGCTAGGATTGACGCTGTTCGCCCATTGATTAACAACTATCTAGGTATTGTCGCTTCTCTAAAAAACTTACTTGAAATGGATTTGTTACCAGAAATTCAGGTAGACGAAGCCCTACTTCGCTCAAGTAGCTTCAGTCTTTCGACTTTATCGTTTTGACAACCATTTGGTACAATTTTTGCAATGCCTCGACATCACAAACAAAATTCTACAAAATCCAAAATTAACGATGGAACAAGCAGCTCGCAGTGTTGATCAACTTTTGACTGACGTACGTCGCTTGAGAGATTCTTGGGCAGCAATTCTGACAGAAGCTGAACTTGTTGCAACAAATTCAAAGATAACACCTGAGCTCAGAGAAAGCCAAAAGCGCATTCGAAAGAAAAAACTATTTCATGATGATGATTCAGGCACAGAGCATGTATTTGGGAGCCCTGAGGAACGCTTTAAAGTTCTATTCTTCTTCCCACCAGTGTATCTCTTGTTGAATAAGCTCGACGAGTTGCATTCTAGGATATCAGAATTTTCGAAGCTCTTTACATCCTATCATTGAGCCACAGGATAGTGTGAGTGATAATGCCGGAGCTGATTTTCAAGAGCCATCTACCAAAGCTGCAAGTGCATTTAAAAACGCATGCCCGAATGATTTTGTTGAGAGTGATTTGCGAGACGAAATCGATTTGCTGCATAGGATTCGCAAAGTAATGAAATGGTATACCAATTCTGCCTTGGAGCTACTGAACCTCATATCTGCGTGTGGGTATGA
>JBAMAX010004535.1:0-24941 GCA_037043745.1 Chymomyza amoena
AAATAATTGGCAGCTGTTGGAATATCTAGATTTATTGGGCGTGACTCAGCAAGCCAGGGATGTTAATGGGGTAGTAATGCGAACACAAAGCCTCTTCTATCCAAGAGTCAACCTCACCTACACGTCGGTACATCCTGTCGATAACAAACGAGGCTCTGACGACTGAGCGTGGACGGTATAATCCTTATATAATTGCCAAGTTTCGAAAGGGACGATGGCGACCTGACTGTCTGGGCTAAAAAAAAAAAAAAAAAAAAAAAAAAAAAATCGAAAAAGGCAACGCTGGGCTGACAACCCGCTCGCTGAAACAAAATGTCATGAAAGCAAAACAAAAGCCTCGGATAAATAATAGAAACGTTGACGACCATTTGCATAGAAAAAGGAACAGAGATTGGAAACTCGGATCCTGGATGTTAGAACAATGTTGCAAGCTGGTAAGATGAATGAGATTGCAGCTGAACTCGAAAAAACTAATATGCATATTGTGGCTCTTCAAGAAATCCGATGGAAGGATTTTGGAGAAATCAAGAAAAGAGGTTTTACAATGTACTACAGCGGAAACGAAAAGAAAACTGGAAGAAATGGGACGGAAAAAAAAAAAAGCTCACATATCAGAGACAAGGTTTTAGGATTTGAACCGGTTAATGATAGACTAAAAAAAAAAAAAAAAAAAGGCAAATACAATAATGTCACTTTAATATCAGCATATGCACCAACTGAGAACGCCGACGATCACGAAAAGGAACTATTAAAAAAAAAAAAAAAAAAAAAAAAAAAAAAAATAAGCGGATATGACATGATTGTCATCCTGGGCGATTTCAACGCTAAAATAGGTAAAGAAAGCTTCACAGCAGAGGTAGCTGGCAAGTATTCGCTCCATGAGGAAACTTCGGACAATGGTAGATATCTATGTAGCTTTGCAAACTCCACAAGAACATTCATTGCGAGCACCGCGTTCCCACACAAAAGGATTCAAAAAAAAAAAAAAAAAAAAAAAACGAGTAACGAGACAAACCAAATCGATCATGTTATTATTAAAAAAAAAAAAAAAAAAAAAAAAAAAAAAATTAAAAAAAAAAAAAAAATCACTTCTTAGTTAAAGTTATTCTGCGTCATAAACTCTCAAATGTCGCCAAAACTAAAGGAGTGAAAAGAATAAGATGGAACACGACCAAATTAACAGAAGACAGAATAAAGGATTACCAGGAAGAAATTAACCAGGAGCTGAACAACAAGACTGTCTCAAAAAATATCGAAGAAGAATGGAAAAACATAAAAGAAACAATAACAGACGAAAAAAAATCCACGATTCGCATTGAAAAGAAAAAACCGAACTCAGATTGGTTCGATGAGGAGTGCATAAACGCGATTGCAATTAAAAACGAAGCGAGAAACAATTGGCTGATTAAAAAACAAGAAACTGGGAAGAATTATATATAGAAAAGAGAAGAGCAAAAAAAAAAAAAAAACGAAAAAAGAAAAGAGAAAAAATGAAGAGAAGCATAGAAAGTATCTGTGAGGACTTTACATCCAAAGAAACCCGAAAATTTTATAGCCAAATTAAAGCAAAGAAACAAGGCTACCAACCTCGCAACAATATCTGTAAAAGCAAGAATGGCGAGATACTTACAGAACAACAGAAGATAGTTAATAGATGTCTAGAGCACTTTAATGAGCTAAAAAAAAAAAAAAAAAAAAAAAAAAAAAAAGACAAATAACTCACTTACTGATAATGACGGTCCTGATCACGATTCACCAGATGACCAACCACCAACTAAAGACTATACTGTAGAAGAGACTTTATGAAGAACTTTAAGTCGCCTGGTGAAGATAATATAATTAATGATACATATAACGTGGCACCAAATTACATAGAAAGAATGCAACACCTAATCACATTAATTTGGAATGAAGAAGCAATGCCAATAGATTGGAACACAGCTGTAATAATACCGATTCTTTGCAAAAAAAAAAAAAAAAAAAAAAAAAATTATCGAGAAAAAAAAAAATTGAGCACGACGTACAAAATATTCGCAAGAATTGTGAACAAAAGGCTTATAAAAGTACGCTGAAATTGTGCTTCCGGAATACCATTGCGGATTCAGCGTGAAGGTCAACATCTGATCAAATATTTGTCGAACACAGCCAATGGAGAAATGCTAGAACACAATATTGATCTACATATGCCTTCATCGATTTAAACAAGCATCTGATAGTATTAAATCTAAGATGATTCCCATCATTATATTTGCAAGATAAACTCTAGATAAGTTAATATGATTGTCATGATGACTTTACGGAGCTCCAAAAGGAAATAATGATACAAGACCAAAAATCAGAGGCTCTACACAACCGGTGTAAGACAGGGCGATACCCTGTCATAAAAAAAAAAAAAAAAAAAAAAAAAAAAAAAAAAAAAAAAAAAAAAAAAAAATAAAAGAACCTAAAAAAAAAAAAAAAAAAAAACGTACAGCAAAGAAAAAGCCGACGACATCGCAATAATTAGCAGGAAAAAGGTTGATCTATCACGAACGTTCTACGAAAAAAAAAAAAAAACATGCGTTATAGGTACGAAAAAAAAAAACGAAGAAACAAATTATATGCTGATGTCAAGGAATAGTAGCTAAAATGGCTGCAAACACAGTAAGGATAGGGGAATACACTTTCAAAGTGGTAGAATTCTTTTTCACGTTTTTGTTGTAAAAAAGCTACGATAACGCAATGCATGCCACAATTGACGATAGAATCCAAGCGGGCAACAGATCATACGCATCATCAATAAAATCCTTCAAATCACGGCTCCTCAGTAGAACATGTAAATTTGCGCTATATAAAACCGTAGTCAAAATGTAGTAATGTCGATGAAGAGCATATGTAAGTCAATATTGTGTTCATAGCATTTCTCCATTGACTGTGTTAGAGCAAATATTTGATCAGATGTTGACCTTCCTGGCCTGAATCCGCATTGGTATTCCGGAAGCACAATTTCAGCGTACTTTATAAGCCTTTTGTTCACAATTCTTGCGAATATTTTGTACGTCGTGCTCAAAATGTGATATCCCTCGATAATTTTTGCAGTTTGTTTTGTCACCTTTTTTAAGAATCGGTATTATTACTGCTGTGTTCCAATCTGTTGGCATTGCTTCTTCATTCCAAATTAATGTGATTAGGTGTTGCATTCTTTCTATGTATTTAGTGCCTGCGTTCCTTAATAGCTCATTCGTTATATTATCTTCACCAGGCGACTTAAAGTTCTTCATAAAGTTAATAGCTTCTATGATGTCGTCTTTAGTTGGTGGTTGGTCATCTGGTGAATCCGTATCAGGACCGTCATTATCGGTAAGTGAGTTGTTGTCTTCCATAGGCGTTACATCGCCAACATTCAGCAGCTCATTAAAGTGCTCTAGCCATCTATTAACTATCTTCTGTTGTTCTGTAAGTATCTCGCCATTCTTGCTTTTACAGATATTGTTGCGAGGTTGGTAGCCTTGTTTCTTTGCTTTAATTTGGCTATAAAATTTTCGGGTTTCTTTGGATGTAAAGTCCTCACAGATACTTTCTATGCTTCTCTTCATAGCTTCTCTTTTCTTTTTTCGGCATATTTTTGTCGCTGCTCTTCTCTTTTCTATATATAATTCTTCCCAGTTTCTTGTTTTTTTAATCAGCCAATTGTTTCTCGCTTCGTTTTTAATTGCAATCGCGTTTATGCACTCCTCATCGAACCAATCTGAGTTCGGTTTTTTCTTTTCAATGCGAATCGTGGATTTTGCAGCGTCTGTTAATGTTTCTTTTATGTTTTTCCATTCTTCTTCGATATTTTTTGAGACAGTCTTGTTGTTCAGCTCCTGGTTAATTTCTTCCTGGTAATCCTTTATTCTGTCTTCTGTTAATTTGGTCGTGTTCCATCTTATTCTTTTCACTCCTTTAGTTTTGGCGACATTTGAGAGTTTATGACGCAGAATAACTTTAACTAAGAAGTGATCCCTCTCAGACATCTAACGTCAGTTATTGCGCTTCTTCTTCGGGTGTTAATAATAACATGATCGATTTGGTTTGTCTCGTTACTCCCCGGGATCTTCCATGTACCCTTGTGAATCCTTTTGTGTGGGAACGCGGTGCTCGCAATGAATGTTCTTGTGGAGTTTGCAAAGCTACATAGATATCTACCATTGTCCGAAGTTTCCTCATGGAGCGAATACTTGCCAGCTACCTCTGCTGTGAAGCTTTCTTTACCTATTTTAGCGTTGAAATCGCCCAGGATGACAATCGTGTCATATCCGCTTATTTGATTATAGATGTTTTCAAGCGCCGAGTAAAATAGTTCCTTTTCGTGATCGTCGGCGTTCTCAGTTGGTGCATATGCTGATATTAAAGTGACATTATTGTATTTGCCCTTCGCTCTTAATATACATAGTCTATCATTAACCGGTTCAAATCCTAAAACCTTGTCTCTGATATGTGAGCTCACCCAGAAACCCGTCCCATTTCTTCCAGTTTTCTTTTCGTTTCCGCTGTAGTACATTGTAAAACCTCTTTTCTTGATTTCTCCAAAATCCTTCCATCGGATTTCTTGAAGAGCCACAATATGCATATTAGTTTTTTCAAGTTCAGCTGCAATCTCATTCATCTTACCAGCTTGCAACATTGTTCTAACATTCCAAGATCCGAGTTTCCAATCTCTGTTCCTTTTTCTATGCAAATGGTCGTCAACGTTTCTATTATTTATCCGAGGCTTTTGTTCTGCTTTCATGACATTTTGTTTCAGCGAGCGGGTTGTCAGCCCAGCGTTGCCTAGGCCGATTTTTCCTACTGCCGCGGATAGTCTGATATACCCCAGACAGTCGGGTCGCCATCGTCCCTTTCGAAACTTGGCAATTATATAAGGATTATACCGTCCACTCTCGGTCGTCAGAGCCTCGTTTGTTATCGACAGGATGTACCGACGTGTAGGTGAGGTTGACTCTTGGATAGAAGAGGCTTTGTGTTCGCATTACTACCCCATTAACATCCCTGGCTTGCTGAGTCACGCCCAATAAATCTAGATATTCCAACAGCTGCCAATTATTTTTAAAAGTAGATTTTTGCTCGAATAAATAATAATACATATCTATACAAATCATAACATATCTAATTGTAGGTGAACTGAAAAAAATTGTAAACAAATCTATTCTAATCTTTCGTATAAGAAAATTTTTCCCGGGGTGCAGAGGCGATAGTACGAGAAAAAAAAAACATCTTAACATCCTAAGATCCAACGATTTTATTCATAAAAAACATTTTAGTTACAAATTACGTTTGGCTGTCAGCATGCGTGATCTCGGCAAGCGGCACTGACTTATACTATGCAAACGATACTGCATTTCTGGCTGTGTAATCTTCTCATAGAGTTTCTTTTTGGCCTCTTGCTTAGTGAGTATAACAACGCCATCGCCACCATCATCCATATTGAAGGCTTCACCCTCGGCACACTCCGGACATTGTTGGGTCAGCACAATATCATTAATATCGGTTGGCATCTCACATACCTTTTCGATTTGTTTAACTATATAATCCGTGATATCTTCATCATGGCGCTCGGTAACATAAACACATGCTAGAATCTCGCGTACACGTGTTTCTAGTTTTTTAAGGAATCGACGTACATTCACAAGATTAACATGTGTATTATCGCCCAACAAATTGGAGAAAGGTGCTGATTCCATCATGGCCATCTCGCATAGAGTTTCGACACCCTGTAGCAAATTCTCCAGGCGTTCATCATTATTCTCGCGCGCTTCTTTTAATTGTTTGTTGGCTTCTTGTTTCTTACGCAACTCTTCCTCAAGTGATTCTATAGTTTCCACCTGCTCCTGCAGCGAATTGGCATTGTCACGCTTAAGCTCAATGATATCCTCGAAGAGACGATTTACCGAGTTGTTTAGTAATGTTATGTGATAACTCATTTCATTTGCATAGTTAAAGAAGGAGTAGTACAGGCTCTCCTGCTGCTGGAATTTTTCTATTACCTCGTCCACAGTGCTTGAATTGGTATAATTCAAAATCTTCTCCAGCACAGATTTATATAGATTGATTTTTTTATTATGAACGCGTCGGAAATTATCGCGACGCTGATACTCTTTGGCTGGTAGATCAGCCAAAACTCGCGCCTTGCCCTTGCAGCCCTGAAAGGCTTTATTGTCCGCATCGGCAGCCATTTTGCGCATAAAGCCCTGCATTTCGTTCTTACGATTCTCGCGATCCTTGGCCTCACGTTTGTGCAGATTGTCAATTTTCTCGTATACATCAATGCAGCCCTCAAAGGTATTCATGGCATACTCTATCATATCGATCAAATATTTCTTATCGCTATTGAGCTTTTGCACCATTTTCATGTATGAATCATTGAAGAAATTGCGATGGTTGAGTATGCGTATGATTTGCTCCCTTAGCTTGGCATTCAAAGCTGTAAAGCTGCACTCCTGACGCATGCTCACCTCCAAGGCGTTCTCCAAGATGCTCATCTTCTTGCGTGTCTTAGCCACATGCGCCTGATGCTGTTGATCCGGTATGGTAAGTCGATTTAGTTCATAGGTGCGCTTGCCCAAACGACTTATTTCACGCTCTATATTTATGATGGAGTTCTTGAGTGTATTTACTTCATCGGCTAGATTCTCCTGACAATCCACGTGGCATTTGATTAGCTTCAAATAATGATCGTTTTCTTTGACATGGGTTTTACCACTGGCTACCCAGATTTGCGCGCGCAGCTCGTCCTTTTCCTCCTCCAGCTGTTCAATGGTACTCGCATAGCTTGCCTCAAGTATGGTCTCTTTGCGCGACTTTAGTTTCCCAGTGAGTACCTTTTTGTACTCCCGCTGACGCTTGCCCAGCTCACGATGTTTGTTTAGATAGCTTTCCAAGAAGCCAGCCTTATTTGCTATTGGTTCGGCCATAGTAAAACAATGGACATGAAATCTAACAATAAAAATTAACGTTGTGAATTTATGTAATTAAATTTTTGTGTTTTTTTTAGGAATGTTGTTCCCTAGTCAAACGAACTGGTGTGATGAAAAAAAAACAATAACTATTTATTTTAAAAATCATGGCTAACTTTGGTTAAACAAAATATGTTAATTAGTCAGACCAACAGTAGTGGGATACTCTGCGCCTTATATTTTCAAAAATGGTAGCTATAAGGGGGATACTACGCGAAAGATCCAACGATTCTTTCTGTATGATACCCTTATACCAAGTTTGGTAGCTCTAGGCTACAATTTTGTATGTTGATGCAATAAGAGGTACCAAATCTGGTACATTTTTCCAACATCTCTTAAGGTTCGCATCCGATAAAAATTATTGCAGAATTTTTGATATTGATATTGATCGATAAACTAACCCTGCATACTGATAATGTGCATCTTTTGTTATCATATGTATGTAAATCATAAAAACATATTTCTTTCAATAGTATCGGGTGGGTAAATCTGCTTGTCAGATTCTTTATAATACTTTCTAGATTACATAGGTGTCATCCTGGTTTTATACACAATCTTTTGAATTTATATAAAAAAAGAAATGACCAAGTCTAAAGTTTTTTAAGATAAAAAATTATTTCGTCATTACGATTTCCCCTTGGTGGTTTGAGAAATAAAAAATGGCCGTAACCCCGTGTTGTTTCTAAAAACCACAAAAGGCATGTTTATCACATTTTTGGGTTCCAAAGCGTTTTTTCAAAGAAATTTTTGTATATGAAAAATATATGTGCATGGTATATACAATGTAAATACTTATGTTGTTTCAAGCCTTTGGAATTTTATTTACCATGACCACAGATACCAGCCAGACGAAACTTACAAGCATTTGAAAAGCGCACTGATATTTGTAAGGTTTCTTTAAAACCAAAAAATCTATAAAATGTATGTCAGATATTGCGCCACATTTAAAACAGTTCTTGATTTTCTTAAAGGTAAATGAACTTTCCTAAGTTAATTTAAAAAATACTTGGAATTTAATGTTATTGTATGTTTAAGTGTATACTATTACTATACGGTGTTGGTTGATAACCTTTCTGTAGGGTTTGTGTAGCTTCTAGATTTTGATGACCATAAAAATTGCAGAAACAAAAATTTAGCCAAAAATGCGTATTACTATAGCCTAGATGGAGTTTGTAAGACCTTGCCAATATCGACCTATAAACTGGAGACTTGTAATCTTTATACCATGGTCTTTTTTCTATTCAGCAGAATTTCGCTCAGCTTAAATTTACCGCAACTATTTTTTTTCGCAGTTTGCCTCTTTTCACATGCGAAAAGAAATTAAATTTCCTCAGTTATCGAAACCAACTTAAGGTCATAGCAAATTTTTTTGGGAATTCAATTGATGTAAAGTCGGCATTGTTACACTGAACAGCTGACCTGCACTTCCAGGGCGAGTCAGAGCTTGGAAGCGCTCTCCTTCCCTTCCGACTGTTGCAGCATTCGAAGAATTAGTAAGAATTGCGATTAAAAGAACTCTCCGCACCTCCCTGTCGGCGAGCAGGATTAAATATAGGTTTATTTTTGCTAAAGGGGCTTTTTTATACTGAAAAAAAAAAAAAAAAAATTAATAACGTCAGGGCACCGGCCCAAAAGTGTAATACCCTGTACCTTGTTTCTCGAAAAAATTCTGTTCCTGCATATTCCTTCTAAGAATTTTCCAACTGAAACATGGTTTTTTTGGGCAACATTACATTCATACCTACAAGTTCTGCCAATTTGTACTGATTTTAATCAGAACCCAGAGTTGCGACAAAAAATCTATTTTAATGTGGGGGAAGAAAACATGGTGAACCGATTGCGAGTATGGGGGTTCCTCATCGATAAAATTTGGATTTGGATTTGTTTATTAGAGCCACATTCATCAACTAACCCAAAATTGTGATTCCAGGTCGCTTGTTACTATAATTATGTAGAGTCAAATATTGACGCAGTTTATAGGCAAGGGGAGGTGAAATTTGTTCATTTATGGGTATAACTTTTGTTGAATTTGTTCAATTTTGTTCATTTTTGACATTCGGATACATGGGTTCATGACTCAACGCTCTGTCGCTGGGCAAAAAGCCGCGAAAATCTACTGCAGATGATATATATTGGCATGATTCAAGAAACTTCATCTTCTCAGGAAATATGCGCTTCAGGTGGTAAAGTTTCGTATCTCTAGCTCTTATAGTCTCCGAGATCTAGAAGCTCATACAGACGGACGGACAGACGGACATGGCTGAATCGCAACCTGAGGTTATGATAAGCAATCTACATATAAGTTTATTTTATATATAACTTATGTTTTACGTGTTACGGATGTTCTCATGAACGCTTTGATGAATTTTAAATCTGATTTTTGCGTGTGCTAGAGGTTGTCAATACGGAAGTTAAGTCTACGATTTATTGATGTATTTGTGTGTTTGGGTTCGTATATTGCCATATATACAAAAACTGGTATTGTTGTTAATCAATGTTTCGAGTACGTCAAGCAAAACGTAATCCAGTAATCGAATGTACTCCGGAAGTTTACAAAGAAGCTTTAAATCATATTGAAGATCTATGCTTGAGAATGCAGTCTCCTAATCGATCAATGCATGATGTATTTCCAATTGGAAGATATGCAACGAATCAAATGAATTATCAATCTAATCGTACTGCCCAGGAACGTGTAGATGGCAATGAACGTGAAAGAATTCGGTTAAGACAGACTAGTGAAGCGCGACATTCGACTCATAATGGTGCAAGTTTGAATCGAGCTGCAAACTAATCTAAAAATCTTATATTTTTCCAGATAAGCTAACTAGAGATCTTACAATGTTTATTCATTTTATGAGTATTCAAAAAGTTTGGGCAGGACAATGTCTGCCGGGCTCACTAGTTTGGTATAAGGGACTTGGGGTCTGCCACGCCTCCTTCTGCCCGTTACATACATAGCACAAATGTAGTATACCCTTTGTACTTTGTAGTACAGGGTATAGTTAAAAGCCAAATTAAAGGTAAATTTTTGTCTTTCCTGTATGACGTAGGCATATAAGGAGTTAGGCAAGGTTTTGATTTGGGGGCTTTGGCTAACTATATCATTGTAGCCAAAGTCATGGAATATATAAATAGATAGCTGATACGGACTACTATTTTAATTTAATAATTATTATTTTTAATTTAATTTTTTTAATTAAACGAGCTGCCATTAAAAAGAACTATAAATATTATATTTTTAAATGATATAGGATAAAAAGCGGGCAGAAGGTCTAGAGGCTGCAATGCCGAGTTATGCTTTTCAGAAAATCGTAATTTGGGACTAAGCAAAAAACCAACTCCACATAGGGTAGTTTGTTAGTTACATAATCTAAAAGGTAAAAAAGCTTCGTTATCTTATGCTGCCTTATTCAACAGGTGCTTTAATATTCATACGCCTCAAAATTATAGAAATTAGGCAAAGTACCTACGGGAGATGCCACGACTATACATTTTTTCAACGAAAACAATTAAGCTTTTATTTTTTTAATTTTATTTCATTCCATAAAGTTTTGGATTAGTTGGTTTAGGTATTTGCATATGCCTTAAAGCTTTTTATGCCTATATAAGCTTAGGCATAAAGCTATGCTGTCTACAGTTACAAAAAAAGCTTAAGTTCTAAAAGTTTTACAAAAGTCGTTTAATCAAAAGCACTTTAAATAGTCAACAAGCTTTAAAGCTTTCGACTTAAAGAGAAATCCTGTTGCTCTTCCATGGAACTCACCACACAGGACATACTAAAAATTTAATAATACGGCAAGCCACAACTATTTATAGAAAATTAAGTGCTAAAGAAATTTGCCCAGTTAAATTGAATAATTGAATTTGCATCGACATGACCGAGCACGCAAATATTTGCACGAGTTCTCTGTGTGAGGTGTTATGTGGGCGTGTTTAGTTGGTCACGCAATTTATTCTAATTTGGTTCTAAATACTAATTACATGAATAAGTTATTTGGCTTTCATTCAAAGTTTTTGTTTTGACTGCTTCCGTTGAAAATTGAACAACAGGTCGTATGCATAATAATGAAGCTGTGTGTGTGCGGGGGAACGTGTTTGAATCAATCAGCAACTGGTTATGCCAATCATGCACACTCGAATGAATGAGTGAGTGTGTGAGTGAGTGCATGAGTATGTGGTTGTGTGTGCGCGTGTGTGAGGCTATCATATATAGAAAGTGCAATTTACATAAACTATATTTTCCATTTTCCTGTTGAACTCAAGCGTAAGTGTCGTTACTGACAGTGACAAACGCAAATACAAATACAAGCATAACCCCTGAAGCCACACCAAACAAAGACACACTCAATCAAACATAAATGGGCGATTCTTTTACAAATCGAAAGGATTTAGGCGAAGAGAATATTTGAATTGAAAACTATACTTTTTGGAACGTCTTTATTATTTGTTGTTAGTGAATCTGACCAAGCCTCAGGTGCGGGCTTTTAATATAATTTGATAGCTTATAAACCGAGACTAAGTAAATGAGGTGCCGAGGAGAGGCTTTCCGGTTAAAGTAGCTCATCTTCTATGGGCGCCGTTCCACAAGCCTCTTTGCCTCTATTTTTATCTGCTAAAGAAATTGGAGATCGAGCCCTCGAGGGTACAGTCAGTTTTTTTTTTTGTTTTATTTATAAAAACATGCAAATTAATGTCAGGACAATACATTTAAAACGATTTGTGATTTGGGACTTTGCATGAAAATGCTTTACTCAAAAACAAGGGCATAACACAGATTCAGAAAACAAATCTATTTTAACAGTCCAGGGTCTGGCCAGGCATATTTCGTTTTTCAACGTTAATTTAACACCTTTCTGGATTACCAAGGAACTTGTGCTTCCAGTTACCCTCCTAAAATTTTATTGGCTATCGATTTATATAAAAAATATATCCTTAAGCCTGTGAAAAAGAAGATATAAGGATTTTAAAAAAGTATACCCTCTCCTACAGTCCCGGACCTGGCCAGTCATATGACATGAAATAAACAATATCAAAAAATCAAAAAAAGAAACAATCCAAATTACTTTTAGGTATTTTTTTTCCTCACACAGGTAGCTCAACGTATGCCAAAATGAAATAAAGAGTTAAGAAATTAAAAATATTTAACTATAAACACTAAAAATGAGCCAGAATGCATCATATATTCCCATATAAAGCAAGTAAATGTATGGGGTCTGGTCAGACCCGAGACTGTAGATGAAGGTTTTCGAAATGGACTGTGGCCGAGATTTTCAGATTATTTTCTTTATAACATATTTATATCAAAAATATAAAATTATTTATAAGTCTGCAGTTTTCCTAATCGTTAGATCTTAGAGATGCAACATTATAAGGTGATAACGTGAAGAATATTAAACAATTGATTAAGTAAGCACATTACGAACATTAAAAAATTACTATTATTTTTAGAATTACAAAAAATCTTCATTCCTAGAAAAATTCTAAATTCAAAGCTGATATTGAGTTTGTAAAAAAATTGCTCCTAAACGAGTACGACGTATCCTGTGGATGGCACGCATGCCAAACACTTGACTGCATTTTATGTTGCCTACTTTTGTGCGTTTGATGTTTGCATGCGTGTGTGTGTGTGCGTGTGTGTGACAGCGAGTTGCATCTGTGTGCGTATTTTATTGCTCTGTGTATGTGTATGCTGTGCGTGTTTGTATGTCAATGCACTTGCAAATTATTTCATATACTACCTGCCAAAGGATTATAAATGCATACGTGAAAGAGCGCACCGAGCACACTCTTTGAATTGTGCTCCATACTTCGGATTCCGGGGCTCCGTTAGGGGGGCATGCCTCACCTTAGGCATGAGTATGCCGCCTGCTTTATGATGCGATGCTTACTGGTGGCAGCTAGCTGCAGAAATGGCGTACGTGTTTAAGTTGCTGCACAGAGTGCAATGCACTTTATGACATTTATGGGAGTGCTTGCAACATGGCATTTTGAAATTAAAGTTCTGCAATTTGCCGAGGCAAAATGTGTCCAGTTGCTGTTTATTTTATAATTGAAATTAATTAGTCTATACGATACATTTGTGCGTGCTTCAAATTACGGCTAATGAAGGTTGTATAAATAGCAGGATGCGCTTAAAGCTGTTTAACTTTTGCTTCCGACTCATGGCGCTGATAATAAATTTATATTTTCGCGATAAATTATTGAATTCTTTTAGTTTTCCAGCTCAGTGCATTTATCTAAAGGCTGCAGGCCAGACAATAGTCGAAGCTGAGGGGGCTTTGGTATAATCACTAAAGCGCGCAAACAATACTTTAACCATTTTAGTTCGCTTCGTTAGACAATAAAAAGCAGCACTCACCCTTTAGAAGAATAGACTGTGCACCCTCTAGATAATAAAGAGTTATGACAGAAAATTGAGATGCAATTGATAAGACACTGATGGTAATGATGTAATGTTTAAATGGTTTTTATAAGTAGTTTCTGTTAGGTATGCCCCGTTCTGGCACTCAATACTTAAGTACTACCATATTGCCTAGTTAGCACAAGTCCCTTGGCAATTTTCTGAGTAATAATAATTATATAGTTATGACTTTCATACTATACCAACTGTCATTATTTTTTCTTTACTCTATTTTCCATTATTTAATATACCTTATGTCACACACCCTCTGTTGAAAGCTGAAGAAACGGATACGCTCTTTATAGAATAATTTGTGCTACTATGGGATACGAGGGTACTAAATTGCCACGTGTTAATAAATTTCTGATATGTTTCCTTAAACAAAATTTCTTCTTAAGTTTTACAATGATCCAAATTTTAACGGCAGAACTGTTGCTCTATATATGTAATGTACATTTATAACAAATATCTAAACAATTTCCTTTGGCATTTTTTACAAACTTTTTTTCGTACGAGTTTAATATCTGAGCTTGATTCACTATCAGATTCGGGCATTCTTTCATCGATTATTGGTTTGAAAACAATCTTCTAATGAAGTTTTTTTGCTCTTATCTCATAAATCTTTATAAATTTTCTTGATAGGGAGTTAGGCGGTTTTGAAGATTTCGTTTAAATATTTCTACTCTATCCCTTAAAGGATCGATTTCCATATTTAAAACTTTCTCGATACTTTTAAGTGAATAGTTTTTATTTTCTACATCGGAAAGATCGTCAGAGCTATCGCCAAATGATTGTTCATTTGTCATTGCCACAAAATTTGCATCGATTATTTCGTCATCCGCAATTATTTCTTGAATATCATCCATTGTTATTTCATCAAATCCATCGTCTTCTACTGCATGTATATATTTTCCTTACAGTCGTGGTTGCATAGTGAACACCCAGTATAGTGCACACCTCGATATAATGAACACCTTAATTTTTACATAGATTACACTATTTAGTAAAAAATCCAAAACCTCTAAATAGTGATCCATATTTTAAAAGCATTTTCAAGCAGAAACGATCGATAAAACCCAAAAAGAAATCAGAAACGAAAGCAAGTATTCCTTTAATTTTATTTCGCTCCTGATTGCTGCAAAATCAGCTGTTTCTTGACGTTATTGGTTGTTTTATTTACCTTTTTATTTTCCTACAAATTTATTTTAATATCTTGCAAAAATGTCAATTTTGAACAAATATAATAAGTTTTAAACAAAAAAATGTCAGCGTTGATATAGTGAATAGCCTTGAACAGGCCATGCAATAATTAGTTCACTAAATCCCCACACGACTGTATATTTCTTATATATCTACCATTTAAGACCCATTTTCAATTCTTTTTACTGCAGTTAAAATATAAATAAATTTATTATACAAATTATATTAAAAATAAAGCATTGGACCTTGAATTTATTTCCAGACTTTTTTTTTTAAATTCTCAACTATTTATTCTGAAAAATTGGATACAAAATTTAATGTTCAAAGCATTGTCCTTCGCTAGTCACTATTTTTTCTCATCATTCTGGTAATTTTCGGATTCCGGATCGGAAGAACGATTCGTTATTTGAGGCTATCCGTAAATCGACCCAATTCTTGGTGCTTTTATAAGAAGTGAACCGCTGGTTAGTCAATGCAAGTGCCATCGATAGAAATAGGTGGTAATGAGATGGGATGATGTGCGGAGAGTGCGGCGGATGAGGGTAGCACCTTCCATTTTGATCGTTTCCAAGCATGTTTTCACGACTTTCGCGACATGGGGCCGAGCATTGTCATGTTGCAAAATAACTTTATCATGTCTTTGCTCATATTCCGGCCGTTTTTCTTTAGTGCATGCCTCAAATGCATCAATTTGAGTCGGTAACGGTCCCCTGTAATCGCTTCATTCGGTTTCAACAATTCATAATAGATAACACCACGTTGATCCCACCAAATACAGAGCATGAGTTTAGATCCTTGAATATTTGGCTTCGCCGTTGATGTTGATGGCTGGCTGGGCTTATCCCATGACTTTTCACATGAGAAAACATGGCGCTCCACGTCTCTTGGCTTCAACTCATATGGAACCCAATTCCTTGATTTTATATCATTCCCAAAGCCTTTAAACGTTTGGAAATGGTTGATTCATGGACATTCAATGTTTCTGTCAAGATTTTGGGCGTTTGACACGAATCTTCATTGAGTAATATCTCCATTTCTTCAATCTCAAACTTTTTCGGCTGCCCCTAACGCTCTTTGCCTTTTAAATCAAAATCACCACTTTAAAAGCGTTGAAACCAATAAAAACACTGTGTTCTTGATAGAGAATATTCCCCATAAACTTCCACGAGCAAACGATGACTTTCGAGAGAGAAACTTCCCGCAAATGCTGTTTTTTTCGCCAATTTTAAAAATTTACCATCATTTAAAAAAAATTTGGTATGCACAAGCAAACGAAATAATTTTAACTGATTCTGACAGCTATTGAATGTTTCTTTCAAATGACGTATGTGTCATTGATATTTTTCCAGTGTATATGTCAATGGCGACATCTATTGTTGGAGTCCGGAAATTAATTCAAGCTCCCAATACATAATATTTAAAAGATATTTAAAGTGGAAAATTTTTTTTACAATTGTTAAGTAAATTGAAAAAATAATCAGCATTGACAACAAAGTATTTTTTAATTATTACCTTTAAGTGAAATAATAACACCGTTGGATAACATATACTATATTAATATTTAGAAAATTTTTTAGGGAGAAAATATTATGTACAAGTTTGTAGGTAAATTAAATAAATAATTAGCATTGACCACGAAGTATTTTTAAAATTTGAGCTTAAATATTTAATAAAAAAAAAACAGCCATTTAAAAAATCCTTTATTAAGCAATTGCAATTTTTTTAACTATTGCCTAAAAGACTTAAATTTTTTGTTGGTCAAATAAACATATTGTTTACTATTTTTTTACGTCTTTTGAAAAAAAAATATTTTTAAATGTATTTATACCCTGTACCGTATGGTCCAAGGGTATATTAAGTTTGTGCAAGCCGAAAATGTATGTAACATATAGAAGGAGACGTCGGAGACACCCCAAAGTTACCTAAAATATGATCAGGGTGAATAGAGAAGTCGATATACCCATGTCCGTCTGTCTGTCTGTCCGTCCGTCTGTCCGTCCTGTGTGAACGCCTAGATCTCAGAGATGGTAAGAGCTAGAGTTACCAAACTTTCACATTAGATCCCATATTATTCCATAGGAGGCAAGTTTATTTTATTTTTTTGATATCGGGGATAAATTATATAGCTCCCATGGGGGTGTTTGAGACGACCTCGACAAAAAAAAGCGTTTTAGATGAATAATTCATTTGTTTATGAAGATATCGTAACGAAATTTGGCAATCGAAAGTTTTTTATAGTTCCCAATCACTGTACCAAATTTGATCAAAATCGGTTGACTATATCATATAGCTCCCATAGGACCGATCGGCCAAAATAACTTTTTTAAAGAAAAATTGGCTATATTTCGCTTTTTAACAAAGATATCCTAACCAGATTTGGCGTTTGGAAATTTTTTAGACCACTTAAGCAATGTGCCAAATTTGAACAAAATCGGTGGACTATATCATATAGCTCCCATAGGTCCGATCTTCCAAAACATCGATTTTTTAACAAAATTTGTTGTGTTTCGTTTGTTTGTTAAGATATTGGGACCAAATTTGACATTCGTGAGTATTTTATAGTTCCTAAGCACTGTACCAAATTTAATCCAAATCGTTTGACTAGATCATATAGCTCCCATAGGACCAATCGGTCCAAAAACACGTTTTTTATCAAAATTCGATGTGTTTTGTTTGTTTGTAAAGATATTTGAAATAACTTTGGCGTTCATATCTTTTTTAAGGTATTTAAGCCACCGTGTCAAATTTTATTGAAATCTGTTGACTATATCGTATAGCTCCCATAGGAACGATCGGTCAAAAAAAAATTTTTGCTTAAAAATTCTTCTGTTTTTGGTTTTTGTGAAGAAATCGGACTTTATTACAAGCTAGTGGTACAGGGTATCCTAAAAGTCGTCCGCGCCCGACTTTACGTCCGCCATTTTTTTTTTTTAGACGTTTAAAATTGTAATTTATTTTTTAAAATATCAATTTGTCAATACCATACATAACATATACAAGATATTTTTATGGGAAAATTTTTTTGAACAATTGTTCGATAAATTGAAAAAATAATCAGCATTGACAACAAAATAGTTTTTAATTATTACCTTTAAATTATATAATAACATACGTTGGATAACATTTTCTAGATTAATATTTAGTAGATTTTTTATGGGGAAAATATTTTGTACTAGTTTGTAGGAATAAAAAATAAAGTACTTAAAATAATTTGAGCATTAAATATTTAATAAAAATCGAAATAGCCATTTAGCAAATGTAAGATACTCTAAAATAACACAAAAACACAAAATAACGTAGTATAATTAATTTTGTTTTTAGTATTTTTTAAACGTTACCCGATATATTTTTGTTGAACTAATTCATTAATTGGAAATGCTTAAAAATTGCTTTATAATTTTTTTTGTTTAATTTTTTTAATGATTACCCAAAAGACTTAAAAGTTTTGTTTGTCGTATAAACAAATTGTTTACTATTTTTTTACGTCTTTTGATAAACAAATATTTTAAGAATTATTTTTTAAATGTTTGTCATAGTTTTTTTTTAACATTCTTACACAAAATCAGATTGATTTATACAAATCCTCTGTATAGAACGTATTATACAGCGATCTCAAAAAAAATATGAATTTTTAGAAAAATATCTGGGAAAAAATTGATTCAAATATAAAATAAGTTTTTTAAAGCAGTAAACATGTTTGATTAGAAACTCAAAATGTTGAAAAAAGTGATCAATCATTTTTGAAAATCTTTGGGGCAGATTTTTGTTGGCTATCATCTAAGCCCTTGACAATTTTTATATTTTTCGATTGTTTTTGTTCTAAGTTTAGTTTTTTTTAGAATATCGCTGCACTTTGATCAAAAACAAAATATATCATATAGGCCCAGTGCTATTGATCGGTCGAAATAACTTGTTCAAAGCATAACTCTTTTGCTATAAAGCTGCAATAATTAATTCGCAATTAAAATTTTTTAATATACAATTATTTTTTATTGCAGAAAACGTTCAGCCTATTCAGGTTATCTTTTTAATTTATTTTCAATATTGCAATCCTGATTATTTCTGTTTGGAAATCAGTGACATAACAGACTTTTGACTTCCGTTTTTATCATTGCAACTTTAAATTTTTCATTCATGTTATCTATTCTGCTTTCGGAGAATTGAGCAGCCATGTCATAATTGCAATAAAGTTCTGCAGAATTGTTCAATAAACAACTCTTAGTCCTAGCAAAATAGAAGTCCTTCTGCTACAAATGTCATCAATTCCCTTTCCTGCAGGGCTTTCGCATTGCTAATGAACACATGGAACGTACGATTTGATGATGGCGCCTAAGCGTATGCAATGGAAATTTAACTGGTACCTGGTACTGGGAAGAGCAAATACTGAATTGTGAGTGGGTTCTCTCTCTCATTAGCAAACACGATGTTGGTCTTGTTTGCGTATCTACGTTTATGAGTGTGTGTAGCTATGTGGGTGTGCGTGTGTGTGTGTGTGTGTGTGTGTGTGTGTGTGTGTGTGTGTGTGCTTGGAGCATGTTAAAAGCCCTTACACTTAATGAAACATTGGCCTCTAAAAACAACAAGAGCAACAGCAACAATATCAACAGCAACAGCAACAACAACAACATACTCAGCTTTCGCTAACAAATTGCCAAGCAGCAACAAAAACAAGCACTCATGCGTGCATGGCATATCCAAGTACATAGTTGGTAAGTACATATATACAAATATATATATATATGGAAATATACATGTGCACATGTGCCTGTATATATGTATATGTTTATTAGGTATAGGACGTGTGTGCATGCCTCGCTCCTGTGCATGTTCAGCAATGGCTTTCATAATGACATATTCTACAACTTGTCAGCACAAGTTGCACTTTCACTGGCTTCTCAACGAATTAGAAGAGAATGGAAGAACGAGAGCGACGGGAGGGCTGGGGTGGGCGAGGTATGAAAAACTTTAAGCGCCGTTGAATGAAAAACTTGTGCAACATTCTCTCAGTGAGCCGCAAAAACTGCTGGAAAAGTCATTGTTTGGCTATGAACAACTAACAACGTCAAGGCTTTCACTTTGTGCAAGGATAATACGAAAATTGCACTAAAGAAAAACAATGAATGGGTTGTTTTGTATGTATTTGTGTGTGTGTTGAGAGTCTTTTACCTTCTTCACCGCTCTCGCTTGCTCTTTCTCGCTGTGTCTCTCAGTGTAGTGAACTTGTCCTTTGGAGCAAAATAATGGCAGCGGCTTGTCGCCCCATTCAAGTACGAGGGCAAACACATTACGAGCGCGTGGATCCCAACAACAAAATCTAGGGAAACAGCAAGTACAATAACAACAACAACCGCGAATGCTAAATTGAAAATGTCGGAAAAAATGCAACTTAGACATGTGACGCCCAGCTGTCCTGTGACTAGCGAAACCCCTTTGGAAAACTGTAACAAACTAAAGTAAGTTATAAGGCATACTTTCAGGCGAAAAAGTTCAGATACTCTTGCTGACGTCATGACAAGGGATAGTAAGGTAATTTGAATTTATGAGATGTACTTCGAAAAAATTTCCTTTACACTTTGTTAGCTCAGCTCTTCCTTTTGATTTTACTTGCAAGAATATACTCGGTTTCAAACCACATAAACATTAATTTTGGTAAAATATGCCGCAAACGAATCTGAATCGGCCGTGTTCTGAAAAACAAAAGAGACTTGACGAACAATTTTATTCGGATTCATTTTTGCAAGCACCCAAATCCGAATTTTTCGTTATGGACACCTCCTCATATTTCCCTTGTTCATTGTTGGCAAACTTTCGAGGGAAATTATCAACGACTATTCTATTCCTATAACAAGGAATTTTTTTTTATGTAAGACTGTAACTATATAACCAAGACGTTATCCTTTTTTTTGCAAGAAATGAATAGAGAATAAATTTATAAAAATTTGGTTAGAGTTGATCATGATTTTGGATTGATTAAAAAAATAATAATTCGAATTAACTTGAAATTGGCATAAATAGGATCTGAGAATATCAAAGAATTTTATTTCAGCTATTTTGCTAATTCGTTTTCATTCTTCTCATAACAAACCATTCGTTTTGAAGCCATAAAATAATAATAATTTGGCCATATAATAAACATTTGGTTAACGGAACACGGCCAATTTTATTCGTTTTCCTTCTCTGGAGTACTGCCGTATATCCCATTTCTTTTTAAATCCTTCTAATGTTCAAGGACATTTATGATGAAAATTACCAATATAATTTGTTCATTTCGGCGATTAATATACTACTTTGGTAGCGTTTGGAGGTGCTTTTCTCGCAATTCATTTATTTCTAGAAGTCCCAAACATGGCTCATCCTAAAAAAATGTTCAAAGAGTTCCCAATCATGGCTCCTTGAAAAAAAAGTTTCAAGATCGCAATTCATTTATTTTTAGAGGACCCAATCATGGCTCCTCCTAAAAAACTGTTCAAAGAGTTCCCATTCATGGTTCCTTGAAAGAAAGTTTCAAGTTCGCAATTCATTTATTTTTAGAAATCCCAAACATGGCTCCTCGAAAAAAATACAAAATCGCAATTCATATATTTCTAGAAGTCCCAATCATGGCTCCTCCTAAAAAATGTTCAAAGATTTCCCAATCATGGTTCCTTGAAAAAAAGTTTCAAGATCGCAATTCATTTATTTTTAAAAATCCCAATCATGGCTCCTCCTACACAAGTTTCAAGATTGCAATTCATTTATTTTTAGAAGTCCCAAACATGGCTCCTCCTTAAAAAATGTTCAACGAGTTCCCGATCATGACGCCTTGAAAAAAAGTTTCAAGATCGCTATTTATTTATTTTTAGAAATGGTTCCTCGAAAAAAAGTTTCAAGATCGCAATTCATTTATTTTTAGGTCCCAATCATGGCTCCTCTTAAAAAAGTTTCAAGATTGCAATTCATTTATTTCTAGAAGTCCCAATCATGGCTCCTCCTAAAAAAATGTTCAAAGGGTTCCCAATCATGGCTCCTTGAAAAAAAGTTTCAAGATCGCAGTTCATTTATTTTTAGAAATCCCAAACATGGCTCCTCGAAAAAAAGTTTCAAGATCGCCATTCATTTATTTTTAGAAGTTCCAATTATGGCACCTCGTAAAAAAGTTTCAAGATTGCAATTCATGTATGCGTGTCTTGTCAAAGAGAAGTCTAAGATATTTTAAATTATCGGAATAATGCAAAATATCTTCTAAAAAAGTCTTCTATTACTTATGAAAAAGTTATAAAAATCTACAAGGCCTATTTGACAACATTATCAGAAAAACGAAATTGAGTTTCTGAATGTGTATTAATTTTTTTTTTATTCAAAGTTCTAAAGTCAATTTGGATAGATTCTTTTATTTTAGTATTTTTAATGCTAATTCATTACAAAACAGATTTACCATTGAGCTTTTCTTACCACCAGGTCCTTCGATAAACTTCTAGCAAAGTTAATAGCCCTCTTTTTTTTATTACTGCAATAAAATTTAACTTTGAAAGAATCGACTGCTCAAGTGAAAATGTGCCTTCGCGGCATTGCTAATATCCCCGAACCCCCAATACAACTAATTCCCTAGGACTTCCACACTTACCTGTAAGCGTGTCAAGCTGCATGACAAAGTTAATATATTTGCCCTAAAAAGTTATACGAAAACAAACCAAATAGCTTAAAGTTCAGCAAAAAACTTTGGGTAAATAAATTGCTCAAGCACTGAACACTGTCATGATGACTGCTCACGGAAGACATTGAGTAATGTCAGTCATCGTCGACGCCATCAAAGTACTTAGAATGCACTTTTTCCTAGAATTTGCGAAAACAGAGAACTCAAAGACTGTTTGTCGGAAACTATTTACAAGGTGTTCAAGCGTCTTAAGCGTGCTCGGAGCTTCTGAGTTCATCGGAATGTAATACGGAACCAACGAATGTGCAACTTCAAAGCGTTTAAACCGTAAACGGTAAGTTGATACGTCTAATGTGTGTGTTTATGGGAGGCAAAGTGGACAGCGTGCATTGGATATCCTTGAAGTAATTGACTTGCATGCCAAACAGGAGGTGGAAGATGAAGCAGAGGCGGAGCAACGAAGCGATAAGATTAACACAATCAAACATTGCCCGTAAGCCACAGAGCTAGCGTAAGCTGCTTGGGATGCGTCAGCAACTGTCAGCTGTTTGTAAATCGATACGACTTCTAAAGGCGTAAATAAACAAACACTGAGAGAAAAACTACATTGGATTTATTACTTTTACGAAATTAACGAAATAGTTATTTATAAATTGGTCAGTAAGCATTCAGTTTAAGTTTAATTGGTTTTTACAAAGTAAAGTGGAACTTTTATTAACCTTATAAAATAATAATAAGAAACATGTGAAGTGTAAAGAGTGGTATTTATATAAATTTATAATTTTCCAAAATAAGTCTAACAATTATAAATTTGTTCACTTGAAATTTGGTACAGATGTTCGGGAAGAGTGTACCAACACAACAAAACAAAAATAATCGAAAATACGTTGTAGCGAAATTTGAAAAGTCGCCTTACTTTTTGAACACACCTCGTATATAGCAATCTGAAACATATTTTTGAATCATTTTTTTTTTTTCATATTATCGATTGGAGTTTTTTAGAAAAAAGTTGTTTAATCATTAACCTTCTTTCAAAAAAATAAATTACATTTTTTTATGATAATTGAAATTCTTATATTCATTCATATATTAATAACACATTAAATATATATTGAATTATTATTAAAAACTAGTGGGTCCGGCAGACGTTGTCTGGCCCAAACTTTTTGAATAGTCTTGAAGTGTATAAACATCATGAGTTTCTCTAGTTAGCGTATTTAGACAATCATTAGATTTTTGGATTAGTTGACTTTCATGACTCTCTAAAAAGCCGTATGGACGAACTTAAGTATTCTTAAGAGCGCTCGCATCTCTAGTAAATTGATGCCCCACAGAAACTATAATGTAACCCCTTTGCGACTACGTTTCTGTCGCACTTAATGTCCAATACCCGATGTTAAACAATTTTCTACTATGCTATATTCACGATATTCACAAAAATGCGTATATCTCACGAACTAATTCACACAAATTCATCGCAATAGGCTTAAGAACCTCTGCATTGACAACCTCTAAAACACGCAAAAATGAGATTTGAAATTTATTGACGGGTTCTTGAGAACATCCGTAACACGTAAAAGATAAGTTTCTTTTAAATATATGATTAGTTTAAAATTAAAATATAAAACCGAAATTTTAAGGTTGATTTTAGGCCACATTTTTCAACTTCCCTGTTTATAAGTATATTTTTTGTTTCCTCTATATTAAATGATTTGACCAAGTAACTTAAATAAATAATTTTGCGATTAAAAAAGAATAAAATTATAAAATTTTTAAACTGTGTCTAAAGTTCTAGCAAAGTCAAGGTGAGCTTATTAGTTAATCTGACAATGCACACAATGCCACACTATAAAAAGAAAATATACAAAAATTTGTCAAAAAATTAAAGGCGGTGGCAACCCTTATCACTTAGGGGTATGAAAAAAAGATGTTGGCCGATTCTCAAAATTTCATGAGAATTGGTCCAGCCCTTTTAGAGAAGTATGGGCATTATCATTGTGACACGGGATTTTTATATATAAGATAATAATATATATACAATCAGCAATTATTTTTTTTTTAAAACTTCCTTTACTCCTTTTTTTAAAAGGTATAAAATTAATCAAATAATCTTTTGGAGCAGAATTTTTTAAATGCTTAGTTAAAAAAATTACATTGTTGCGAAATTATTTTTTTTATAAATCGTTGGGCGCATTTTTTCCATGAAAAAAACATTTATACAAAAATCTTTAAAATCTGCAATTTTTGTAACATAATTTCTTAATTTTTCTGGAATTTCTTCCAGTTGTAAAACGATTTTAATTTTCATTTTTTATTCATCATAATATTCGATAACAATTTAATATATGTACAATTTATAAAGATTAGCTTAAAAAATCAGCTTTACAAAGAAGATGTCAAAACATTTATTTATGTAAAACTGAATTTTGAAGAAAAAAAGTTTATTTTTTTTATTTTTTAATGTTATTTATTCAAAAAAATTTTTAAATGTAAATTGTAAGATGTCATATATATAAAATGAAGAGTTCAGGCTTCTAGCCTTCTATTTAGATATTATTAGCATTAATATAATGAAATAATGTTAAAACAAAAATTGGTAAAATATTTTTAGAGAGCAAAAAAATTTAAAAAAAACCCTTGAAAAAATATGTATTAAAACCTCAAGCACAAAAAAGCTCAGAAACTAAAACTATTTTTTGACTTTAAACGGCACTTTTCTGTTTTTCTGTTTCAC
>JBAMAX010004536.1:0-16144 GCA_037043745.1 Chymomyza amoena
ACCTCAAATCTGGCACAGCTAAGGACCAAAAGGTCTATGCTAGGCTGCACTCTGTTGTGGCCGGCCAGCGTAACCTAACCTAACCTAAAACCGTACATATATTTTCAGGTAGTGGTACCACGTCCCCTATCCTACCCTTCGAAAACTACTTTTGACTAGAACAAGGTCCCAAAGGTCCTTAAAGTTTTAAAAATTAGATTATTATGTTTTTTTTTTTTCTAATAAACATCTTTTTTGACCATTCATTTACTGTACTATACTTATATAAATAAATATATGCCACATCTCAATGATATAATCTCTTAGTTGCCTTTTAAAGTGGGTGCGGTTAGGGAAAAAATATATAAAAAGCTGGCGAATAAATTGAGTTATTTGCTCAAATCTTCAATCAAATAAGCTTGGAATACTATTACTAGATCTTGGAATAGACTTCATATTAAAGATTGGTTGAGTGATTAGTCAATCAATGACCACAGGTCCCAGTTGGGGACCTTTCTAAACCAAAAATGTGAATTCAAACAAATGTCTCAAGTTTTCTGCTGGTTATGTTACATATTTTGTAAGGCTTTGGCTTACAATTCAGAAACAGTTTAAGCAAACCAACTGCCTTATGTACACGCAAACCTTCTGGACTATTTATTAATTATTCATTTGTATTATTATAAGTAATTTTTGATTTGTTGGTGGGGTATATGAGTATAGTTCAGCAATGGAATATAGGAATAAAGTCTAGAATTTTTAACTTATCAATTCACAAGTAGTTTTCTGATAGACTAATATAACTTTACAAGTTCAGCAATGGTAGTGGAAAAACTAACCAGCATTAATTTGACTTTCTTACAAAGGTTTGGACCGTTTACGATGATAGCAGAAATTTGAACTCTTGTAATCGTGAAGCTTGGCTCTTAAGATAGGTTTAAGATCATTCTTCTCTATTTTCTTGAAAGCTGTCTCCCCAACAATCGGAAGCCGAAGATTTCTTACGATAATGCAGCGCATATTTGGTGCTGGTGACTCTCGTTTCGGGTACTGAGAAGAATGTGGTGATAAAAAACTAAGAAATTTGTTTCCTTCGTGAACTTTTACTAAACAGACGTAGCAATCAGTAATATAACAATTCCATAACATCTACAGTATAGCTGGGCTCGATCTTAAATTTTCTAGAAACCGGTTCTCGCCAAAAAATCAATTTACTAAAACTGACTAAAACGGTAAGCGCTAACAGAATATCACAGAAAAGGAAATCTAAGTATATACAAATGAATATTTATAGAAAATGCACTTAAATTTATTTCCATAATTTAAAAACCAAAACTTGATGGAAGAAAAAAAATTAATAATTCGTTGGATTCAAAATTCAAAACTTAATAAGAGAAAACATAAAAATTAATTCACCTTTTATTTATTTTTCAGTTTTCAAAAACAAAAAAAAAATTTTTTTTTTAAATTCTCAAAGCGCCCTCTGGTGGTACTCAAAATTAAAAATGGGTTGGAAAAATGGATTTCTCGACCCCAAAAAACTTTGTATAGAGGAAACTTAAGTTCTAAGTCGATTTTTCAATATTTTGAAGAAAAAAAAGTTTAAAATGCTTAAAATGACTCAAAGAGCCGATGTTTTGCCTCATACAAATTGATCCACCATAATGTACATAAAAGATCGATGCTCAATAAACAAGAATCGATTTTATCAGAAAAAAAAAATAGATTTTAAATCAAATGGATGCGCAGCTCTAATTTACAGTTCCTATACGATTTCGAAGATCGTGGATTTGAAATATTCGTAAAGTCTCTTTCAGCTTTAAAATTTTTTCTTTATGTAATATCAAAAGTGTGTCATCCTGAAAAATGGTCAAAAGTTATCGACTTTGGTTCTAAATCACTGGAAAGAGCTTTGTCTTTCATGTCGATACAAAATTTTATTTACGAGATATTAAAGAAAAGCTAAAAAAGTGCTCAAAAACATGCTTTTTGAAAACATCTCGAAAACGGTGCAAAAGAAAAAAAAATGTTGCCATTTCGCTTTTCTCGATCCCAAATTATCATAAAAAACTATTTTTCGAAGATTCATTTTTCGTGTGACCTAGTCTTATTTATGATACTTAACTCCTTATATAAGTAAGTCTGGAGGCTTCAGATCCCCCTATATATGATGCTAAAGATTATACTAAGTTTAAACAATATATGAGGGGTTTCAGGTTCCCCTATATATGAGGTTAAATATTAGGCTAAGATTAAACAATATATAAAGTTTATTAGTTATTTCCTTAATAACAAAACTTCCAGCAATAACGAATAATTCAGTTGTAAGAAATGCAAAGATTCATAGAAGTAATATATATCCAGTCAAACTTCCCTTTAGCGAATTAAGTAGATTATAAATTCAACAAACCTTATAGCACCACAAATCTAACTCCAATCCCTTACTCTCTCTCTTTACAGTATGGGCTGCGTCAATTGGATCTCTCTTTGCTATCACAATTATGGGTGCTAAATGACTCTATACAAGAGTTTCGCACCATGATCGAGGAGCAGGACGACGATGAAGATGAGGATGATGAAGACGATGAGGATGAGGACGATGCAGATGATGAGGGCAATAGACGTCATCACTCACCTTCACCCTCTTCATATGATTCGGTTTCCTCGGAGGGAGGCACCGAAACCGATATTGTAACGCAGGCAACATTAAAGGCGGCCATGCAAGCCAAGCGTCTGGGCACCATACCAAAAGTTATAACGACACAACCAAAAGCAATATCCAAACAGCAGGAACCAGTTAAGACCAAGCAGCAGCTGCAGCAGCAACAACAACAGCTTCAGACGGATGTAAAGCCCGTGCCACGCATGCGCAGTGCGCCCCCACCGCCACCTGGAACGACAGCCATTATTAGCACAGGACGAAAGGCAGCGGCACCGCCACGACCCACATGATGTTACCTAACAGACTTCCTAGCCGGAGTCAGGATGGTCATGTGCAAGGCGATTGTGAGCGATGTGTCGGGCAATAATTGAGCACGAAGGACGTCGCGACGGCTGGAAGTGCTGGAAGTTGGAACTGGAAATAGGCGTGGCAGTGTTACGTGCACCATCCGTAGTTAGTCTAGGCTATAAGCATATAAAATAACTCTCTCTCGTCTAAACAATCAAGCGATCTAAGCAGTTGAACTAGAAACTCGAGCATTATAGTAACAACCTTTTAGCTTTAAGTTTAGCAGTCCTTTGTGTGATCTTCAGTTGTAAGTTTTGTAAATTGTTTTTGAAGGTGTAACCTCCCGAGGTGTGAGGTTCGCCTCCAGGGGTTCAGGCATGACGGGTTTAAGCAAAACTAGACGCCTAATAGCTAAAGCGTCTAGTGCTCTATTATTTGTAACATAGGCGCGCTCCTCTATAGGACTTGCCATTTTATTTTATATATATATATATTTTTTTTTGTTTTACTTATTTTATCTTTGTTTTAAATTTATGTTCTTTTAAAGCCACAGCTCTATATTATTAAACTATATATGCAAAAACTAAAAAAAAAATCTAAAAAGAAAATGAATTTGTTTGCAACATTCAAACTTTCTCAAACTATATAGCAACTCTCTATACTTAAGCTACAAGCTGCTAATATAACTTGCAACTTTTGTACATAGCCGTCTTATATTATATATATATACCTACTATATAAAAAGTACTCTGCGCTATAACTTATATAAGGCTTGCTGCAACTACGATAACAACTACTACGAGAAGCGAAAATAAAAAATCAAAACGAACAAAATTCAATTTTTAATGTGCTTTAAAAAATACTCTTTCCAAGACACTCTAGACGTCGACTATGTCTATGCCGTTGGTGCTCAGTTTGATGCAGGGAAAGCCATAGGCAAAGATTTGATTGTTCGTAACGCTTGTATAGAAAGTCGAGCAGATCTGTATGCCGGTGAGACCTATAAGTTTGATATCATGCAGCTTGATGCACATGGCCACCGGTGTAAACATCAACATGGGCAGGCAGTAAGTGGGTGGTGATAAGGCGTTAATGGTAAACTTGGAGATCACGGTGCCATCCATGGTCACGCTGATATCCACAGAGGTGGTCAAAATGTTGAGCTTAAATGTCAAACAAACTGCGGAAAAGTGCATAGGCCAAGTTTTTTTTAGGACACCACTTAGACGAGATTAACTTACGCGTCTTGTTTACATTCATGACGTTCACGTTTTGACAGCAGGAGCAGCTCAAGGAGGCCGAACACGAGCAAATGTTGTTCGGCGAAGCAACCGAGACGATGCCTAGATCAGTGTCAGCCGACTGAGCCAATGACAAGCTGCTTAGGCAAAGCAGTGCACCTAGGACTAAACCCAAATCTTGTAGCTTGGACATTTTTATTTAAAAGTTTTGATTAACAATGCTGTTCCGGGAGCGTGAGCCACTAAACTGTGAAGTTGTGCGTTAAAACGCGGATCTAGTACCAAATTTTGCACATACCAAGCGTGTAATTAAATATTAACGATTTCATTAAGTTTTAGCAATTTAATGTGATATGATGCATGACTATTTATATTAAATTAAATATATTAAAAGAGAACATTTTATTTGTTTACAAGCAGAAAACTTAGTGACAGATTACTAAATGTTTTTCCAGAGCGAAAACGGATTAAATTAGAGGTGGGATACTTTCGATAGTGTCACCACTATCACAAGTGAAATATGGCACACAAAAAAGGGCACATCCATATCATAGAGCAAGGGGGAAAAATTTAATACTTACAAAAGGAGTATTGCAAAATTATCGACAGAAACGGTATATTCATGACATTGTGAAAAGAATCCTTTTAAAATTACGTCTTAAAAAATCAAAAACTGTCTATTCAACTATAAAAAATCATGAAAAAAAAATGGCGTATGTAAAGTCGGGCGCGGACGACTTTGGGATACCCAGTACCACTAGCCTGCAATAAAATCCGGTTCATTCATAAAAAACCAAAAACAAAAATTGATAAGCAAAAATTTTTTTTAGCGATCGTTCCTATGGGAGCTATATGATATAGTCAACCGATTTCGATCAAATTTGACACAGTGCTTTAATACCTTAAAAAATAACGAATGCCGAGTTAAGTTTAAATATCTTTACAAAAAAAAACAACGAATTTTGTATAAAAGACGTTTTTTTGGACCGATTCGTTCTATGGGAGCTATATGTACCGATTTTATTAAAATTTGGTGTGATGCTTAAGACCTACAAAAAACTAACAGGTGCCAAATTTAATTCCAACATCTTCACAAACAAACGAAACAACAAATTTTGCTCAAAAATCGATTTTTTGGAAGATCGTTCCTATGGGAGCTATACGATCTAGTCAACCGATTTTGTTCAAATTTGGTACAGTGCTTGAGTACTCTAAAAAACTCCTGAATGCCAAATCAGGTTACGATATCTTCGTAAACAAACGAATTATCCATCTAAAACTTTTGCTTTTTTTTTTTCGAGTTTCGTCTCAAACACCCCAGCTATATAACTTAACCTCGATATCAAAAAATAAAATAAACTTGTCTTCTATGGAATAATATGGGATCTAATGTCAAAGTTTGGTTACTCTATATTTACATATATTATCGGCTTGCACAAACTTAATATACCCTTTGTACCATAAGGTACAGGGTATAAAAATTACCTTTCAAGTAGCTTGATTTTGTGGCACTAGACCAACATATCGACATTTATGTCTAAAACTATAAGACCACTTCTACTGAACATCTATCCCCTCAATGTTGTTGACTAAGTTTTGTGTACCACCCAGTCGGATCCCTGAAAGGAACATTTTGGCTTAAATTTTGACTGGCCAAATAATGTGGAATGCCAAATATTGCTTCTACCTAATTTTTAAAGATCTCTTTTTCTGTTTTTTTTTATTTACGATTTTTAAGAAATTCGAAGTTTTGGAGCCAAAGTCGTCTACTATCTGGAAATGCTGGACGTCTGTGGCAATTTAAGGCTAATGCGGCATCGATTTTAGCTTTTTATGCAAAGAATTTTTGTAAAAATTTGAGTTACTTTAATAATTTTTATGGTCCCATCAGATATAGTGATTCCAAAAAAGTCGGATGGTCAAAAAGGTTCGCTGGTTTTGAATTTTTTTTTTAAATATTGCCAATTTTTTGTGCGTTGAAGTTTATTATGTACATACAAAAGTATACTATCGATAAAATTAAACTATCAATGCTTTCAATAGTGCCATCGATAGTATCCCAATTCTACATTAAATAATATGTATAGTCTTATCAAAGTAAAGTAAAAGTAATCCCGCTTAAAGCCGAAAAAATTATAATTAATTTTAAAAATATTGTATGAGTCTATTAGAATCAAGCAGGCAGTATGAGTATTCATAAAAAGAGCCTCGTTTTGTAGAAAATTTGAAATACTTCAAAAAGGTATTTGGATGTTTTTGCGAAAAATTAAATAGATTTTGCGTAAAAACAAATTTTTGGGAAAACCTCAAAATAAAACAGACATTGTGCTTGATATAAGTTTTATTTGATAGATAATTTTATTGGGAATAATTTATACCCGAAAAATACAAATCTAAATTTAATACAAAAAAATATATCATGCGAAAACCGCACAAAACACATTTAGGCAGGAGAGAATAGCCTGACGCTCTCCGCGAATGCGAAAACAGTTTATTTTTTACTTTCAACAGGATCCCAAACAATCACTGAAAATTTAGCAAAAAAGGATTTCAGCTCAAACTATTTTGCTTAAAGTATTCTTTATATGTAGTCGTCTATCTTGTCTTTAAAGCTGCCATTTATCAAATTTGCAGTATTTTATGCTACAGGAGACATTGAAGGATCAAAAATTTTAACTCCTTGCACCAGTTGCGGAACTATAACTGTAATGGATCATCAGAATTGCAAAACGTTCATGATTAATGTAACTAACGTGCATGGTAGCGAATAATAAAAGCAGGGACAAACTGCTAGATGGCGCCACAAAGGCATAACGAAAATAAAGACACTAGATGGCGCTCTAAAAGCTTTTGCGACAGAGTATTAAATATTTTCTTGAGATTAATAGAACAGAACATAAAGTGTGCACTTGGGATCAAATTAGGTTTTATACAAAAATTTTTAAGGAAATGGAACATTTTTAAAAATAGATTTATGTCAGCCTAGGCAAAAAGTTGTCGACATTTTGGTAATAAGTATTTATTTGTAGGTAGTAGTCGTGACTAATTGATTAAGTTATTTTATTTTGCAAATTAAGTTTAAGTGTATCCCGGTGAGAACAATTTGAGAATTCATTGATATGTAGTTCGAAACAGCGATCCCACAAATACTATCCATTAATACACCACTGTCTGTTAAGTTTGAAAATAGTCCGCGGAAGTAATAAAAATAATAGATTGAATGAAAAATTGTGTTTTTGTTTACTGTTGGAAAATTTTTTTTCGATCTTCTGGCGGAAACTTTTATTTTCTAAGGAAAGTTTGCAGGATCTGCCCAGTAGTCACTCGATTTTATTTTTAGGAACTACCTATATACCTGATTAAGGCTGGATTAGGAATTGGATGACCACTGAGCCGGTGTTTTGGGATTGATGGGGAAGATGGAAAGCAAGTGCGTCAATTTTATGCAGTCCGGATACGATTTTATTTGTTCTACAATTTTATTAGAACGCTCGGGACGCAATGATAGGCTGAATTTGGCTACCGAAGCTTCCTCGACTTTAGAAACGACGTTCAGATCGAATGGAGCATTCCTTCGGGTCCTGTCAAAACGATACTAAAGGAGACTCTGAATCGGACAATTTCGAATGCCTCTGGTTATGGTAAGTCAGATATAAGAAGATGGGGATTTCTTTTTCATTTGGTCTTCGGGATCTGAACCCGCTTTGGTTCAAGCTTGAGTGAAGCATTCCTTCGGGTCCTGTCAAAATTGATACTAAAGGAGAGTCTGAATCGGACATTTTAGAATGCCTCTGGTTATGTTAGTTCAGGAATCTTCGGGATCTGATCCCGCTTTGGTTCAAGCTTTTTTAAGCTAGTTAAAGTCTGTTAACAGAACTAGACTTTTCAACTGGATGACTACTTTTCACGGCGCTGGCCGGTGGTCTGAATTAAGGTTCTAATAATTCATTTTGTGTGTAACCGGAACATTAAATTTTTGCTTTAAGAGCAAAATTTTGATATAATTTTATTAGACGCTACCATAATATTAGGTTGTCAAAAAAGTCTTGCGGTATTTCCGCAAGCTTGTCTTTGCAAGCGCGTAGTTCTAGTTGTATTCGTCGCATCGGTTCACGCTAGAGCTTTTTGGAAAGCTCTTTTCACGTGCTAACACGTGTTTGATTAATTGTTGTTTGCTTTTAGTCGTTCGTGAGTTATAGCGTCGCAAACATGGAGCAAAATAAAGAGAAAATACGGCATATTTTACAGTACTACTACGATAAAGGCAAAAATGCATCTCATGCTGCCAATAAAATTTGTGCAGTTTATGGACCCGATACAGTTTCCATTTCCACCGCACAACGATGGTTTCAACGTTTTCGTTCTGGTGCAGAGGTGATCGAAGATGCGCCACGGTCCGGAAGGCCTGTTGTCGAAAATTGCGATAAAATCGCTGAATTGATCGAAAGAGACCGGCATAGTAGCAGCCGTAGCATCGGCCAAGAGCTGGGCATGACTCATCAAACCGTAAAAACCATTTGAAGAAGCTTGGATTGAAAAAGAAGCTCGATGTATGGGTGCCACACGACTTGACGCAAAAAAACATTTTTGACCGTATGGATGCATGCGAATCGCTTCTGAATCGCAACAAAATCGACCCGTTTTTGAAGCGGATGGTGACTGGCGATGAAAAGTGGGTCACTTACGACAACGTGAAGCGTAAACGGTCGTGGTCGAAAAGCGGGGAAGCTGCCCAGACGGTGGCCAAGCCTGGATTGACGGCCAGGAAGGTTCTTCTGTGTGTTTGGTGGGATTGGCAGGGAATCATCCACTATGAGCTGCTCCCCTATGGCCAAACGCTCAATTCGGACCTGTACTGCCAACAACTGGACCGCTTGAATGCAGCACTCATGCAGAAGAGGCCATCTTTGATCAACAGAGGCCGAATTGTCTTCCATCAGGACAACGCCAGGCCACACACAAATTTGGTGACGCGCCAGAAGCTCCGGGAGCTCGGATGGGAGGTTCTTTTGCATCCACCGTATAGTCCGGATCTCGCACCAAGTGATTACCACCAATTTCTGTCCATGACGAACGCGCTTGGTAATCGGAAGTTGTCCACAAGAGAGTCCTGTGAAAATTGGCTCTCCGAGTTTTTTGACAATAGGGAAGCGAGCTTCTATAAGAGGGGCATTATGAAGTTGGCATCTCGTTGGGAACTCGTCATCGAACAAAACGACGCATATTTGACTTAAATCGCATTATTATAACCAATTTTATGAACAATTGAAAATTCAATAAAAATACCGCAAGACTTTTTTGACAACCTAATACTAAATTACCATTTATGCCTAAAAGTATGCTTAGCTAAAAGTATATTTAGTTTTAAAAAGATTTCTTAAGATGTAAGAATGATAAAAGTTATGATGAGTAATCCCAAGCCGGAATAAAACTTGCTGCATTCTTGGAAACTCGAAAATAATGAGTAATTGAACGGACGTAAAGTACCTAATCAGGGACTTTGGTATTTTTCTTCACTAATTGCTGACGGTAGTTTTTATGAGGCGTATAATTTTTGTTAGCGCTCTGATCTTTCTCAAGGTCAGTTTTAAAAGCGCCCACGCAACTTTTTGGCAAATATGTCAAGCAACATAAATTGGCTTAAATAACGTTCAATGAAAAATGATATTTTAAACTGCATAACGAATGCTATAAAATAATATCCTAATTTGCATTAAATTTTTATGGTGGTAATCACCTTAAACCTGTTTATTTGCCTTTTTGGCATAATAAATTTGGGCACAACTACAAAACAATATTTTACTATTAATTTTGGGCAAAAAGCTAGAAAAAGTTGTTCAAGATGCAACTAGTATCAGCTGGATGGAATGTAGCATCCAATCGCAAGATAACAACTTATGCTAAGATCAAGGTCGGCCAGATACAGAGCCAGTTGAAGCTGAAACTTGTCAAACCAATTAAGATCCATGCAAATAATTGAATTTTAATTATGGGAGGGTGCTACGCATCTTTTTTTTTTTTTGCTTAATAATACCCTTGGAGCCGTAATTATTGCCCTTGGGGGCATCCCTAAGCGTTAATTTATGCTTGCTAATCTCTGACCTGTCGTAGCAGCTTACCCCCAAACAAAGCGCTACGCCTTAATTTCGATGCGCATGCGTACAGTCAGATAGATCCATGGACCGGTTTGACTTAATACAATACTAAGTAGATAATTATTATACAAGCTCGACCGCCCCATCAATACATAGTTTTGTGAGCTAGCTGTCGACGTGCTGCTCTGACGCCATTAGAAAAATTCTTTGCAGATCTTCGATGCTACAAAAGATTTGCTGCTAAAGCTTTGCGAACTTAACGTTTCAGTCTCACTTCGGAATCTCAACGCGCATCAACATGGCAGCGGCGAAATTGGTAGGTCCAGGTTCGAACGTCTCGACGTTTGTTCAGGCTATACACAGTTCACACTGATCGATCGGTTTAATAACAGCAATTAGTTACTTGGCTATATCTCTTAAATAAATAAAATCCGCACGGTCGCTTTTAATTATAAACCAGACTAATTTGACTTGATCGATTTAAATTTAAATTATAACACATTCCACTTTTAACTATTTTTTTATAGCTTCTACTGACAGCTGTCATTGCTGCTCTGGCTGCTACCAGCTCAGCTGGCTTTTTGGATTACATCTTCCCCACCATCATGGCGGAGCACTACGATTTTGCACCCACCAAGGAGGGCTATCGTTTCAAGTAAGTCTAAATTCAAATCGTGTTAATATGTCAACACAGAAATGAAAGTAAAAGCGTTTAACCCTACGATGACCTCTGTGGGCTTTGAAGACTCTCTGAAATTTTCAAAGCCTTGTAACTTTTAAGTTTTCATGATATTTCATGGAAACTTATTTATATTTATTAAGGACTTGAAAATACGAAAGAACTCCAGGCGACCTTACTCGCTCAATTCCATATATAGATCCAAAAGATCTCTTATGTAAAAAAGTCTGCATTAGATGGATGGATCTTATGAATGGAAGTTACGAAGAAATCTAGTGGCAAATGGAGTCCTGAGTGGGGGACTTCGGTGAGTCCGCTTCTCCTTGCAGAGCATAGGGCCTTTGTAAGCCCAACCGTAAAGCAATATTGTTTGGGAAATGCCCCATTGCGACGAATAAGGAGCTATCTTCAGCCCTCAACCCAGCTACTGAATCCAATATTCCAGACAAACCTAATTTTTGGGGATGGTTCTCGGCGAGTTCATCGACATTCTATAACTGCCTGTGTCCTGGAAAGATCACTTCATAAGTACGTGGTAGGAGGTTCCTTCTTAGCCCACAATATTGAGGGGCGTGAGAGCCTTGGATGTCCAAAAGTAGCTCATTCTAAGGGAAGTTTAGCCCAGTTGGAAGATTTTCTGGAAACATTTTGAGTATAAGCAACTGGCACCTAAGAATATCGATTTAGTTTTCGACTTAATTTTTGGGGATGGCTCTCGTCGAGTTCATCGACATTCTATCACTGCTTTTATCCTGGAAAGAGCACTCCATAAGCACGCGTTAGGAGGTTCCTCCTTAGCACACAATATTAAGGGGTGTGAGAATTTTGGATGTCCAAAAAGTAGCTCAAGCCGCATTCTAGGGGAAGTTTAGCCCAGTTGGAAGATTTTCTGGAAACTTTTTGAATAGAAGCAATTGGTACCTAAAAATTTCGATGTAAGTTGCCAAAGAGAGGAAATTCTTCTTCTGTTGAAAAGCACATTCAGTGAGTAGGAGCTAGCAGATTTCCCACTGAGTTCAATTAAGCCAACAAGTATTAGAATCTTGACCATAGCCTACAGTGTTCCATAAGCAGCCCAGTTAGTAGTCAAAAGGAAATTTTGAGCCAGCTAGGAAATTTTCTTGAACCTACTTGAATAAAGGAATTCCTACTTAACCCTTTCTCGACTTAAAGACTCTTATTACTTGAATCATTTTCTTAAAAAGTGTTTTGCACAGTTCTCGGCGATGGGAATCGAAAGTTAGGTGAAAAAAATCTATAGAAAATCTAATACAGTCGAACCTCCCTATAGCGAACTAGCAGGCGAAGACATTTTTTCGCTATAAGCACAAACATTTTTGTAAGTACAGATATTCTGTTTTGAGATTAAAATAGCAGTAGATCTGAGCAAAAAATTGATATGCAGAATTTCTTTATAAGGAAGAATGCTTTTGAATAAAAATATACTATATAATATTGCAATTGATATGGAAAATCGAAGTATATAAAGGGAGTATGTTGTCATGTCTTTAACAAATTTAGCACTTATCTATAGAGGCCACCTTTGGAAGATCTATCAAGATTAAATCTAATAGAAAATCGTCAAGTTTTAAAAGTTTAATCATAGCACAAAATTTCGAAGGCAACCATAACTTCATTGCTATCATAATTTCATTGTTAAGAATCTCTAAACGAAATTCAATTGATTACATTCCAAAATTTGTCAGAAATTTAAATGCAGATTAACCGGACCCTTTCAGTTGTTCCATGTAAACTTGTTTTTGAAAATAGAGATCGTCCATTTAATTAATTGTCTTCTGGAAAAATGCTTAAGGATGATAGGTTGTTTTGAAAATGGATATCGTCCATAATTTTCTTCTGGTAAAATTCTTAAGGTTGTAATGAATCTAGCCATCTTAAGAATATTATTGATGATGTCGCTTAATTGATAAAATCTATTCAATTTGTTTGAATCTATCAAATACACTTAATGTGTATAACAGATTGTTCGTATTTCGATAGGAAAAGTTTATTAATATTAATTAGAAACTTTTTATTTTTAAAACTGAACACAATGAATTGTGGGAAATTTAAATAATTTCAACTTATCAGTAAATCGGAATATTTAATTTTTAAAAGCATAGAAGTTTCTAAGTTTTTATGCCACAATATGTTTTTCTCAATGAAACCGGTTAGTTGGATGTTAGTGAAGAGTGGAACTAGTTCTATAAATACTCAGTATGCTCGCTAATTAAAGGTAATGGGTATATATTGAACTGTTGCAAATATATTTTACGATAGAAAAAGCTGAAGCCAGTCATTCCAAAATGAACAATAATATCTATAATGTCACCATTGATCTGTAAGATCAAAATGACTTGGGAAATGGATATAATAAAGCCAACCAAATTTTGGGATTAGATTTCATAAAATTATATGACATAATAGTTTTTTTCCTTTTCGATATCGGGTTGTATAACTTCTAAAATTCAATCGTATTTCCTCAAAAAAAATAAAAAAATTCTGAAGATATCATAATTTATGTTTTAAAGCACTAAATTTAATTTGCGCATTAAATTTAAAATTAAAATCGTTTAACTATATCAATCTGCATAGGGAAGAAAAGAAGGTATCGTATTCTTTAGAGTTACCAAACACAGTACCGGATTTTATCAAAACCTGTTGACACAATCATATAGCCAACATACGCCAAAAAAAAGGGTTCAGAGATGCAAGTTCGTTTAATTTTACATATATGAGCCAAATTTAGCAGTAATGTTAATAATATTTTTAATAAAATTCTGAAATATTGTGGAAATGTTGGCATCAACACTTTTGCAGTGTTGATAACCGATTTTTTTAGGACTCAGCTGATTGAGAAGGAGTATTTAAGAACTATAAAAATATCTATATATACCTATAAAAGAAACTTATGTTTTACGTGTTACGGGTGTTCTCATGAATGCGTTGATGAATTTCAAATCTGAATTAAAAAGGGGTTAGAAGCTTGTCAATACGGAGGTTTTAAGCCTATTGCGATGTGTTTGTGTGATTAGTTCGTGAGATATACGCATTTTTGTGAATATCGTGAATATAGCATAGTCGAAAATTGTTCAACACCGGGTATTGGACATTAAGTGCAGCCAGTAGCGTAGTAGCAAAGGGGTTCAAATGTTGTTTCTGTTGGGCATGAATTTATTAGAGATGCGAGCTCTCTGAAGAACACTTACTTAGAACACTTAGTTCGTCCATACGGCTTTTTAGAGAGTCATGAAAGTCAACTCAATCCAAAAATCTTATGATTGTCTAGATAAGCTAACTGGAGGATGTTAGGATGTTTATACACTTAAAGAGTATTCAAAAAGTTTGGGCAGGACAACGTCGGCCGGGCTCACTGGTTTCCTATAAAGCTGATATATTCAAAAAAATTGATTCTGTACTTTCAACTATGGTTCATTGACCAAATTTTTTTAGATACTTTTTTGATTATGTGCTTTGAAGTATGGTTTAAGAACATTTTTTCTTATACACTCTATACTCACTTATGTGTTAATTTTTACTAGGCTAATTTCTAAAATCTTTGTGTTCCTAACTTCTGGCAACAATATTCTAAGCATTTAACTCTTTTTTCAATTGCAGCATCGATGAGCCCAATGGCAGCAAACGTGAGGAAATGGGTGTCATCATGAACCCTGGCACCGACAAAGAGGAGCTGGTCGTCATGGGTACCTACTCCTCCGTCGATGAGAAAACCGACATCGAGACCATAACCATGTACACTGCCGATAAGGATGGTTACAAGGCGCGTTATCAAATTAAGAACCGCAAACTGAGCCCCAGTGCACTGAAATCCTCTGCCGGTTAAACATTTGAAAGTATTTTTGTGTAAAAAAAAAAAATTAATGAAGTGTTTTATTAATAAAAAATGTAAATAAAAAAAAGTTCTGGTTATTTTTTGTTTTTATGTCAATGTGACAAGTGGCAAGGCCATTTTATATGCTTTTAAACTGGTTTCCGTTTTAGAGCCAATTATTAACACATAGCTATAATCAGCAAGTTGAAGTTGCTTCCTAGAAGAAGATCAGGTTAAGGTGTTCCATTACGTGTGTTTAGCATATAAATCGTGCCTGGACAAGTTTTCTATTGCGTAATATCAGCTGACCTTTTCAAGATTTCAGGTGTTTATTTTTAAAAATCTGGCTGGATTTGTTTGTTGTTATGGCCATATTGTTTATTGCGGGGATATACAAAATGGTAACTGGTAAGTTACCAAAATGTTTTTTTAAGCCTAAGCAGCTGCCAATTTATAGATATTTAATAATCATATATCATATTTTTAGTATTTATTGTAAAGTAATTTTTTTAAAACTTGACTAATTTGTGTATTTATTAGAGGCCGTTTTGTTTTAGCCAGACAACTTTATGGCTAAAACTGGCCAATAGCTTGCTAATTTTTTTTTAAATTAAGATATAGCGAAGTAGTTGGCAAGTAAATTTAACTTCTATATGACATATGTACACACAAACGTCAGACACGTTTATATTTCTTATAACATATGTTTGATTGCAGTTTGCGGCTTAGCATTTTACAATATAGCATAAAATTTTAGTCATGCTAATTAATGGAACTCTTGATGAGTCTTTACACGACTTGGACATGTAATGACATCAATAAAAGATAATACAATGTAGCACAGGTAACCATGAACTTGAACCTACTTTGCTACCACGATCAATAGGCCGTAAACCTCTGTGACGACCTTTATAAGCGTTTAGCTTTAGGCTTTTTAACCAAAAAACGCCTTGTTAATAAATCGATTTAATTAAGTGATTGATGAACAGTTTAATAATTATAAAATTTTAAACAAATATGAATAGTTCTAACAAGGGGGATTTTTTACCAATGCGGAACCTGTGTCAGATACATAATAATAACATAATTTACATAATAATTGCCACACACATAAATGATGTAATTAAATTTAAGTAGTTCTTATACCCTGCAGAAAGTTTATCTATTCGCATATAACTTCTAAGGCAGTCATCATAATTTTAAATACGATATATTATGGAAATCATCTTAATCATTCGCTAGTTATAGACAATACTTGACGTCAGTTAAAATTGCATAAGAGAACATTAATTCATAATCATCAAATAAAGCAAACTTTTTTTAATGAAGTCTTGTAGAATATAAAAAAACAGCGTTATAAACATTTTT
>JBAMAX010004537.1:0-252465 GCA_037043745.1 Chymomyza amoena
TTTTTTATAGTTGAATAGACAGTTTTTGATTTTTTAAGACGTAATTTTAAAAGGATTCTTTTCACAATGTCATGAATATACCGTTTCTGTCGATAATTTTGCAATACTCCTTTTGTAAGTATTAAATTTTTCCCCCTTGCTCTATGATATGGATGTGCCCTTTTTTGTGTGCCATATTTCACTTGTGATAGTGGTGACACTATCGAAAGTATCCCACCTCTAATTTAATCCGTTTTCGCTCTGGAAAAACATTTAGTAATCTGTCACTAAGTTTTCTGCTTGTAAACAAATAAAATGTTCTCTTTTAATATATTTAATTTAATATAAATAGTCATGCATCATATCACATTAAATTGCTAAAACTTAATGAAATCGTTAATATTTAATTACACGCTTGGTATGTGCAAAATTTGGTACTATATCCGCGTTTTAACGCACAACTTCACAGTTTAGTGGCTCACGCTCCCGGAACAGCATTGTTAATCAAAACTTTTAAATAAAAATGTCCAAGCTACAAGATTTGGGTTTAGTCCTAGGTGCACTGCTTTGCCTAAGCAGCTTGTCCTTGGCTCAGTCGGCTGACACTGATCTAGGCATCGTCTCGGTTGCTTCGCCGAACAACATTTGCTCGTGTTCGGCCTCCTTGAGCTGCTCCTGCTGTCAAAACGTGAACGTCATGAATGTAAACAAGACGCGTAAGTTAATCTCGTCTAAGTGGTGTCCTAAAAAAAACTTGGCCTATGCACTTTTCCGCAGTTTGTTTGACATTTAAGCTCAACATTTTGACCACCTCTGTGGATATCAGCGTGACCATGGATGGCACCGTGATCTCCAAGTTTACCATTAACGCCTTATCACCACCCACTTACTGCCTGCCCATGTTGATGTTTACACCGGTGGCCATGTGCATCAAGCTGCATGATATCAAACTTATAGGTCTCACCGGCATACAGATCTGCTCGACTTTCTATACAAGCGTTACGAATAATCAAATCTTTGCCTATGGCTTTCCCTGCATCAAACTGAGCACCAACGGCATAGACATAGTCGACGTCTAGAGTGTCTTGGAAAGAGTATTTTAAAGCACATTCATTAAAAATTGAATTTTGTTCGTTTTGATTTTTTATTTTTTATTTTCGCTTCTCGTAGTAGTTGTTATCGTAGTTGCAGCAAGCCTTATATAAGTTATAGCGCAGAGTACTTTTTATATAGTAGGTATATATATAGTATATACGACGGCTATGTACAAAAGTTGCAAGTTATATTAGCAGCTTGTAGCTTAAGTCTAGAGTTGCTATATAGTTTGAGAAAGTTTGAATGTTGCAAACAAATTCATTTTCTTTATAGATTTTTTTTTTAGTTTTTGCATATATATAGTTTAATAATATAGAGCTGTGGCTTTAAAAGAACATAAATTTAAAACAAAGATAAAATAAGTAAAACAAAAAAAAATATATATATATATAAAATAAAATGGCAAGTCCTATAGAGGAGCGCGCCTATGTTACAAATTATAGAGCACTAGACGCTTTAGCTATTGAGCGTCTAGTTTTGCTTAAACCCGTCATGCCTGAACCCCTGGAGGCGAACCTCACACCTCGGGAGGTTACACCTTCAAAAACAATTTACAAAACTTACAACTGAAGATCACACAAAGGACTGCTAAACTTAAAGCTAAAAGGTTGTTACTATAATGCTCGAGTTTCTAGTTCAACTGCTTAGATCATCGCTTGATTGTTTAGACGAGAGAGAGTTATTTTATATGCTTATAGCCTAGACTAACTACGGATGGTGCACGCAACACTGCCACGCCAACTTCCAGTTCCAACTTCAGCACTTCCAGCCGTCGCGACGTCCTTCGTGCTCAATTATTGCCCGACACATCGCTCACAATCGCCTTGCACATGACCATCCTGACTCCGGCTAGGAAGTCTGTTAGGTAACATCATGTGGGTCGTGGCGGTGCCGCTGCCTTTCGTCCTGTGCTAATAATGGCTGTCGTTCCAGGTGGCGGTGGGGGCGCACTGCGCATGCGTGGCACGGGCTTTACATCCGTCTGAAGCTGTTGTTGTTGCTGCTGCAGCTGCTGCTTGGTCTTAACTGGTTCCTGCTGTTTGGATATTGCTTTTGGTTGTGTCGTTATAACTTTTGGTATGGTGCCCAGACGCTTGGCTTGCATGGCCGCCTTTAATGTTGCCTGCGTTACAATATCAGTTTCGGTGCCTCCCTCCGAGGAGACCGAATCATATGATGAGGGTGAAGGTGAGTGATGACGTCTATTGCCCTCATCATCTGCATCGTCCTCATCCTCATCGTCTTCATCATCCTCATCTTCATCGTCGTCCTGCTCCTCGATCATGGTGCGAAACTCTTGTATAGAGTCATTTAACACCCATAATTGTGATAGCAAAGAGAGATCCAATTGACGCAGCCCATACTGTAAAGAGAGAGAGTAAGAGATTGGAGTTAGATTTGTGGTACTATAAGGTTTGTTGAATTTATAATCTACTTAATTCGCTAAAGGGAAGTTTGACTGGATATATATTACTTCTATGAATCTTTGCATCTTTTTGAATTTAAATTTCTTACAACTGAATTATTCGTTATTGCTGAAAATTTTGGTATTAAGAAAATAACTAATATACATTATATATTGTTTAAACTTAGCCTAATCTTTAATCTCATGTATAGTGGGACGTAAAGCCCCTCATACTTGTATAAGAAATTAAGTATCATAAATAACACTAGGTCTTCGAAAAATAATTTTTTATGATAATTTGGGATCGACAAAAGCGAAATGGCAACATTTTTTTTCTTACGCACCGTTTCCGAGATTTTTCGAACAACATGTTTTTGGGCACTTTTTTTAGCTTTTCGCTAATATCTCGTGAATAAAATTTTATATCGACATGAAAGACAATGCTCTTTCCAGTGATTTTCAACCAAAGTCAATAACTTTTGACCATTTTTCAAAATTACACACTTTTGATATTAAAAAAAAATTTTAAACTGAAAGAGACTTCTTTTAAGAATATTTCGAGTCTAAGATCTTCGAAATCGTATAGGAACTGTAGATTAGAGCTGCGCATCAATTTGATTCAAAATCGATTAATTCGATTTTTTTTTCTGAGAATAAAATCGATTCTTGTTTATTGAGCATCGATCTTTTATGTACATTATGGTGGATCAATTTGTATGAGGCAAAACATCGGCTCTTTGAGTCTTTTTAAGCATTTTAAACTTATTTTTCTTCAAAATATTGAAAAATCGAGACTTAGAACTTAAGTTTCCTCTATACAAAGTTTTTGGGGTCGAGAAATCCATTTTTCCAACGCATTTTTAATTTTGAGTACCACCAGAGGGCGCTTTGAGAATTTAAAAAAAAAAATTTTTTTTTGTTTTTGAAAACTGAAAAATAAATAAAAGGTGAATTAATTTTTACGTTTTCTCTTTAAGTTTTGCATTTTCTTTTTCTTCCATCAAGTTTTGAATTTTAGTTTTCATTTTTTAAAATATGGAAATAAATTTAAGTGCATTTTCTATAAATATTCATTTGTATATACTTAGATTTCCTTTTTCTGTGATATTCTGCGGTTATAACTTGTTAGCGCTTACCGTTTTAGTAAATTGATTTTTTGGCGAGAACCGGTTTCTCGGAAATTTAAGATCGAGCCCAGCTCTACTGTAGATGTTATGGAATTGTTATATTACTGATTGCTACGTCTGTTTAGTAAAAGTTCACGAAGGAAAAAAATTTCTTAGTTTTTTATCACCACATTCTTCTCAGTACCCGAAACGAGAGTCACCAGCACCAAAAATGCGCTGCATTATCGTAAGAAATCTTCGGATTCCGATTGTTGGAGAGACAGCTTTCAAGAAAATAAAGAAGAATGATCTAAAACCTATCTTAAGAGCCAAGCTTCACGATTACAAGAGAACCAATTTCTGCTACCATCGTAATATCGTAAACGGTCCAAACCTTTGTAAGAAAGTCAAATTAATGCTGGTTTGTTTTTCACTACCATTGCTGAACTTGAAAAGTTATATTAGTCTATCAGAAAACTACTTGTGAATTGATAAGTTAAAAATTCTAGACTTTATTCCTATATTCAATTGCTGAACTATATTCATATACCCCACCAACAAATCAAAAATTACTTATAATAATACAAATGAATAATTAATAAATAGTCCAGAAGGTTTGCGTGTACATAAGGCAGTTGGTTTGCTTAAACTGTTTCTGAATTGTAAGCCAAAGCCTTACAAAATATGTAACATAACCAGCAGAAAACTTGAGACATTTGTTTGAATTCACATTTTTGGTTTAGAAAGGTCCCCAACTGGGACCTGTGGTCATTGATTGACTAATCACTCAACCAATCTTTAATATGAAGTCTATTCCAAGATCTAGTAATAGTATTCCAAGCTTATTTGATTGAAGATTTGAGCAAATAACTCAATTTATTCGCCAGCTTTTTATATATTTTTTCCCTAACCGCACCCACTTTAAAAGGCAACTAAGAGATTATATCATTGAGATGTGGCATATATTTATTTATATAAGTATAGTACAGTAAATGAATGGTCAAAAAAGATGTTTATTAGAAAAAAAAAAAAAACATAATAATCTAATTTTTAAAACTTTAAGGACCTTTGGGACCTTGTTCTAGTCAAAAGTAGTTTTCGAAGGGTAGGATAGGGGACGTGGTACCACTACCTGAAAATATATGTACGTTTTTTGAATGATAGCTTTTTTTCTACCTAACTTAGAATTTCGTGCCATCACGGGACACTGGTTGGTAGGAAACCACGCATCCAGGTTGAATGCTCCCCACCATGACTTCTGTAGAAGCTGTGGCGATGAAGAGGAGCTGGAGACGGTGGAACACTTCTTCTGTCGCTGCCCTGGACTGGGCAATAAAAGATTTAGGTTCCTACAGTCACACTTTCTAGACGATTTATCTCAGCTCTCTGAACAGAGTCCAAAATGCCTTTTAAGGGCATTTATTCAGGCTGCCGGATGGCTTCATCACCTTTCGTAGGGAACCACCTGTCAAGTGGGGAAGAGTGGCCTAAGTGATTTGGGACGTCAGTCCCAACTGACGCCCTAACATAACTTACCTAACCTACAGTCATGAAGGTCAATATTGTAATTGTATTGTATTCCTTTGATAGCTCGAGATCTGTTTATCGTAGGAAAGCAATGAAGATAGTTCCAATTACTTTAACAAAATAAACGGATAAAATTTCCGAAAACACCAAACATGATTTCCAACTTTAAGCAGGAACATTGATTCAGGTCTTGTTCGGTAGACGAATTTATTGGCAACAATTTCGAACTAAAATTCATGATTCTAAATTATCAGTTTTAGACCTAGAACAAGGTGCCTGAATGTTGAACCATTAATTTTTCTTGATGAAATTCTTCGATTCTCTTTTATCAAGCTCCTTATTTATGTATACCATATAATGATTACAAATATCTTATCGACTCCGCCCATGTTACAAGCATTTGCAGAATATTCAAATTCGTTATTCATATTCGTTGAGGCGAAACCAAAACGAAAAAAAAAAAAAGTTCGGCTTTCTTTTTCGTCCATTCATATTCATAATGCAGTGCGTCACAAGTTCTCGACAGGCACGTCATATCTCGCTTACTAACCCACCAACGCAAATTGGTAGACAACTTTCAAAAACCAAGGCAAGACCGCTTTTGACTTTATTATTGTTGCGGTTTATGCTGCTTTTTTTCCTTATTGCATTGATTGACAGCGCCACCCAATAGCAACAAATTTCAACTGACGCTCAATATCCGCTGCTGGCCACACCCAGAGTTGAGCATAGTGTTCTTTGAAAGCCATAGAAACCAAACCTAACCAAACCAAATGAAATGAAACGAAACGAATCCCAACCAAACCAAACCATATCAAACCACAAATGAAGCGAAATCTAAAAACAACAGTTTTTGCATTTCACTTAAGATAGAGGAGACACCGCCTCCTCCTCCTCCTCCTCGACTCCCATCCCATAATGCAGTTTTTCCTGGCATCATTTATTTGAACCGACGACTGCCATCAATGACGCTTTGGCGCATTTTGACATTTAACAGTTCAGCGACATTTGCAACACTGGAGACAGACGGAGGCGTAGCATTGTGGCGCCTTAAACCCAGCATAAAGCAGCCGCCATGTGTTCAACCGCAAAATGTGTGCATTAAGTAACTTGACAACACTTTTTGCGGCTTGTTTGATAGCAAACATGGCAAATAGCATTAAACAGGCCAGAAGAAACACATTTGGCCAAACAAACCAAGTCAAACTCCTAAAGTGCAACCATATGGATATTGCCTTGGCCTGTTTTAAACTGACAAAGCTCTTGTGGTCAAAATGAAAGTTGCCTGCTGCTGTCGAGTAGGAAGGAAAAATCTCATTTGTCAATTAATATCGCCGCATAATATCTAGCTTAAAAGAAAAGCAGCACAACTTTCTGTAGACGCGCGGCCAGCATTAACCAAATCCGCTGAAACTTACGCCCCTGCTACTAACTGGGCTGCTAATACGTTCCATAGAGCGGCAGCACCAATGGCGCCGCCGGCTTTGGCAATCTGATACGTGGCTTGGTTACCATCATGCCGCCGCCGCCAAGTTCCTTACCACCGATCTAACCCCCATCAGCTCCAACCAACTCCAACTCTGACTGACTTGAGTCTACGCAGCAGCGTGAGTGAGCGCAATTTAGAGGCAGCTTGGCAGTTTGGCAGCCTTGCAACGGTTAAGCAGCTGCCTTACTGCGTCGGCTCGGCTCGGCTGCCCAGCTCAGCTGTCACTTAACATTTAATCCTGGCCAGAGCGTCATCGTTGGTTATGACAGACACATCACTGACATTCTAGCTGGTTCAGTTAGCTGAGTGTTAGTGCTGGACACGTGACAGCGTCGTGAGCGTGAAAGGCGCGTTAGATGCTTCGAAAATTGAAGTGTTTGAATGATTTTCTAAATAAAATGACAGTCAAAATCTAAAGTCTGGAAAATCAAGTGAAGCATGAATTATACGGGTATAAAATTTGAATATAAAATAATTTGATAGATCCTATTAGAGCACAGTGGACCGAAACAAAAATATAAATAATTCACCAACTTATAACGTTTTACCACGGTACACTTTCTCAAGAAGAGCAGAAGATTTGCAACGTCAGCGTCGTAATACGTCACTACCGAGGGAATGTTCAATACAAATATGAAAATAAGGTACCTCCTTGATCAAAAAGTTCCCGGAATCATCACCGTGTGGCGCTCTTAGTCACCCCATTTAAAGTTTTTTTTTTTTTTCTAAATTGAAACTTCTGTCATTGACAACCTTGATAGCTTGACATTTGTAAAATCCATATTGAGTATATCTGACATTGTGCGTGTTTTCGATTTTTTACAATTCTCATGCAAAAAAGGGAGTTGACGCCGCAAAAGACGTGGTTTCGAAGATAGGGCGGCAGGTGGGACTGACCTAAATCTTTTACTGCCCAGTCCAGGGCAGTGACAGAAAAAGTGTTTCACCGTCTCAGAAGTCATGGTCTAGCCAGTTTATCCGCAATACAGTTTTCCTCAAAATCCCTGTGTCCTGGGACCCATATGAGGTGAATTGAAAACTGCGCAGCCATCTCCCTTAGAGACAAGCGGCAGTTATTCACTGACTTCATACACGAAGTCATCGAAACTAGGGACTTAATAGCCGCTAGGCTGTCCGAATAGATACAAATGTTCTTATTTTGAACTTGTAGGTTTTTTTTTGTTATTAAAGCCTCCCGGATTGCAGTGACCTCTGCCTGAAAAACACTGCAGTGGTCCGGTAGTCAAAAATCAGTTCTAATGTTGAAATCCTCAACGTAGACGCCTCCGCCTACACTGTCGTCTAGCTTGGAACCGTCCGAGTATACTTTTTTCGAGCCCGCTGGGACTGGTACACATGTATTCCACTCCTCTCTGGTTGGAATATAGGCTCTGAATTTGGTTATGAAATGTTCCTACGGTATGCAGTAGCCTGTGCTTTCTGGGATAATTGGGTTCCCCTTAAGAATTTATGCATGACCAAAATCTTGGTCATTCCATTTTTTCGCCTCTCATGCGTAAAGCTGATAGAATGGCTTGCGGTTTCCCCACTTTGTTTAGTGGTAGGAGGTTAAGAATAGCAACATGGATTGCAAAGATGTCATGTATCATGAATTCTTTCCACAAGGTCGGAAGTCCAACTACGTTATAAGACATTTAGGTGAAAGAATTCGACAAAAAAGTTCGGATTTTTGTTCAAAGAGTGCATTGCAGTCGAAGGGGAAAGAGACAATATTGATTGTGATTAATAATCTTGTAAATTCCTCCAACTTTTTTTTCAGGGAAGTGTATTTATAAAAAAAATGTTCCTAAAAAAAATGTTAGAACAAATATTTTAGTCTGGTTAAAAAAAAAAACAAATTTTGTACTATCCTTGTTAAAAACTTGGAAACAAATCCGGTTTTTTTTTGCCTATGCAAGATGTTTGGTACAACTGCAACACTGTTCACCTCTATAAATTGTTGGAGCTTTTTTTAGCAATTGTTGCACGACCAGGAAAACCTTAGGCACAATAAGCGCCCCCATTCTGCTTTGATTAACACGTCAACTTGTAAGCATTGTCATATGTATGTAATTTTTATACCCTGGAACTTAAAGTAAGAGGTATATAAGATTTTTACAAATTTATGTAGCATAAAGAAGAAAACATCGGGATAAATGAAATTTATAGAGGCTTGTTCATCCGTCAGAGATTGCAAATAATAAGCGGTACCATTTCCACACTTGCGATACGGACTTCATATGAGTCTAGCCAGATTGAGTATATTTTTTTACTTTCATCTCTTACTCTTTGACCTATATTTTCTTTGATTAATACCAAACATTATTTTAAACGGACTACAAATACCGCAGAACAAAATCAAATCAAAGCCCAATGTCATTTCGAGAACTAGTTTCGATTTCCAGCCCCTTTTTTTACACTGGTACAGGGTATCTTAAAATCATTTGCACCCAATTTTTTCATTACCTTGTCGCTTAATTTGCACTTTTTTCACACAAACAACAAAAAAACACTCTACTAACACACTTTACAACACCCACACCAAAAAAAAAAAAAATAATAAAAAAATCCACCATGAGTATGTTAATTAGCGCTTAATTGGCATTAGTAGACAAGTTGGCAGCTCGCTGCAGCAAAGTGCATAGCCAATCGATAAGCTCTGCCCACCCACATCCATTACTTCGACTTGTTTTCTCCTTACAAACACACTTGCCTTGCCATAGATACATTTTCACACAATCTACAACGAACAAAATTTTAAATGCATATATAATTTTATGCATATGCATTTTCCATATAGCACATTGTATGCTAAATTGCATTTCCGCATTGTTTTGCCCAAGAATACAAAACCAGAAAGGCAAAACTACAAAATATAAGAAAAAACCAAACCCAGAACAAAGTAAAGCAAAGCAAATTTAATGCACATTGAACAAGAGTCGCTGACAGCAATCAAGAAAAGACATGAACTCAGTTCAGTTCACCGTGCCGCAAATTGAATGGCAGCCATATTGAAATAAGTACTAGAAATATATATTGAAGAAAGCAGCCAGCCAGCCAGCCAGCCAGCATATTAGCCGGGCTAAATCTGTTTTGCGGAAGACACAACAAAAACCTTTGCTGAAAAGAACTTTGCGGCTTCATGTAAATAAGCAAAGACCGCACAACAACAACAACAAAGTATATGAAAATTTTGCACATACAACATTGCGTATACGTAATAACCGGTAATTCGGTTGCTGGTCAATGACAGCCCCCAGAAAATGCAAGCATGCAACATTTTCAGAAAAAAGCTTGCAACACGCACAAATCTTAGCATTTTATTTAGCTTAATCAAAGCGCATCTGTATGCGTGCGTTTTTCTTTGCAACTTTATCTGAGTTTGCATTTGTATCTCTATCTCTATCTGTGCATGTGCAACGTACGCATTAAATATTGCCCCTTCGCCCCTCCCTTGGGCCTCTCTCACAGCTTTACTTTAATGAGTTTTTAAACATTTCTTTTGATGTGACGTTGTTCTTGAGGTTACTCAGCCATTTAGCCAGCTAGCAAAGCAGCTGCAACATTTCCAGCACGCGTTACCTTCATCTTACCATACCATCCATGTTCATGCGCCATGACAAGAAGTTTAACTTCGACCAAAAAAAAAAAAAAGTCACGGGCCGCTTATAATACGATAAAATTGCAACTTGATTGTGGGCCAAGTGTAATCAGCGCTTGACTTCATCTAGAGAGCTAACTTTTTATACCTTCTGAACTCATCATTGAACCAGCGCGTGCAACGCTGCTAAGCTGAGAGATAGAGCAACCCTAAGAGCTGCCCTAATAAATATGTCGTTTTCAAAGTTTGAGAATTAGCTAAATTATTTTCCTAGACGTTAGCTCTTTAGATGAGTAAATTTTAGCTGTAACAATCTGTGGTAGCCAGGCTTAAAAACTATAAGACCTAGAACTACCTGAAACGACTACGAAATGAAACTGCCTGATTCCTGCCTAATTCGAGATTTTTCGAAAAAAAAAAAATTATTTAAGGGCCCACAGCGATCTTGGCTAGGTGAGTGGATTTTGGCTGTATCTATTTATTTGAATAAGAGGGCAGATTAATAAAAAGTTTCGTTTTTTTTATCCACTTATTAGATCAGGCTTAAAAGCTATAAGACCTAGAACTACCTAAAAGGCTTTATTCAAAGACGTGCACAGTTTTATAAGTTAGTATATTTTTCAAAGAAAATCAAGGTCCACAGTATCTTAGCTATATAAAGGGATGTTGATGTTGTTGTTGTATATCTATTTATTTCTATAAGGTTTTTTTTATATCCTTTTATTATATCATGTTTAAAAACTGTTAGGCCTAGGGCCTATTAAGACCCTTTATTCAAGAACAAGGGCAGTAGGATATTTTTTCCCCCCCTAAAAAGGGTTCCTCACAGAAAGGTGGGGCACTGCGACCAAAAGGTCTTTTGTACCATACCCATAAATTAAAGCAAAAGAATTTCCGCTTTCCCAATGAATAGCTGAAGGTCTTTTGTTGGAATTGACCTAAGATGGAAGGGCCTAATCCGTTCCTTTCCCATGTGACAGGCTCTGTTCAATACCAGCGCTGGGCAGTCACAGAGAATATGTCTGTTGGTTTCATCGTCTTCTAGACAGAGTCTGCACTCTGAAGAGTCCGATAGGCCAATTTTCTGTAGATGGTATCTAACAGTGTAGTGGCCAGATAGGTAGGCTACCAGGAGCTTTAGATCCGCTCTGCCAAGACCTTATGTCTTGATCCCATCCAGAGGTTCGACAAGCACTTTTGTTGGACGAAGCCCCGGAAGCGAGAACCAGTATCTCCTACGTTCTCCTGCAGCCCATTTGTTTATCATGGTTTTGATTGTGGACCAACCAATACCACAAAACGGCGCAGGAGATGTAGTCAGGGTGGAGGCACCCTGTCGTGCTAGATCGTTAGCGATCTTGTTACCATCCACTCCCGAGTGTCCAGGCACCCAACATAGCACGACTTTGTTCCGGGCGGACAGGCTTTGGAGGTAGATGTGGCATTCTTTAACTATCCTGGGGAAGATGCTCTACGATGACAATGCCCTAATAGCACCTTGGCTATCTGAATAAATGCATATGTTTACTCCCCTAGTTCCCTTGAAAAGGATACTAACGGTGCAGATCTCTATGGCATGAATCTTCGCTTGAAAGTCGCGGGGTCAGATGCCCGTTGCGGTAGAGATTCTGGTGTTGGATCCTGCTCAGTTTTGGACACATACGTGAACCATTGTTGCCACCGGAGTTTTCCATAGGGGCTGCCATCAGCTCAAGTCTCCCGACTTTTGAGAAGAGATCTAAATTTTTTGTTATGAAATAATTCCTTGATCATAAGATCTAATCTAGAGCAGATCGATACGTCAGGAAGACTATACTTCACAGGATCATTATATTATATTTAGAAATGCACAAAATAAAACAGTTTACTAAAAACAACAACAGGTAGCCTGAAAGGGTTTAGCAATTTTGAATTTTCTTTCAAAATATTGTAAAATTTAACGCATTTGTACTAAATATGGACCTCCTAGAGCTAGTCCGCGGAATTTTTCGGGAGAGTTGGTCACACTAACAATGAGAGACGAAATGAGACGAAAATTAGACAATTATTACCTCTATAATCAGAAGGGCTTGCACGAGAAAAATAGACTCACGCTTGAAAGGTGCGTAAGTGGAAAATACTAGTTATTAAAAAGATATACGATTTTTTAGGATTTCATTAAATTTTTTAATTAAATGTTACGAATATTATTACTAACTCAGCGAGAAAAGCTTATAAGCCTAAGAAATTCACAAATCTATTATTCCTTAATTTTAAGAACAAATAAAGCGACAATTGAGCAAAAAGTTACAAAATAAAAAAAGTACAACTATTTTGCTAGAAAGATGGCAATTCTAGCAAGTGCCTAGAAAAAATTGGCTTTAAGTTCGTTAAACTCATGCTCATTAGCCATTCTTGTTCTTAGGTACACTCTAAGCGGAAATTAAGACCATAAATGATTTCGATAAATAATTCCGCTTCCACAATTACGCAAACTTTCCTATAAAAACCCATCACGTAAAAACTTATCAAATATAAGCAGTAATTAATAACCACGTGTTTTAGAGCTGGAATTTCCGTACTGCAGCATTCCAACTAGTCTTATTCAGATACTTAAACCTGTCATATAAACCATAAAGTCTGAACAAGCCATAAACAGCCAAACAAACGAGCCATCGATAATGGTTAAAATTTAATTAGCCGATATAATGCAATATTTGCAACATGCCAAAAGAATGCATTAGAAATATATTTATATATATATATAAGTATATATATACTAAAAAGCCCATATATTTATATATGCATAAATGCGCCAAAGAAGAAGAAGAAACCTTAAAAGTATATTTTATCTGGTGGTGGCAATAAACGGCAATGACACGCGGCCAGTGGCACACGTTGCAAATGCCACCGCGGCGCAGATTGCAGATGACGCTAAAGACGACGAGCGTTGCGGATGATGACGGCGTAAGAGGATGCAGCCGCCGCGTTGCATGCCGCATGCTGTATGCTGCATACTTACATATATTATGCATGCACAAGGCATCTTGTATTTTTAGTCTTAGCCCTTTGGCCGCGTCTTGGCCCGTCTGCCGTCTTAGCCAGGCTGGCAGCAGCAGCAGCAGCGGCAGCACATCAAACATTTGTGCGTTGAAGCGTGAACTTTTGCGACCGCGGGCCAACTAAAGATCCAGAGAACGTTGCAAATGCGGAAGCGCCTCCCTAGAGATGAAATGCCTGCCTTTGTGGCCCATTGTCAGTGTAAACCGTCTGCATCTTACTTTTTTTTCTGGCCTTTTTTTTGTTATTGTTGTTGTCGTCTTTGTTTGGAACGGTTTGTTGTTGACGTTGTTTTTGTAACTTAATTTAGCAGCTTTGTCGATTTTGACACTAGCAAAAAAAAGCCAAGCGACAAAAAGCAACAACAATAAGTTGAGCAGCAAAAAAAAAATAGTGGCAAAAAAATAAATCTTTTTTTTTCTATGTATTTGCATTGCAACTTAACGCCAGCGCCTTTTAAACTTTAGCGCCAACACACACACACACAGATGCACTCGTACATACATAATATACATAAATCGTCTGCGCTTTGAGCCATATAACAAAAGCAGCAACAACAAAGGCGTCACTTTTGGACGGCACCAGAATATTGTCGCCAGTCAGCTTTGGAATTTTTGCACTTGTAGTTTTTTTTTTCTTTACTTTTTACGTATATACATAATACAGTGGACACTAACAAATGAGAACCTTTAAATACTAAGCCAGAGTAAGCCGAAAATTAAATTAGACTAGCTTGCTATTTTGATAAACTACAATATATTCCAAGTGAAATAAGACATTTTGGCTGTGTACTTTGTCAAGCAGAAAGGCAGAAATGCCCAACTTAAAAAAAATCAACTTTATCAGCATCGGAAACTTGACTTGAATGTTAAAATATACAAAATATGTATATAGTCCACGCTGATAGATATTACTACCTTGTACGACAAAGTCTTGGGCAGAAGTGTTCTACTTTTCGTAGTCAAAGATCTGTGACAGGCAGAAATGCAGAACTTTGTTTGGTGCAATTTGGGCAGAAATGCACTCGACGAAGTGAAGTTTTTAAATGCCAAATAAAGATAAGTCCCATTTTTTTTATTACAATTTTGCTATTATTGGGCAGTACAAAGAAAGTGTGATTAGGTTTTTTTTTTGTTCATAAAGAAAAAATAAAATGCATTTTTCGAAATTGAAATTTCCAGCCAATACATATTGTACAGAATTTTAGAAATTTTTTAAGTTGGTCAAAGTTATGCCAGATTAAAATATACAGGGTCCGGTTTACAAGCGCACGAAAGCATTTTGCCGTGAGTAAACGCGAAAAAAAAAATCAGTAATGGATTTCAAACGTAATAGTGTAGTTGCATTATATTTAGCTGGAAAATCACAACCAGCGATTGTTCGTGAGCTCGAACAACTTAAAGTAAATAAAGTTTTCGTTATCGCACCATAACTCGTTAAAATGATACTGGTAGCATCGCAATACGTCATGGAGGTGGTCATCAAAAGACTGCAACGTCACGTGAGATGGTTCAAAAAGTGAAGAAGCGACTTGAGCGAAATCCCCGACGAAGTGCCAATCAAATGGCGAAAGAACTGAAAATATCTGACCGTAGCATCCGTGGCATACTGAAAAATGATCTCAAGGTCAAGCCTTACAAGATCCAAAAGGCACATGATCTCACACCGAAGCAGCAACAAGTCAGACTTGAGAGAGCGAAGGAGTTGCTTCGCTTGGCCGAAAGCGGTCAATTGCCGAACATTGTGTTTTCTGACGAGAAAATTTTTACAATTGAGCAATTCGTAAACTCTCGAAACGATTGGGTTTACTTGAGGGACCGTTCATACGAGAATTTGAGTCATCGATTGGCCACCAGGAGGCAGCACCCGCCACAGATAATGGTTTGGGCCGCTGTAACCGCAGATGGGCGCTCTCCAATCGTTTTCATCGAGCCTGGCGTCAAGGTTAATGCGCAATATTATCGGGAAAGTATTCTGGAGGTTGCTTTGAAGCCGTGGGCAGACAAACATTTCGGTGGCAGACCATGGACGTTTCAACAGGACTCGGCACCGTCTCACAAAGCTCGAGTGAACCAAGAATGGCTGAAAAACAACGTTCCGAACTTCATAACGTCCACACAATGGTTCTCGAAATCACCAGACGAGAATCCGATGGATTATTCTCTTTGGGCCATTTTGGAGAGCAAGGTCCGAACTAAAAGATACAACAGTCTCGAGGCGCTGAAAAAAGCCATTGTCCACGAGTGGGCCAAAATACCTGCAAGTCACATTCGGGCAGCTTGCGATTCATTTTTGGACCGTCTCAAGGCCATAGTGAAGGCAAAAGGTGGCCATATTGAGCGAAAGTAAATTGTTTCTAAATTTCGTATTATTTTGTACCTTGAATTGAGTAAAGGTAATTTTCCAAAATGAATTTATGGCCTTTTTAATTGGTTACACTTCGAGTGCCGGACCCTGTAGATCAAAACATGCGCTTGGAATTTCTTAATAGAAGTAGAAGCAAAAAATCATCTCAACTTTTTCTTCTACAGTTCTCTGAGAAAGATCTAAGATTAATAATTGTTGCTTGATCATTAGGATGAAATATAGCTAGTGAGATATTTCAATATTCCGTCCATCACTGATCATAATAAGAATCCAAATGAAACTTTTTAGATGAGTTTTGAGCATAGGTTAATGGATTCTTCTAATCAGGTATCATAAAGTTCTTGTTTAATTCGTTGCATGGGCTTAGCTGTGGATGGTTAACTTTAGTTTTGTAAGTTGGTTCTACAGAAATTATGTTTTTTAAAGATTTTTAGCACATCATTCTACGACTCTGTCATCTTTTCCTTTTAATTTTATTTAAATAGCAAAATTTGGAACTGCATCATTAAAAAATAATTACAGTAGGTTATGTCATAATTACCAGAAAGGTTTTTAGTCTTTTAGAAGGAAGATCAAAAAATTTTTTTTAATCGATTCTTCTCATATTGAGTATCTTCGAGTATCATAAAGTTCTTGTTTGTTTCGTTTTATGGGCTTTAGTTTTCTAAGGAGCTTCTAGAAGAACTGTGTGCTTGAAATATTTTGTTATACATCATCTCACGACTCTATCATCTTTTCTATGTATTGTTATTTAAATCGTAAATTTTGAAACCTAAACTCATTGAAATAATTAGAGTAGCTTATGCCACCTTTACCACAAGAATTTTTTAATCTTTGAGAATAAAATATCCAAAGATTTTGTTTCAAGTAGTTACTTTCTAGGAATATCATCATCTTTTCCATATATTTCCATTTAAAACTTACATTTTGAGATCTAACATATTTTCAAATAGAAATTTGAGTTTAATCAATTATCTTAAAATTTTCATCTTCAAGGCTCATCTTTAGCGATAATCGCAAGCAATCATTTCAAGCAATCATCCAAAAATTCCTAAGATTTTGTTTTAAGCTATAACTTTCTGAGATTTTCATCATCTATTTCTTATATTTTTATAGAAAACTTAAATTTTGAGCTCTAATTTATTTTCGAACAGAAGTTTAAGTTTACATCAATTATCTTTGTATCTTCATCTTTAACGATCGTCGCAAACAATCATCTCAAGCGATCATCCCTTAACTATCTTCTCAAAAAATCATGTCGAAGGATCATTTCGAAAAATTATCTTTAGCAATATAACCTTTCTAACTTAACATAAAAGACATATAAGTTAAACACATTTTTTTTTAAAGCGTGACTAGTTTTTTTTTATTATAAAGTAAAATAAAAAATAAAAAAAATAAAAATAAATAAAATACATTCTACCGAAATTAAAATTTTCGATCAATATGCATGTGCAGAATTTCAGAAATCTTTTCAAGTTAATGATCTTTTAGTCAAATATATGAAATATAGGCCAAGACATTCTCTTGCAATTTCTCAATAACCTACAAGTTCAAACTTTCCAGTTATCACTGCACTTACATAAATACATATCGCTATATGGCAAACGAGTATGTGCTTATTTATTGCTTTTCTACTTTTGGGCTTTTATTTCATTTATATTTCACTTAATTTTTATTGTATATTATTTACACCAATTCATTTATATGCAGCGTGTGCCGCATTCTGAGTTTGCCTCCAGGGGCAAAATACCAGCCAGAGCACTCCTTGCTGGAACACGTACTCCTCGTACATACGAGAACAGATAAAATGTCTCACATACACACACACTCATGTACTTACACACACGCTCCTACACTCACTCACGTAGTCGTGTTTATCTAACGGTGTCATAAATTTGCATATGGCTGCGAAAAGGCGACGGACGCATTGGAATGGCAGGTGAAGGTCCACTTTACTAAGGTGACATGATTTACATGCACACACATTAACACTATATAAATATATAAGCATATATATATTATAATTAAAAGCGAGCAGCAGGCGAAACCCCCTTTTGCTTCAGTTTACGAGAGCCAGCTTAAGAGTAAGCGTAAAAAAAGGAATAAAGTTTTGACTGGTAATAAAAATTGTATTTTGATATGTATATGGGGTGGTTCATCAGTTGGTTTGTTTGTTAATTGCATTTTATTCGTATTTTTGCAACAAAATTGGGCAAAAGTTTATGCACCATATGTGAACTTCATTATTTTCGATTTTTCCGATGAAAACTCATCTGAGTGTTCTCCTATCCATTTCATGAATAAGCAACGCTGACCATGATTCGTGGGCTTCAATTGTTTCAACATTTGAATCCTGTAAGCGTGTAAATGCAGATCCGCATGCTAAAATCGACGCAAAGAGGTACTAGCAAGGGATCATTATTCTCGGCGACTTGTGGATATTAGACTCAACTATTTTTTTTTCACAAAACGACTTTGGGCGGGTATGTTCCGAACTATGAGTGTTTACCTATAAAGCCAAGAGATGGCCAACCCTATAGAATCTTGTTTGCTTTAGATATAGCATCTAAGAAAATATTTTTCGGCTATTTCGTTATGTTATGGTTAGGTCATTAAAAAAAAAAATCCGAAATAGCACATTAGAAGCTTACGCAATACGCAGGTCCATTGTTCATGTCCCTCCGTAATAGAGAGCGCAAGTTAGAATTTTATATAGTAGCTATATAAAAAAAGTGTACCAATTTGGATCAAACTGTACACAAATGTGTAGTTTAAAAGTAAATTATGCTCCAGCTAGGAGTTTTTGTATAGTAGCTATATAGTAGCTATATGAAACAGTGCACCAATTTGGATCAAACTGCACACAAATGTTTAGTCTAAAAGTAAATTATGCTGCACTAGGACGGGATATAAGAAGAAATAAATGTTATCCAATTGATTTCCTGCAACCATCCAGTCTGACTGGACTGTACACAAAATTATTGATCAAAAAATGACTATAAAAACAAAAGAATTTTATTTTAAAATTAAGAGTAGTAACATAACATACCCAGTTACTTTTAAGGTAATGCACAAAAAATAGCTATAATCGCACCATACTCACATTTTAGAGAATCAGAAGCCAACCTTCCCATCTCGTTCCAAAATATAATCAAGGCCTCAAGATGTTATTTCGCTTTTAAAAGCGCTTTATATATTAAAAGTATTGACCTTCTAAATGCAGCTAGCAAATCCGATTCTTATTCCTAACGTAAAGCTGTAGGTACATTCCTATGTTAATTGGAAATAGAAGATACTAGATTTCTATTAGCTGTGGAATTGAGCTTCAATTTAGACTCTATATCCTAGTAAAAGCATATTTATCAACAAGAAATATTCTTTAACTATCTTTCTCAAAAGCAAAAAAAAAAATAGCCCTCATCTTCATCCTTATAACATTTTTTTGGATTAATTAAATATTACTTTTATTGAATCGAAAATGATGCGACTTCTAAATTAAATTACGTATACGCAATATAGCCTTATGTGGTTCAATGGCAACGATAGGCCTGGCTTATTCAGTTAAAAAATTTGTTCATAAAAACTACCAAATCTTAGCGTTATATCAGAATTTCGCGACTTGGTTCCAAAAATATAGCCCAGCTCACGTTGGCCAAGCTTTGGTTAGCAATCAGCTAATAGAAATGCTTGCTTTATTACTTTCCAGTCAACCCTCTTTGAAAGCTGCCCTTTCAAACATGATGTGCATCATGCGCTCTGTGATGTGCACATAAATGGCCCAAATAGTTTTGGCCAAAATACGCAATGCTCACACATGCGAATATTTCGCAATTTACTCAAAAGCCGGAAAATTGTTTGGCAACATTGTAAAGCTGCCTGCCTGCTGACTTGTGACTGCTTCTTCTTTAGTGCAGCAGCGTGTGAGCCTTTGGCCGGGAAAATTGCATAGATACAAACACACACACACACTCGCACACACATATACTCATAAGTGACGAGTTTTTCACTAGTTTGAAGAAAACTGGCCAAGCCAGTGGGCCACAGTAGCCGTAAAGTAAAAAGCAAACCAAATACGGCTATAAATATTTTGTTTGGACAGCTATTTGGCTTGCACAGCAGCAACGCGTCGCCTGCAATGCGAATTATGCAACAAATGTTGCCCCACTGATTGATAAGCCAAGTTAACACACAAACACACATACATAGTACAAACAATGCTATAATAAAGCAAATAAAAATAAAAACAAAACAAAATTTGTAAAAATATACATAATAGCTAAATAGAAGGAAAACATAGCAAAACATATCTCAAAGGCAGTTCTGCCCTGGGGGCAAGTTACAATTTCTTCGCGGTTGAGGCTCATAAAAGTTTCACATGCTGTGCTTCGAGAATCTCTGGCAGTGTGGAAATCCGGTAACGTGTTGGAAGGGCAAAGTCGATTTTTTAACTCAAAATTTAAATACATTAATAAATCAATCATTTCCGGAAGCCAAAACTCATGAATGTTCTTTCTTCGGTCGTATGCTACGATTTATGTGGTTTTAGAAGGTGTATCATAAATTTTAGATAGATTGACTTTGTTAGGGATCACTGAACTCTACAATGAGCAGAAAGCTGTTTTGCTTGCGCCAGGCGCGAAAAATAAAGTGCGATTCAGAGTAATCTTAAATTGTAGCATAAAAGATCTTATTTTTTTTCAATAGTTACTAAGTTTAAACCTTCGTATAAAAGTGTGATTTAGGGTCTAGAGCCAGGAAAATGATTTAAAAGTATTTATGTGCTCTTAACAGTGATATAAAATATGTACAGATTAAGTAAAAATTAGTGAAATTACGGGCATACAAAGTCGAAAAATGAACTCGAATTGTTCGTAAAAGAATTCTCTTTCAGCTTAACATAATTAATATAAAAAAAAAGTAATACAGTCGAGGTGGTTTAGTTATGGCATTGTTCTCACCAGGGAGGCTAAAGAGCTAATCAGAAGAAAGAGGTACCTCTGAAGAAGTGTAATTCGATTTCAAGATCCTTAGGACCGAATTTTGTGAAACCAAGCGGCAAGACAGCTACGTAACCTCTTAAGGGAGCTCAGAAGAGATTTCTTCGAACAAATACTGGCTTCCATGGACTACACCGTCGATGTGAACTACTCTCTATGGAAGTCCTCAAAATCGCTTAAACGACAACCCTTTGGACAGGTTTCTGTCCGATGTCCTGGTGGTGAACTCGCTAAAAACGAAAGGGAACAGGCTAACCCTTTCGGATACCATCTAGAGGATCATCTATTAACCCTTTAAGGATTGAAAAATTTACTGAAGCGATCCAATTATTGACGAAAAATTAAGCTCCGGGTATTGATAGGTTTTGCAAAGATGTTGGGTCAGTAAGACTACCTTCAATTAAAATTCTCATACGGCGCTATGGGGTTTCATGTTTTTTATTTACCATCCATGTGTTATTATGGTACAAAATTCATATACAGATTCTTCACTTATTAAAATTAAATATAAAAAAACTCGAGGCGGTGCCCGACCTTTTTTTCTCGAAAAAAATTGTATTCCTTCTAAGAATTTTCCAATTGGATTTTGAACGAAAATCGAGAGTTACGTCAATAAATCAATTTAATATATATGGGATCAATTTCAAGAAAATATAAGAGAAAACACGCTAATCCATAAAGGTTGGTTGGAGTCCGCATCCATAAAATTTGGATGTGGATTTGTTCAATAGAGCCACATGAATCAGTTACCAAAAATTGTGATTCGAGGTCACTTACTATAAAAATTTGGTCCCAATATCTTAACAAACAAACGAAACACAACCAATTTTGTTAAAAAATCGATTTTTTGGAAGATCGGACCTATGGGAGCTATATGATATAGTCAACCGATTTTGTTCAAATTTGGCACATTGCTTAAGTGGTCTAAAAAATTTCCAAACGCCAAATCTGGTTACGATATCTTTATTAAAAAACGAAATATAGCGAATTTTTCTTTACAAAAGTTATTTTGGCCGATCGGTCCTATGGGAGCTATATGATATAGTCAACCGATTTCGATCAAATTTGGTACAGTGATTGGGAACTATAAAAAACTTTCGAGTACCAAATTTCGTTACGATATCTTCATAAACAAACGAATTATTCATCTAAAACGCTTTTTTTTGTCGAGGTCGTCTCAAACACCCCCATGGGAGCTATATAATTTATCCCCGATATCAAAAAAATAAAATAAACTTGCCTCCTATGGAATAATATGGGATCTAATGTGAAAGTTTGGTAACTCTAGCTCTTACCATCTCTGGGATCTAGGCGTTCACACGGACGGACAGACGGACAGACGGACATGGGTATATCGACTTCTCTATTCACCCTGATCATATTTTAGGTAACTTTCGAGTGTCTCCGACGTCTCCTTCTATATGTTACATACATTTTCGGCTTGCACAAACTTAATATACCCTTAGTACCATACTGTACAGGGTATAAAAACAAAAATCTACTGCAGGGAAACAGGGTAATATATTGACATGATTCAACAAACTTCATCTTCTCTGGAAATATGCGCATCAAGTGGTAAAGTTTCGTATCTCTAGCTTTTATAGTCTCCGAGATCTAGAGACAGATAGACGGAGGGACGAGTGACGCTACCCGACGTTAGTTATGATAAGCATTTTGGGAAAGGACTTGGGATCTGCCGCGCCTCCATTTGTCCGTTACATACATTGCACAAATCTAGTAGACCCTTTGAACCTGTAGGTACAGTGTATAAAAAAAAGTTCGTACATGGATACCTTTAAATCTAATCATCTTTCAAATAAATACATTTATCATTTTCATGATTCTCGACAAAAAAAATGGCGGACGTAAAGTCGGGCGCGGACGACTTTAGGATACCCTGTACCACTAGCTTGTAATAAAGTCCGATTTCTTCACAAAAAACCAAAAACAGAAGAATTTTTAAGCAAAAATTTTTTTTTTGACCGATCGTTCCTATGGGAGCTATATGATATAGTCAACCGATTTCAATAAAATTTGACACGGTGCTTAAATACCTTAAAAAAGATATGAACGCCAAAGTTATTTCAAATATCTTTACAAACAAACAAAACACATCGAATTTTGTATAAAAAACGTGTTTTTGGACCGATTGGTCCTATGGGAGCTATATGATCTAGTCAAACGATTTGGATTAAATTTGGTACAGTGCTTAGGAACTATGAAATACTCACGAATGTCAAATTTGGTCCCAATATCTTAACAAACAAACGAAACACAGCAAATTTTGTTAAAAAATCGATTTTTTGGAAGATCGGACCTATGGGAGCTATATGATATAGTCAACCGATTTTGTTCAAATTTGGCACAATGCTTAATTGGTCTAAAAAATTTCCAAACGCCAAATCTGGTTAGGATATCTTTATTAAAAAACGAAATATAGCCAATTTTTCTTTAAAAAAGTTATTTTGGCCGATCGGTCCTATGGGAGCTATATGATATAGTCAACCGATTTTGATCAAATTTGGTACAGTGATTGGGAACTATAAAAAACTTTCGATTGCCAAATTTCGTTACGATATCTTCATAAACAAACGAATTATTCATCTAAAACGCTTTTTTTTTTCGAGGTCGTCTCAAACACCCCCATGGGAGCTATATAATTTATCCCCGATATCAAAAAAATAAAATAAACTTGCCTCCTATGGAATAATATGGGATCTAATGTGAAAGTTTGGTAACTCTAGCTCTTACCATCTCTGAGATCTAGGCGTTCACACGGACGGACGGACGGACAGACGGACAGACGGACGGACAGACGGACAGACGGACAGACGGACAGACGGACATGGGTATATCGACTTCTCTATTCACCCTGATCATATTTTAGGTAACTTTGGGGTGTCTCCGACGTCTCCTTCTATATGTTACATACATTTTCGGCTTGCACAAACTTAATATACCCTTGGACCATACGGTACAGGGTATAAAAATACCCTAAAAAACGAAAGTTCATTGTTTGTTATTACAGATTCTGTTGTTTCACTATCATCAAAGCTCAGTCTTGGAACGCCAGGACCTTGGTCAGCCATCTTTCCTATCCTAGTCTTTTAAGCTCTGTGAGATCTTTTACTGTACAATTTCTAGCTATAGTTAAGCTATACATTAGAGTGTGAGTATGCATGTTTAAAATATCATAATAGAAGAAGCACCTTCAGTGCCGTTCTCGAGTTCAACTTTGTAAGGCAGCTATATGAAATAGTGCACCAATTTTGATCAAGCTGCACACAAATGTTGTTTGTTTTAGACTAAACATTTGTGTGAAGGGTGATCAAAATTGCTCGACTATTTTATATGGCTACAATGACTCGTTTCAAACGTTTTCAATCTCCACAACATTATTCTCGCAAGTAACTGGTAACCACAACTACATCATTCAGAGAGATAATGATCCTATAGCACAATTCTCATAGCTTATCCCACATAATCTTTGTCGTTCCATAAAAACTCTTTCAAATCTACTGAAAATCTCTTTCATTGCCCTCAAAACTATACATTTTCTTTGTTATTTGTTTATTTAAAGAAAACTCGCGTGAAGAAAAATATTAAATTATTGTAGAGAAAAAAAAGAAAAGGCAAAGCGCAACACATATTTGTCACTTTGTGATTTATCTAATGTTGTGGTTCAGTTTTATTTTTCTTTCAAGCCCCGTGGCTAAATGTAATGGCAAATTTTCATTGCAAAATATTGCTAAACTGATTTCTGTTTGCCATGCCATGCCCCATGCAACCAACATGCCCCAAGTCGCCTCATCATACCATATAAAAGGCGATGCCCGCCACTGCTCGCTCCTACTCTCTCTACCGCTCTCTTTTACACTCCTTATCCCCACTGCCCAAAGGCAAATTAAGAGTTCCGCTGTGTGTATGTTAATTTATGCGAGTCAGTGTAAGACCCCCATCGTATGTTATGTTTGTTGTAGCATTTACTACTGCCTTTATTGTTGTTGCTGGTGTTGTTGTTGTTGATGTTGCCTGCCCCCATTTGGCTTTTGCCATTTTCTAATTGCACAAAACGCGCCCCAGAAGCGCAAGCCATGTGCATGGCCCCTTGGCGCACGACCCAAAGCCAAAGACAATCGCAATTCGGCATCGCGATCATCGACTGCAATTGCAGCAGCAGCGGATTGCAACTACTCCAACGATGACTCCAAACTCCATACTCCCAACTCCATACTCCAAACTACTCATTGCATGTGCGCTAATTTTGTAATTTGTGTGCAACTGTCAACGCACGCCGGCAGAGCTGCTGGCAGAGATTGCGGGCGGCGAACTTTCACTTGCAGCACTGGCGACATACTACAAAAGCTACCAACATACATATATGTAAGCATTATAGCCACTATTACTTTTTGGCCAAAATCAACAACAATAATTTGCGGCCTGCATTGCTTTGGCTTTGTTTTGATTACCGCAGCTTGAAGCGTCTTCAGCGCCAATAGTCCATTATACACACATACAAAGATACACAGTAACACACACAGATACAGATACACACAAAGGCAGTGGGTCTGTGAAATGGGGATAAGGAGAGTGGCATATCACCCACTGTGAGCTTTACCTACTTTGCATGTCTTAAAGCTGTTCATATTGGCTATTTGCGTGCTGCCGTCATCCCGCCAAATTGCTATAAATATTGAAAGTCTTTATGGCCCAAATGATAACATAAAATTGGTAAAAGAAAAAATTATATTATAGCCTTTAAGGGGTTCAAAGTTGAAGTATAAACATATTAAATTTACGATAATTTAATTGTTAATTAAGTGGTGCTTAGATTTTTATCATATCTAGTAAGGCTGCAATAAAGTGCGCCCTTGGCTAAGAAAGATTCACTTTATAAATAACGTTTAATCAATTCTAGATAACCAGAAAAAAAATATATTTTCTTAGTTGACTCAGACATTAGGATAAAACAATTTCTGTTTTTGCCAACCAAAAGGTAGTGCACTCTTTTTTTTTAAATCTATCAGTATCAGCTTAGAGAGAAAGTTCTCGACTTATGATTTTTTTTAATAAGTTTTAAAAAAATATGATATATTATCATAAATATATACCGATAAAAGTTTTAAAATGTGAAATTTCCAATGTTGAATAATAAATTGTTATCAATATTTATTTCGTTAAGGGCGAAAAAATTTTAAAATAATTTTAAATTTGTGTTTTAAAATTATTAAAAGTTAAAAAAAAGTTTATCAGCAAAATGTTATTTCTAAAAATCTTCTTAATTTTGCATAATTTCAGTCTAATCTTTCACAAATTTTTGTCTTATATAGAGAATTTTGACTCTGTTTTGGTCGACCCCGAAAAAAAATAAAAATTTTAGATAAATAATTCATTTGTTTATGAAGATATAGTAATCAAATTTTGCATTCGAAAGTTTTTTATAGTTTCCAAGCATTGTACCAAATTTGAATAAAATCGGTTGACTATATCATATAGCTCCCATAGGGCCGATCTTTTAAAAATGTATTTTTGAACAAACGTTTGTTTGTGAAGATATTGAAATCAAATTTAACATTCGTAAGTTAAGATATTTGAACTAAATTCGGCGTTCAGATCTTTTTAAGGTATTAAAAAACTGTGTAAATTTTATCGAAAACGGTTGACTAAATCATATAGTTCCCATAGAAACGATCGGTCAAGAAAAAAATTTAATAATTTAAATCTTACGACAGTTTTGGTCTTATTTTAAAAAGACTGCTGCAAATCTTGATTTAACAGTTTATCATTTTATATTATCTAATCTCAGTAACTTATTTTAAAGAGATTTTCATCACGATTATCGATTTTTCTTTTCCTAAATTAAGCTTCAAAGTTCTTATACACGAAATTAAATATTTAATCAAGATTTTATTGTTTTCTTTTTAACCTTTACAAGATAACAAAAAATAATTTTTGTCCCTATTAGGTCTCGATTTGGTAAACAAAAATCTTATTATATATCGGCGAAAATAAGTGAAGCGGGTCACTTTTTTGGCGACCTTCTCCGATTTTGATGATTTTTACACAGTTGGTAGAGCTGCTAGCCATTAGTAACCACGCCCAATTTTATTGAAAAATAAATATTTTATATGCAGTTGCATAAAAAAAACTTTTTACATATAAAGAAAGAAAATTTTTAATTTTTGTATTTCATATGTTTGTCTATTTTCTCCAAAAAAAATTTTCTCCAGTTTCCCAAAGAGGTAAGTTATTGTGGCTTGAGGTATTTTTCTAATTTACTTTTCATCTTTCCCCAAATTAGGATAATAAAATGCAAGTCTTCGTAGAAAGTCTTTATTCTTAAGAGTATCTAAAGACATTAAAAAAAAAACTGTTTATCTTCTAAGATGACGCTTCAAGTCAATGATTACTTTTTAAGCTCGCTTAAAAACAACGAAATTAGATGTTATTTCACAACAGTTAAAAACTTGAATTATCGGTCATAAATCGAGATACGCCCTCCTACAACTCGTTTTATCAATCGGATAGATAGATAGCTTGGAGTTCTTCAATATAAATCTAATGCTAGGTGCTTAAAATAATAATGAGCGCGATTCATAAGACATAAATCAAGTTCCGCCCAGTTTTAGAAAAGAAATTCTATTTAATGAGCTTACTAGTTGCAGGCAGTTTCTTTTCTATTAGATCATAAAATTTATGCTGTTTTAAAGAAATACTAGCCCCCAGTCTGTAATTAAAGCAAGCTGCTTATTTTTACCCATGACGCTCCCAATTCCACTTGTTCAAGTCAACTTTAGTATAATTAAGCATATCAAAGAAATACGAAAAAATATTCAAGTTCCATTGTTCAAGAACAACGACTAAATGCAATTTTTTACTTTATCATTAGCCTTCGAATAGATATAGCTAATTGTATGTCTCTAACTATAAAGTACAAATGTTTTGTGGCAAATGACAAGGTCTATTCGCTCATTAAACAATATCAATTGCACCCAGCCTACAAAGGTTAAACTGTTATTGTATCTGAATCTGCAATGAAGAAAAGATACAACTGACATTTTGGCAATAAATACTAAAATACTAAAAGCCTAAAAGGCATAACAGGTAAATACAAAAATGCGTTATTCAAACTGAAAACAAGAAATCCAACAAATAAAATAAATAACATTTAGAGAAATCTTTTGGTATGATCAAAGTCAAAATAAATCACAGCAGGTAGTTGCTCTTTGGGTCATATTGGCAATATTTGGCTTTGAATGCGAAGTGAGATAAAGCCAAATAGCTATGGATACATTTATGCAATGATGACTGTCTTTGGTGCTTTAAAGTGGCGGAATTTGAATATTTTATTATGTTAGTAGTATGATTTAAAGTAGCAGATACGACAGTGGAAAGGTTTAGAGTTAAATATGCGATTTTAATCCTTTCTGCACCAACAAATTTAAAAGATTTAACATGCCAAAAGCCAAAACTTTATCACATTTTTTATGCCGTGTACTTAAAAGTACAAAGGGTATACAAGATTTGTGCAATGTATGTAACGGACAGAAGGAGGGGCGGCAGACCCCAACTCCCTTATACCAAAATGCTTATCGTCTGTTCTTCGGAATAAACGCCTAGGTCTATCATCTCTGATAAGAGATATAACAACCAAACCAGTTAGGATCCCTAATGTACTAATGTATGGAGTCTTGATCTGGTGGCCTACCTTAGATATGGGGACCAACCTTTAAAAATTAAGTAGATTTCTGGGAACCGTCGAACTTATCATTAGAGTTCCACGAGCCACACCAAACGAAGCACTAGATGCTATTCTAAACATCCTACCACTGAACAAGGTGAGAAAACAGCAAGCCATTCTATCAGCTTTACGCATGAGAGAGGCGAAAAAATGGAATGACCAAGATTTTGGTCATGCAAAGACTTTTAAGGAGAACCCACTTATCCCCGAAAGCACAGACTACTGCATACCGCAGAAACATTTCATAACTTAATTCATAGCTTATATTCCAACCAGGGAGGAGTGGAATACAGGTGTACCAGGCCCAGCGGGCGCGATACAAGTATACACAGACGGTTCCAAGCAAGACGACCGTATAGGCGGAGGCGTCTACGTTGAGGATTTCAACATTAGAACTGCTTTTTGACTCCTGGTCCACTGAAGTGTTTTTCAGGCAGAGGTCACTGCAATCCGGGAGGTTTTAATAACAATAAGAAACCTACAAGTTCAAAGTAAGAACATTTGTATCTATTCGGACAGTCAAGCGGCTATTAAGTCCCCAGTTTCGATGACTTCGTGTATGAAGTCATTGAATAACTGCCGCTTGTCTCTAGGAGAGATGGCTGAGCAGTTTTTAATTCACCTCATATGGGTCCCAGGACATAGGGACTTTGAGGGAAACTGTATGGCGTAAGAAATGGCTAGACTAGGAACTACCAGCATCCTTCTTCAGGACAAGGAGGGCCTGGGTATACCCACGGCCAGCTTTAAATTGAGAATACGAAACTATTTCGCTCTCTGTGCAAATAAAACGTGGAATCGGACTTCGAACACGTGTAGAACCTCGCAGCAAACTTGGCCAACATACTGCAGCAAAAGAACCAAAAAACTTTGCTGTCTGAATAGAGCCCAGTGCTCATCTGTTATACGTGCTATCATGGGACTGGAGAGAAACCATGCATCCAGGTTGAATGCTCCTCACCATGACTTCTGTAGAAGTTGTGGCGATGAGGAAGAGCTGGAGACGGTGGAACACTTTTTCTGTCACTGCCATGGACTGGGCAGTAAAAGATTTAGGTTTCTAAAGTCACACTTTCTTGACGATTTATCTCAGCTCTCTCAACAGAGTCCAAAATGCCTTTTAAGGTTTATTCAGGCAGCCGGATGGCTTCCTCACCTATTATAGGGAACCTCTCAAGTGGGGAAGAGGGGTGAAATAGCTCACTGCAGCGGTATCGAGACGGGCCTATCCTTGGCCTGAGTTGGGACGTCAGTCCCAGCTACCGTCCTAACCTAACCTAACCTAGGATCCCAAATTTTGGTTTGGGAGACACGTTTATATTATTTTTTTTATATCGGGCTGATATTAAAGGTTCGCTTTTAGATGGATAATTCGTTTGTTCGTGAAGATGTCCTAGCCAAATTAAGCATTCGAAAGTCTTTTATAGTTCCCTAGCATTGTACCAAATTTTATAGAATCAGTGACTAATTTTCTCAAAAACTTGATGAGATACGCCAAGAACTTAAATCAGTTTGAATAATTTTTTTAAAGTCAATCATTAAGTGCAATATATTTTAATCGGAATGAGGAATATTTTCGCAGAAAGTCACATTGATCTATTTTTTAGAAGCTCAGCTTTCTACTAAATTCTTGCAGCTAAGAAAACGATAAAGTAATTTAGATTTTTAAATGCAGTTTAGAAAAGTTGCAAAATACTCCTTGTTCGTTCGAGTGTTGTGGAATCGTAAAAAATTGCATGTAGAACCATAGTAAATTAGTAGCTGTAGGACTGCACTTAAAGTGAGACTGGTATTTAAGGCACTGCAAATGCTTAAAACTTAAATAAAAGTATCTTTGTAACTGCCTTTTTTTGAGATCTTTCTTTTATGCTTTCACACTCAGCTGCACACAGACAAACGCAAACACGCACGAACTTGTACGCACATGTTAGCCAAGTTAGCCAAGTTGTGAGGCATTAACAAAAACAATGCTAAGCTCATGTCTTGTGGCACGTTTCCTGGCCAAGTTAATTAGTGAAGATGATATCAACAGCGCCAAATAACTCAACAACAACAACAACGCCCTCTCTCCCCCTCTCTCCCTCTCTCTCGTACACTTGTTGTCATGATTAACGAAAATTATTGAGTGTAAAATTATATAAGCAAAACAATTAGGCGACAATTTCAAACGCATTTCTAAACAATTTTCACAACACTTTCGCTTTCACTCGTTGGTTGTCAACACTGTACCGCACATCTTAAACGCTTCCTGTGTGAGAAAAGTCAGCGAGAAGAATGTGTTGCACAGATTCTTCTGGCCGCACCCTGTTGACGTCTTTAGTATCTTTGTCATCATCACCTTTATCTAATTTTGTTTGCCAATTAAGTGGTTCCCTCTCGGTTTGGACCCGCTTCGTGCGCTACCCTAAGCACAATTCCTCATTCTCCAAAGGGCATTTACATTTATGTGGTTTTATTTATAGCTCTTGGTTTGCACATTTTTCACTATAAACTTCTATGGTTTATTTTTGCAGGTGCCACCAGCAGCAAGCAGCAGCAGGCGCGGCACAGTCTCAGAGTCGCCACACTATGGCCGCATGGTTGCCCGAAGCCAACGAAGCGTCAATTGCAGTGGCACCGTCGCAACAGCGTACAGATCATTAGTGTAACCCCATGACAGACTCATGGCAACTGCGCGAAAAACAAAAAAAACAACATCCACAGAATGGCCAAGTCAATTCAGCCAACATCTGTGGAGGCATCAACCAAACAGTTGAGCTCAATGTCAGTGGCATAAACTACAAAACCAAACTGAAATTCATTTGGCCATTAATTATGCATGCCACTGGCGCAACTCACACGCTCACCTGGAGAACTATAGCCAAAATCTGGATTTGGTTATAGTTATAGTTGGAAGGGACTCTTGTCGACTGACATTGGTTCCAATGGTTGGTTTTGCATAATAGCACGCCGGATTATGATGATAAACAACACGTAAAAGCTTTTGTATTTAGTTGGTGGCATATTTATAATTATTCTGGCTGTAGAGGAAGTACAGAAGACAGCTGCAGTTCTGGTTAGATTTCAAAAATAAAAGTTAAACCGTCAGCAATTTTGAATTACAAGGGTCAACGTTTTTGCTTCATCTTTGCAGGTTGAATTTTTAATCATAAGGGTACATATCTTTGGGAATAACTTATTCGGCAATATATGGGCATAAGGAGTTTAATCGTGGTTGAAAACTCGGCCAGGTCAAAGTGACTGTATTAATTTCTTCACGGACGGCTCCAAGTTTAAGCACAGTGTTGGGGGGTAAGTCCTTTCTGAGGAACTAAATATTCGGGTAGTCATTCCGTCTTCCGTATCACTGTAGCGTTTTCCGAAGAGGAATCCTTGCTTAACGAGGCTTTGATCTGCTTGCGCCACACCGGCCTGGAAACCGGTGCGATAATCATATTTTCGGATAGCCAGGCAGCCATAGATTCACTTCGAGCACCATCATCCAACTCGATGACAGTCAACAACTGCCGCAAATCTATTCAAGAGATGGCACAGCAGTTTTTTATTAGCCTCATTTGGGTTTTAGAACACCAAAATGAAAGAATACGTTCAGAAGTAGGACAGAAGAGGTCGATTATACAAGAAATCGAGGAGAGACAGCTAAAATGGTTCGGACATCTACAAAGGATGGACAAGCCAAGAAAGCCGAACCGGCACTGGAAATGAGAACGGAAGGCAATGCACCGAGAGGAAGACCCCGAAAAGCTTGGGAAAATCGCATCCAGGATGTGGGAAGAATGAGGGGCAGAACCCTGGTAGAGATGAGAAGAGAGAGCCGGGACCGACCTAATTGGAGAAGATGGACATCCCCAGCCTACCCTGACGCCAAACAGCAAATGGGGATTGAAGAAAAAGAGAAGAAGAAGACACCAAAATATTGCAGGCAATGAATAGCAGATGAATTGGCCAGATACGGTGCAATATCTACCCTCCGCTCAGGGTAAGGAGAATATTCGTAAGCCTACGACCACTTTCAAATTTAGCCCCCACGTACAGAGAGTATGTTGTAACCCCCATTGCACAGAGTTATGTCGCCTAAAATCGACCCAAAACGATCCATAAAGCTCTGCGGAATCAAACGATCGCAGTGTTTGGCGGTTGTCAGAGCAATCACTGGACACTAGCTTGTCGGAACACATGCGACCAAAATTAATGTTCCGAGCCATGACTTTTGCAGACTCTTCAAAGACGAAGAAGAAGTTGAATCAGTAGAGCACTTTTTCTGTTCCTGTGAGGCTCATAGTAGACATAAGTAGGAATAAGCACCTGGGAAATTACTGCCATCATAGCCCAGTTGAGCTATCTATTCGTCCAAGGAGGATTGAAAGCTACATCGTATCAACGGGATGGGAATCCTTGTAGCGTGATTATCTCAGTTGAAGGGATTACCTAACCTAACCTAACCTTGGTACACAGACGGATCAGAATTACATAATTCTAATGGGTGAGGTAACTCCAGCGAGCGGTAATTGCGTAAACCCGGCCAAGGGGTAGGACGTGGTATCGTTGAAAATACCAGGTACTAGACTCATCAGCTAACTTTGATATCAAGAAGAGGAGAAAACACGTTCGAACCAAAAACTATTGCAGAGACGTTTGAAGTTTGAAATGATTTTACGGTCTTCCATCCCTAGAGCCCCTTATCTTATCCTAACCATTTGGGATAATTCTTGTCGGTTGACATTATACAGCGAAATTTTAGGACTCAAAAAGGGAAGCCCTGATTTTAAAAGCCTTTCCTACATTTTCGGAGGATTCCACTGCAAGTGTCTGCCATTCCACTCTGGTGCTTTCTAAGCATGTCACATCCCACAAACAGCCCAGTTAGTCTCCTAAGGAAATTCATAACCCTTGACGTCGGCCAACAGTGCCGCTTCATCCTTTCCTGCATGTTCGGAGGATTCCACCTCAATCTTATAGAAACTGTAGGTATCTGCCCATTCCACTCTGGTGCTTTCTAAGCATCCCACATCTCACAAGCAACCCAGTTTGTATCCTATGGAACCTTTTTCTTAACCCTTGACGTCGGCCAACAGTGCCACTTCAGTCTTAACCTCCTCTGCATCTTTTCTCTTCTCGTAGCAGCTATTGGATGATGTATCTACCAATTTCAAAAAAGGGCTCCACTGTCGCCAGCTTATCAGCTACATCGTTTCTGGAAACATTCTTGTGTCGTCATCTAATGAAGGCTTTCTTACATGTATCTCTGCTTTCCCAGTTTCAGTTTTAAGTTAGCATTCCAAAGCCACTAGCACAAATGTTCCTTCCAATCACATAAGTAAATTTAGCCAGCCCTCGGCAAGGTTCTTCACAGCTCCGGCTGTCCCAGCCAGGTTCATTAAACCAACCATAAAATGAGTTAACATAAAGAATTTTAAAGCATTACGTAAATCTCCATATACAAGGCTATCTAACTAGATATCCCCTACTATATATGCCTAAGTCAGCAAGACGAATTAAGAGATGCATGCAACGAATTGGCAGCATCATTACCAACATGACAGTATGCCTGTGTACAAGCCAGGCCAAAAGCAAGTAAAGTCAGGCAATACCAAGTCCAAATCAAACCATGCCAAGAGCTTGCGCCAAATTCGCTGCAACTGCAGCAAGTGAGAAAAAAATAAAGTCTGAGGCTGTTTTGTGGCAACTACCAACTTGAGCTGGCCAGGCCAAGAGAAAATCATGCACAAAAACAAAATAAACCTAAGAAAGAAAGAACACGCTGCTCTCAAGGCCGTTGCATGAAAGCCATAAACTCATTTCATGCCTTGATGCATTTCTCACAGTGCGGCAAGTCGAGCTGTTGGCCATAATCGGTCGGTTGGTTGCTTGTCTAACTGGCTAGTTGGCCAAAGCTTTGTGTTAATATAGCTACTACTTCCATCTTTTTTTTTGTTGTTGTATTTTTTTGTTTTTGTTGCATTCATAAATTTAATTTGTGGCCATAACTGAAGACGCATTGCACAAAAAGCAGGCAACACAAAGCACTTTATAAATTAGTTGGCTTACAATCTGGGCCTAATGGCTGCGCATGCGCTGATTAGTTTTACTCCCGTATTTCTTTTTTATATTTCATATTTTCTTTTAAGCTTTTTATAGGTGTTGCATTACAAAAAAGTTTATTACTTAATCATAATGACTCGGCTCGGATTAGGAGGCACCACTCGTAGAGGCGGTATGCAATTAGAGATAGTAGCTCTAATTGAATGAGCATATGGGAGGAAAATTTTATTTCAGTTAGATGATGAGATTGTTAAATTCTAAGCAGGTCTGATCTGCAGAGCTTCCCTAAAACGGCTTATAATTTGCTTACGGTCGCGTACCAAATATCACATAATATATTTGAATTTCGCAGCCTTGTCTGATCGAAGACAGATGATCTATCTTTGCTATTACTGGTACATACATATATCTCTTACCAAATCTCAGAGCTAATTGCCATTTGACTTTTACTGTTTGCGTAATTCATGTTTTTATGGCTTTTTTGAAAGCTGATCTAATAAATAATTTGCCACTTTATGTTCAATTTTGACCTTGAGCAAATATTTGCTTTCAATTTTAATGATTGAAATAAGCCAAATATCAACGAAGTACTTTAACAAGTAGTTGGGCATGAATAATTTGTGTTTTTCTGTATTTGTGCAATGAAATAGGTAATAATAAAAAATTAAAGATATAAAAAATAAAAGAAAAACCTTACATATTTGCAACACATATCAATTTCTTTCGACTTGATTGTTGGATAGTTAAGCAATTGAAAGCAAAAGCGTTCAACTAACATAATTGCAGTACACACACACGTTCCATACAAAGACATTAACACACACTAGTACACACCCACTAACAACTACAACAACAACTAACATACTTCTATAAGGCCCACAAAGTTGAATCGTTAATCATTCAACCGCAACACTTGCAAAAAATCCAAAAACTAACATTTTTTTTAAACCAAACTTTAAATACTCTTAGTTTAAGCGAGTAGGTTTGCTTTGAGATATACTAACAAGTTGTGGGTTATTACTAGGCTTGTTTATAAGTACGATAATAAATATCAAAATTAATGAAACTTCGTACAATCTCTCAAACCTTTTATAAACAGTTATCAAAGATTGATAAAGTTTTATAGAAATAATTCCAAATTATTACTTTACAAATTTGGGTAAGATGTTTCTCGAATAAAAATAATATTAGAGACTAGGGGACTTCGACCACTGCTCGCTTCGCTCACCAACAACAAACCCCTCCACCGCGAGAACGGCTCAGGGGCTCTTTCATTTTCTGTTCAGTCAAATTAAACTTCTTTCTACCTATTTCGCTAAATTCCTTACTTTATAAAAAACATGAGAAAAAAAAATCATGAGAAACAAATATCTTCTGCTATGCACACAACATACACTTTTAAAAAGATAAGAAAAAAAAATTTTTTTATATAATAAAAGGGTAAGATTTGTGGGTCAAATTTTTGGACAATCCCAGAATAAAGGTGATTAAGAATTTGTAGTTTACATATATAAAATATATAATTTTATGAAACAAATTTTTAAAAGCTGGTTCCTAAATTTCAAACAATGCCTACATGGAAATACAATTTTGCATTATATTTCTCAACTTCTAGAATGAATAATCCATATAACTATATCATAAATTATATATCATGCACAGGCTGTAAGATTTGAAGCACCATCACCATGTCCCTCCTAGGGGTCATTCAGGAAATTATACATATATGGTATGTATTTGATTTTAATCCTTTCGTTTTGAAATCTTTAATTTTTATTCTTAAATTGCATTTCCCTTTTTTTTAGACATTACTTGCTAGTGAAGGATATAGAGATGTGCGTTAGCAATACGATGAACATATAATGGTTCGAGGTCGATACTGTATATGACATATCGCCGAAATGTTACCAATTTTTGAAGTACCATATATAAAATGATGTACACAGATAATTATAATAACTAAATTATAGCAGGTAGGTAGGTTAGCGCCAGTTAGGCGTCTCAACTCACGTAGGCCAAGAACAGGCCCTTTTTGATACCGATAATGGGAGTAAGAGATAAGTATAAATGAATAGACAGGATGAAAATAGGAAAAGTGAATATAGAGGACCATGCATAACGTGGGATTCAAAACCACCACCTCTGGTATGAAAGTCTAGAGCACTGTCGCTATAAATTATAGTAAGTCACAATTAAAATATAAGCTATGAATCTATATATATAAAAGAAACTTATGTTTTACGTGTTAAGAATGTTCTCATGAACGCGTCGATGAATTTCAAATCTGATTTTTACGTGTTTTAGAGATTGTCAATACGGAGGTTTTAAGTATTTTTGTGTATTGCTTCGTGAGATATACGAATTTTTCTGAATATCGGTTTTTGCCATACATACAAAAACTGTTATTGTTCTTAATCAATGTTCGAGGTCCAACATCGTTTCAATCATTGAGGACAGTGAGAGGGCATGTCAAAAACTGAATTTGTTGGAAAATGATTTGCACTGGGATCAAACTTTAGCAGATGCTGCTATTACTGCTCATCCATATCAAATCGTGTTCTATTTGAGATTAATTTGGCAACATATTTTCCATAAAATCCACCTGAATTGCGGATAAAATATCATGAAGATATTTTGTTTCGAGTACGTCATGCAAAACGTAATCAAGTGATGGAATTTAAGCCGGAAATTTACAATAAAGCTTTAATTTAAAGAAGAAGATCTATGCTTGGCGATGGGATTGGGAATGCCGTCTCCTATTCGATCAATGCATGATGTATTTCAATTGGATGAAATGCAACGAATCAAATTAATTATCAATCTAGTCGTATTGCTCAGGAACGTGAAAGAATTCGGTTATGACAGACCCGTGAAGTGCGACATTCGACTAATAAAGATGCAAGTTTGAATTAAGCTGCAAACTATTTTTTCCAGATAAGCTAACTAGAGAATCTTACGATATTTATTCACTTTAAGAGTATTCAAAAAGTTTGTGCAGGACAACGTCTACCGGGCTCCTAGTAGTATATAAAAAATGCAACAAACAATTATCTACTAGCATTATTTGATATGATTTCTATGAAAAGAAATATATATCTATATCGTTAATATCGTATCGAATCCTTCAATTTGTATTAGCAAACTTAATTTTGAAGACAATATGGGATTTTATGTTTTTCATTTAGAAATTGTAATTTCTTGATGCACTGGTTTTGATTTGTGCCCTCAAAAGAAACTTCATGAAAATAAACTATTTATATATTTTAAAATACCTCAAAAGTTAAAACATGATTCATACAATTATTAATAATAATTTTTTTTTTTCGAACATTCCCAAACTTGTTTTTAAAGGGCTTCAAAGTGGAATAAAAATTCGTGACTACGAAAACAAATAACATTTTTTTAAAATTATATAACAAACAGAAAGGAGTAAAAAGAAATAAAAATACCATCTGGAAAATTGTAAATCTATGTGGCAAAAATTGGGAGGACTCTAGAATCCACGATAAAAGTAGATCAAACGATGAAAGATCCAGAACCTAAGGAATTCTTATTTGGTAAGCAATTTCTTCCAATTTAGTTTGTTAAAGCATCATCTACAAATTCATAGTTTCAAAGAAACTTAGGTGCAGAATTTTGTTTAATAAAGCACGAAATACCAAAAGCAATCCTTTGCTGAAATTAGTAGAGTTATTAAAAAATGTATAAACTGTTTTTTATTCGACCAATTATCCTGCAACTAAAAAAAAACAGCCACCAACCTTATGTCACCAACAAACAGCAGTACGAAGTTTCTTCAAGTGCAACCAACTCATGTACCACACGAAAAATATCCACTTCTGTTATTTACAAACCACTCACGAAACTGAATAAACTCTTTATAAGTGTATTGAAATCAAACTTAAGCCAAGAGAGCGCCAAACAAAGCCACATGCATGTGCCCGGCGACAGGCCCCGCCGTAATTGTAAGCCAGGCCAGTATATTTAAATGTTTGTGCATTGAGAAAAACAACAATAACAAGTACAATAATAACAACAACAGCAACAAACACACTGAGCAAAAACAATGACCAATTACTGTGTCATTGGGTGCGCGCCTTCGCGTTCCGAGTTCCCATTCGACTTGGCCTTTTTTTTCTTCTCATTTGGCGTTGGCGTCCGGCGGCTTCAAACGCGTGAAATTAGTTGGAGCTACAATAAAAACAACAACAACAAAAAACAATAACAACGTAACGTAATTGGTAACAAGACCAAGCAAGACATGCCGGAGCTTATTGTAATTGTAATTGTGGTAGCAGCAACAGGTTAAATGGCAGTCGCACTAGTTACCAGGCGGGTGGAGTCCAATCGAAATATTGCTGCAACCAAAGCAGCTGGCAAAACCACAACAACAACAACAACATACAAAAACTTCCTTCTAACCTAACCTAACTAATCCAAACGACGCCCAAGCCAGCTGACTGAGAAATAAACGAAAACTACAAAATGTTTTTAGACAGGATTGCACAACACTGGCAAACTTTTGTCTAGTAAGATTGCAAAATAGTTTAAATGTCTCTCTTTCAATGCTTTAGTTTTTGGCCACAAAATTGGCGCTTAAATCAGACCATGACAACAATGACAGCAGCAACCGTACGAGGGCAGGCTGAAAAGTTGTCGAAATAAACAACAACAACAAAAATTTTTTACTATTTGTGGCATTTCCTATTAGCATATTGCTGCCCTTTGACGGTAGAGAGCAACAACAATGCGTTTTAAATTAAACATCGTTAACAGTGTTGCCAAATATTTTAAATATTAATTGGTTAAACAAAATTATAAGCCAAAAGAATGTTGGATGGCCAAAAAGGGTTTAATTTAGTATTTAAATTCATTTTAAATTGCTTATCGTGCCCCTTAAATAATTTTAAACAAATATCTTAAATGTTATTTAGTTGAAAAAATCCTTAATTTTAAAAAAATTAAGTTCTATTATTTGTTAATACTCAGAAGGAAACAAATCAAAAAAGACAAGAAAGCTGAGAAATCTCCACAGTCTGCTAAAAACTATTTCAGGTAGGATGCACATTGCAACGTCTTACCCTATAGAAGACGAAAGTGGAAACATGGTTACTGCTCAGAATGAACATTTGGAAGTTTGGAAGAGATACTTCGAAGCAACACTAAATTCCTACAATAGCTCCAATGAGAATCTTCCAATCCGAAGGAGACATAATGTGAACAGGCAAATAAAAACTAGCCCACCCACACCAGAGGAAATTGAGAGTGCAATTAACACCCTGAAAAAAGGCAAAGCTCCGGGAGCAGATAAAATCGTCGTTGAATGCTTCCCAGCGAATGCTCACATGATGGCATAAAAGCTAACTCAGATCTTGGAAGCTGTTTGGACCTCTGAAAATTTACCTAAATCTTGGAAGGAATCGGTAATTATCAAGATGAAAATTTACCTAAATCTTTGAAGGAATCGTTAATTATCAAGATTCCGAAGAAGGGAAACCGAAAATATGCTCTAACTGGAGGGGTATCTCTCTGCTGCCAACCGCCATGAAGATGCTTAACCAGATCATACTAAGCCGCATTTTCGAGCTACTTAACAACGTTCCACATAGAAATCAAGCTGGATTTCGCCCTCAAAGATCTTGTATAGATCTAATAAATACTGTACGTATTATCGTAGAGCAATCCGAGGAATTCAACTCTATGTTATATTTAGTTTTTATAGATTTTCTGTATCGACACCTTTGATAGGGAAGCAATTTGGCTGGCACTTCGAGCTAGAGGGATTCCAGACAAAATTATCAATATCATAAAAATGTCTTATACTGGATCCTCAAGCCGAGTTTTGCACGGCGGACAACTAAGCGATCCTTTGGAATGCAATAGCGGGGTGATAAAGACGTACACTGTCGCACTTGCTCTTTATCAGCGTTCTTGATAGATGGCTAAGCCGTTCCTGAAAAATCGATATTAAGTATACGACAAAAATAAAAATTCTTTTACAAGAAAGTAAAAGTAATAACTAGTTCGTTCCCTAAAAAAGTTCTCCCTGCGCTTTTTTTTATACTACCCTCGTTACAACATTAACAATAATCAAAAAGGCCAAAAAAACATTGCAACGAAAAAGTCATTTTGTCAGAAGTTTTTGGGGCTTAAACCCGAATCGTGTTTAGTCGAGCGAACACAAGCCGCTCCTAGCACAGAGCCAACAATTTTTTTACACCTACGCCTACATATATATACAAGTATATATATATAGTATATATGTACATAAGCATAAACACAAGTGCACAGATTGCAGTATAGAGTATTTATAAAAGCCAGCATTAAACAGGTTCTTAAAGTCGAAAAGGTCGCTCGTTTTAGTATGGCAAAAATAAAAATACGAAACTAAAAATGTGAAAGGTTTTAGCCAAGTTTAAGTGTTAAAACTCTGACTTGGTCTGCTCTTAGCCAGTGTTTATGTTTGTAACCCAAAAACTAATTCGAGTTTTTCAATTACAAAATATTTATGTGTGAAATTATTACGCAAACATAATACAAATTTTTAATTTATTTAATTGCCAAACAGCTAAATTACAAACATCAACAATCAACAGCTGACAGTCTGACAAAGATACAACTAACGACTAAGATGACAACTTGTTAACGCTGGCTTTAAGCTTGGTCAAGACCAACGCCAGGCCAGTTGGCCACCAGCCATCATAGGCCTCCAGACAAACATCAAACGTGTCACAATTCACAGTTGGCAGCCAAAGCAAGTTGTCGAATCGAAGACAAATATTTGCCATGACCATATATGTCGAGGAAAATGATTACAACTTGAAAATGTCAAAGAAAAACTGACGGGGAATACTAAGCCAAGTTTTAAATGCCAATATGGAGTAATCAACAATACCAAAAACAAAAAAAAAGATTATTCAAATTTGTCGCCGATATTAAATGGGTTATTTATGAGCAACCTGCATTTGAAGAGAAATACAATTAGGGTATCTCAATACAAATTTCCAGCGAATAGTCAGAAATTCAAATTGTGGGCCTTGGGATTACTCTTTGAAACAGCAAGGCCAAAACTATTTTAATACCCAGCATACCAGGCAAGACGAGGGCGGACGACTGTGGCCTATTGGACATTGCGTTCATGTGGATATAAAAAGACATCATTAAGATGTAGTGTTTGATATTACAGTGACCAATGCATGACGAGAATGGGCCACTACGTCCGGTGGCCACATCTCCCCAATATCTTACCTAGCTCTCTAGCGATGTCGTCAGGAAAAAACCAGGTTGGTTACTGAATTACATTGATTACCGCATAAGAGGTCTAACCTTGGGGAGTAGGCGACTTCCCCATAATAGCCCTCAATTCTTTTGTTTCCAAGAGCTTTCTTCAAAGATCTGGGTTGTGTGATAAATCTGTCTATAAGGGTTCAGCGAACCGCCGAACTTACCATTAGTGGTGCTCTACGATCCACACCGAACGAAGCAATAGATGCTATTCTAAACCTCCTACCACGGAACAAGGTGGGGAAACAGCAAACTATCAGCTTTACACATGAGAGGCGAAAAAATGGAATGACCAAGATTTTGGTCATGCTAAGATTCTTAAGGGGAACCCACTTATCCCCGAAAGCACAGACTACTGCTTTTCGCAGTAACATCTTACAACTAAATTCAGAGCCTATATTCCAGCCAGAAAGGAGTTTAATACAGGTGTACCAGGCCCAGCGGGCTCGATTAAGGTATATACGGACGGTTCTAAGCTAGACGACCGTGTAGGCGCAGGCGTCTACGTTGAGGATTTCAACAATAGAACTGCTTATCGATTCCCGGACCACTGCAGTGTTTTCAGACAGAGATCCATGCAATCCGGGAGGCTTTAATAACAATAAGTAACCTACAAGTTCAAAATAAGAACATTTGTATCTATTCGGACAGCCAAGCGGCTATTAAGTCCCTAGTTTCGATGACTTCGTGTATGCAGTCAATGATTAACTGCCGCTTGTCTCTAGGGGAGATGGCAGAGCAGTTTTCAATTCATCTCATATAAGTCCCAGGACATAGGGATTTTGAGGTGAAACTGTATTGCGGATGTATTGGCTAGACTAGGAACTACCAGCATCCTCCTTCAAGACAAGGAGGGCCTGGGTATTCCCATGGCCAGCTGTACACTGAGAATACGAAATTTTTTCGCTCTCTGTGCAAATTAAACGTGGAATCGGACATCGAACAGGAGTAGAATCATGCGGCAAACTTGGCCGACATACTGCAGCAAAGGAACCAAAAAACTTTGCTGTCTGAATAGAGCCCAGTGCTCATCTATTATCCGTGCCATCACTGGACACTGGTTGATAGGAATCCACGCATCCCAGTTGAATGCTACTACTGTAGAAGTCGATGAGGAGGAGCCCCTGGACGGGGCAGTAAAAGTTTTAGGTTCCTAAAGTTACACTTTCTTGACGATTTATCTCAGCTCTCTGAACAGAGTCCAAAATGCCTTTTAAGGCTTATTCAGGCAGCCGCTTGGCTTTCTCACCTATTTTATTATAAGGGACCTCTCAAGTGGGGAAGAATGGTGAACTAGCTCACTCTAGCGGTATCGCAACGGGCCTATTCTTGGCCTAAGTGAGTTGGGACTACAGTCCCAACTGCTGCCCTAACCTAACCTAACCTAAACTAATTTGGTTCAGCAAAAAGTGGGATTAGCCCGTCCATAAGAACACCAAGCTATCATACCCAACTACATCAGCTTCCACATGCCCCCATATTTAGAGAGACGATCAGCCTAACTAATCTTACGCTGTACTCTTATCTATAGCGGCTGTAGATATCACAATAAAATATTTTTCTTTCTTGCTTTTATATATAGGCCTTTGTGGAATAGCCCCAAAATGAGCTAGGTTCCCTTAAAAATTTGTCATTTCAAGCATCGATTATAAAAATCTGCTCTTTTCACAATTCTTGAAATTGAATACCAATACCAGATTCGATATTCTGTGTAGCAGGCCGTCACCGCAATCAGCTGCTGGTTATATTGTACTTAATATTTGAAGAATGTTCTATAGAGCATAAAAGAGTTTGAAGGTGCAAAAGGACAGCCCCAGTCGCAGTTCCTTCGTTCAGTTTTGTCGCCTTGGATAAAGTTTATGAAAGAGGAGGTGTATTTCGCTTAGAGAGAGTTCCTGCGGACTTGAGCAGTGAACTACAAATGGTTCATGATTCACTAAGCTGGAGCTGTTAGTTGTGTTGACACTCTCTGAACTCTATTCGACTCACGATGTTTTCGCCCTCTACCAGCTCAACCTGCTTTACAGAAGTGTCAGGAGCACGAGTTGAAAAAAAAAGCGTGAGTTCAATTCACTGCATACTCAGCTCACGGTTTTCAACCAGCTAACGACTCTCAGCCAAAAAGCTGCTAATTCAAAGAGCCTTCAGCTCAGATGAGCCATTTTACAGAAACTTTGGTTCACTACCAAACACCTAAAAACTTGTAAACTTGTCTAACAACATGATCATCACACATGCATGTAATATGGAGTCAGACATTCTTCTCATCATGTTTTAACAGCTTCGTGACAACGTTAGGGTTTCAAAACACCTTTGGCAAAATGTAGCCCACATTCCCTTTACAGACATCGTCGCACAATCATTCTGATCATGCCGGACCGTGTCAAAACTTTCTACTAATCATTTTATATTGTAAAAATATCCTAAACAGCTGGCAGCTAAACTAATACTACTGGCCATGATGAAGTGCAATTATAAAACCTGACACTGAACGTCCATTTACGTCGGGGATCGGGGATCGACAATACTCCATACTTCATACTAGTTGTCTTCTACTCAAGTGCCGCATGGAGCTGAGCTGAGGTGATGTTGACGCCTGGATGTTCAACTTTGACAGAGTGGCATGACACAGCTCGCCTATTGGCCTGAACTTTCGGATCTTTTTGTTGTTATTTATGCTACCATGAACAAAAGAAACAGCTTAAAATAATTGCTTTGCAAATTTGTTTCTTTTTTGGCTTAATGAATAAAAAATGAAGAAGAAAGAAATGTTCAGTTGACCCAATGTAACTCATTTGCATATTTTATGGCCTTTTATTCATTTATGGCTTAAATAAGCTGAGACATGGCAAAGTTCACACACTAAAAACAATAAACATATATATGGTATATACTAGGTGTATATGAACTTTTTGGCTTTGCCATGGTTTATTTATATATTTTATTATTATATTGTTGACCCAAAGTAGCTTTTGGCTTTGACATTAATTTACTTTCTTTTTAAACGCCATTGAGAAATGATTATTGATGCAGCTCAGCAGTGACGTAGTTGGCTTTTTGTCTTGGTCAGACATGAGAACTTGGATCTAAATGAAATGATTCTTTTTTTAAAGTTAGATTCTTCTACGAAAATCATGATCGAGTGGTGATAAATAGCTGCAAAAATCGTTTAGAATCATTCTTGACAAATTCTTACAAAAGTTGAAAACAATATGGAAATCAGTCATGCTTTTTTTTCAACTCTTCAATAGACGTTATAGATACCCGCAATATAGCTAAGTCAAGTTTCCAGCAAAATTGTAAGATTTGGGAAATCTCATCATCTCAAGCTTAAATTAATAATCGTACTGACTTATTTTAAGAATTCAACTAAAAGTTCGTCAAAAACTTAAAAATATTTATATGCTACATGGCTTTCAAATAAATAAGTAGAAAAATTGGTACCAGCTCTTTGTTCGCATAAAACTAAGCTAGAACTAAACAATAGACGTTAATAAAAAGCAAAATGTTAAAACTTCAAAAATATTAATTGTTTTCATCTTAAATCAGATTAAACGTGCTTGCTCGTTCGTTTTCTTTCACATCTTAAACTCAATGAGCATACAAAAATAGGTCAAGTAGTTTGTAGAAAACTAAAAAAAATGTGTTTTATTTATGACTTAAACCCGCTGCATCCAATGCAGTTTGCCTACTCCAAAGAGAAGTCAACAGAGGTTGCCTTAGACCACCTAGTCAGAAAGATTGAAAACGCTTTCGACTCCAAGAACATAGCTTTGTGCGCATTCCTTAATATCGAGGGAGCTTGCAACAATACTGACTTTGGATCTATCTCTAGAGCGCTTGCCTGTAAGAACATAGAACCACATATGACCGCATGGATTGAATCCATGCTCCGACAGAGGGACACAAATACATCTCTAGATGGTACAACAGTCAGCATAAGTGCTGTAAAGGGTTGTCCATAAGGAGGTGTGCTATGGTCTCTCGTAATCGACGTTCTTTTAACTAAGCTGCAAGGCTTGGTTATAAGGTCATTGGGTACGCAGACGACCTGGCTGTCGTAGTGACGGGTAAATACGAAAGTACCATCAGAGAGATGATGGATAATGCTCTTCAAATTACCGTAAACTGGTGTCTAAGTAAAGGGCTTAGCATCAACCCTCAAAAAGCTGTGATTGTTCCCTTCACGAAGAGATACAACATGCAGCTTCAATATATTTCTCAAGGGAACTAGAGGAGCAAACATATGCATTATTTCAGATAGCCAAGCTGCTGGGCATTGTCATCCTGGAGCATCTCCTCCAGGATGGTTAAAGAATGCCATAACTACCTCTAAACCCTGTCCGCCTGGAACAAAGTCGTGTCATGTTGGGTGCCTGGACACTCGGGAGTGGATGATAACACGATCGCTGACTATCTAGCACGACAGGGTGCTTCCACCTTGACCACATCTCCTGCGCCGTTTTGTGGTATTGGTTGGTCCATAATCAAAACCATGATAAACAAATGGGCCGCAGGAGAACGTAGGGGATACTGGTTCTCCCTTCCGGGGCTTCGTCAAGCAAAAGTGCTTGTCAAACCTCTGAATGCGATCAAGACAAAAGGTCTTGGCAGAGCGGACCTAAAGCTCATGATGCCTTACCTATCTGGCCACCACACTGTTAGATACCATCTACAGAAAATTGGCTTATCGGACTCTTCAGAGTGCAGGCTCTGTCTAGAACACGATGAAACCTCCAGACATATTCTCTGACTGCCCAGCGCTGGTATGGGCAGACTCTGTCACATGAAAAAGGAACGGATTAGTCCCTTCCATCTCAGGTCAATACTAACAAAAGACCTACTGCTGACCTTTTGGTCGCAGTGCCCCACCTCTCTGTGAGGAGCCCTTTTTCGGGGGGAAAAAAAAAAATAACCTAATATGTAATTTTCAGATAAAAAAGTATTAGAAGATTTAAATACAGATCTCCGTAGTTCTATAAATTCAGAGATAATCATTATGCTTAAATTGTAGGTAGCATGTTTATTCGTAATAAAATTTAAAAAGTTTAGTTTGTCAATAGATAGTAATCTTCATTATTTTGGAATAAATGTAACGAATGAAATAAATAATTCTTCTCCATTGTTATATTGAGAAGAACACGAAAACACAGCTAAAAGTATGTGTAAAATTTTAAATTTAATTTTTCGTTGCAATTTAATAATTGAATTCAACTTTCAATTCAATCAATTTCAGAGATTTTAATTTTTTCTAAATTTGAAAAATTAATACATGCTAGAAAAAAGTTGAATATGCTCGACTATATCATTATATATCTGCAGTTTACAATTAATACAGGTATTCATATACAATTTAGCTGATTGTCATCTTATCGATATAGGAATTCTGTCGGCCAGAAATGCAAAAGAACCCTAAAAATGATGCAGAAATGCAAATGTGCTAGACTCAAACGTGATCATCAAGTATCAGATGTTTGTAAGTAGTAAAAATTCAATTTTAAAAAGATTAAAATTTTAATGATCCCTCAATTTTTCCAACTTTAATCTAACACAAGTAGATGGGTTCAAACCCCCTTAGTCCCCTGCTATGCGCACGACTAAGTATTGTGCTGCTGCTTCTTCTTCTTTTGCTTCATCAAATTATACTAATAAAAGCAAAATAAATGCAAAAATAAATTGGGGGAATGGCTAATGCCAGTCCAGTGAATAGATTAGTAGTAGTTGGTAGTAGGAGTAGGTGTGTCTTGGCCATCAGTCATTGCAGCACGTCAACAGAAATGGTAGAAAGCTGCATTCAAAATGCAACTTGAAGAAATTTACAATGCATAGGCACATAGATACATAAGTATATATATATATTATAAATACATACATATATATGTATATGTACGTGTAATAAAAGTAAAATGTAAAAAAAAACACGACAAAGACGTTATGAAAAATGTGCAGCCAAAATGTGAAGAATTTTTTTAACACTCAAATATATTTTTTTCTTAATATTTTTGACTGCACATAAGGTAATGTGAAATTTCTTTTGAATACTTTTGAGTGATCCGAACGCTGACAGACAACACTCACACAGATATGTTTGCACTTACACGAACGCATAAATCATCATATTTCAAGTTGAACACCAACAAAAAAAAAAAAAAACTTCAAATCATTTCCGTTGTAAGTTGGGAATAATTTTGTATACCAATACTTAAAGCTTTAAGGGTATCTCAAGTTCGTGCTAATGTATGTAACAGGTAGCAGAAAAGTTTTTTGAAACTATTATTGAATTGATGAGGAGCTCAGTTGATATAGAAATAAATCCGTTTTCCCATAGGTGGCGCCATCATTACAAATCGGTCGATAAGTATGAACAGAATCGATTCATTGCCACCTGAGGCATGCGTCAACAGCTCCACAGAATATCGCTTGTCTATTTTTACTGTGCTTTGTTTTGTTCGTTTGCGAAAATGTCTAAATTTGAGCCGAACAACGGTCATTTGCAGGAAGTGTTGCTTTTTGCATTTCATTCGAAAACAAAATGCAGCTCCATCGCGTCGAATGATTGTAGAAACTTATGGTGAAAGTTGTATTAGTGAAAGAACGTGTAGGGAATGGTTTCAAAACTTTATAAATGGCGAATATGACGTGCAAGACAAGGATCGTCCAGGACCCGTGAAAAAGTTCAAGAATACAGAATTAGAGATTTTACTGGATGAAGATAGTTGTAAAATGCAACAGTAACTTGAAAATTTATTGGGCGTGACTCAGCAAGCCGATCCCCATAGCCTAAAAAGCTTAGGAATGATTCAGAAACTGGGACATTGGGTGCCGTACGAGTCTAACCCGAGGGACATCGAACGGCGCCTTTGCACGTGCGAACAACTCCTCCAACGGCAAAACAAAGTTTTTTGTATCGAATCTTGATCCGACATGACAACACGAAGCGGAAAAAATTGTGGGGGTTTCCCGGTCATGCAACAACTTCAACAGCGAAACCGAACATTCATGGCTCGAAGCTGATGCTCTGTATTTGGTAGGACCAGCTCGACTTATTGTTCATACTATAAACTCTTGCATCCAGGCGAAACCATTACAGGAGCCCTGCATGGGGGCAACTTATACGCCTGAATCGAGCGTTGAAGGAAAAACGCCCTCAATACTCGGAAAGACACGATAAGGTCATAATTCTACATGACAACGCTCAGCCACATGTTTCCAAGGTAGTGAAAACATACCTGGAAACTTTGAAATGGGACATCCTACCCCACCCGCCGTACACTGTCGTGGATCGCGACAAAAGAACAGTTTTTTCGACGAAGAATTCAGAAGCTGCCAAAAAGATGGGAAAAACTTGTGGCTAACAATGGAAATTATTTTGAAGAATGAGTTTTTTACAATAAAGCCTCAAATCATTTGAAAAAACGTCGGTTTTCTATTTGTACACCTCATAATTAAAACCGTTATCATTTTCTTTACTTTAAAAATGTTTCCTTTTTATCGAATGTTTCTGGAATTTCAAGTTCTGTAGTAGTTTACGTTTGGAATTATCAGGCATGTTCCCGATTTCGATTCCGAGTAAAAGTGTCAGAATCGAAATGTGTGCAGATTATGAAAACGATTCAAAATCGATTCGAACTCGGTCCAAATCCTGAACACCAATTCTGGAACGTAATTCCAATTTTTTAACATAAATTCGCTAATCTGCCATATTTTTTAATGGAAGATTGGTTTTGGTTTTGAATTCTACTAAATTCTCGAAAAAACCAACCTAACATTATACCTTAATCTTTTACCGATAATCTAGTTTATACTTTTCAAAAATTATATAAAATTTTATTTAAAAAAAAAATTATTTAATAAATAAAATTGCCGTAGTCTTTATAATTTTTAAAATTCACTTTGACTTAATTTTAGTGAAAATGTTAAGAAATCGATCCTCCTCCTTCGCTTATCCATTGTTTGGATATTAAATGAACTAGTTTTGTTAAATTTATTTATATGACTTAGGTTAGGGTGTAGCGGTTGACCCCTGAGGTAGTCACACATAGACTAGACAGTCCTTAGTGGTTTCATATGACTGAAAGATTATAAAATTCTTTTTAAGGTCTATTTGGGTTCCTTCTCTTAAATTCTTTCAAAAATTAAGTGAAATTATATTTAAAAAAAAAAAAAAATTTTAGAAATAATATTGAAGTTGTAAAAACCACTTTCACTTAATTTTAGTGAAAATGCAAGCCCAACTCATCTGACTTATTGCTTAAAATACTTTCGCAAGAGTATCTGATAATCGTCTAAATGACAGCTATACTTCACTCCCATTTTATTTTTCTCTTTCCACTCTGTGTTTAATAATTTTCACCTTGAGGGGCATCCAAAGTGGCAGCAGAATTTTTTAGCTGAGTGTGCAGCATAATGCTTTGCTGACCCTAGCATACTTAATATGAGTTTATGCTTAAAGATATATAGTTAATAGTAGGCTACTATAGAGTATCGGATAAAGGGCCAATCAACTTACCATTTCCTTTCGCAGCGTTGCAATCTGTGCATCCAAAGTGCTGCCAGTTGTTGCAGTTGCAGCAACTTTTGCAGGTGAGACGTTTGCGGCAGCTGTCGCTGCTGCAGTTGTTGCTGCTGTTGTTGTTGTTGTTGTTGACGACTTGTTTTCGCTTTCATTAGCATTGGAGGCGGCTGTTAACGCCAGGGTTGATTTATTATTTTCATTATCGTTATCGATATCTTTAGTGTTGCTGTTGCTGCTGCTGTTGTTGTTATCACTATCTTTTTGGCTTGTTTGTTGTTGTTGGTTGCAGGCAGCAGCAATGTTCTCCTTGTTGTTGTCATTATTATTGTTGTTGTTGCTGCTAGCTTGCTGCTCCGGTTGCGCATCTACATCACTCAATAGGCCAGAATCCGAGCCCAACAACTTATTAAAACCGCTAAGACTTTTTGGCAATGGAGGTAGTCCGCTAATGGACATAACGCTAAGCAAGAGAAATACAAAAAAATGGTAACAGATTAGTTAAATTTATTTTAAACAAATTGACTTTATAAATAAATAAATGATATATGACTAGTTACGCCCCTAAGCTAAACTGTACCTGCGCTTGTGACCCAGATAGCCATAACCTTGCCAATAATCAATAACATGCCCAAAATTATCAGAATAATCATGATCATCATCTTCAGTATCATCTTCATGTTTGCCCATTTCAGCTAGCACCAGTGGCAGCATGCCCAGACCCTCCTCCTCTGCCACATCATGCTCCTCATCATAATCACTGCATGTTGTGGGCGTTTGGCCACAGCGTAATAACTCAGCATCTGCCTCGTTTTCTTGCTGCTCGTCTAGATTAAAGAAACCATCCTGAAAACGCTGATACCAAGTGGCCACATAGCGCGCACTGGGCGCAAATGGGCCAAAGGCGCTACGGCATTCCTCTAAGATCTGTGCGGGATAGAGACGCCGTCGAAAACCGAACAATATGCACTGTTGCAGTTCGGTGGGCGTGGGAGCGGGTATAGGCGATAGAAACAATTCATCCAGATCTTCGGACATTTTATTGTTGAATTGTTTGTGTTTGAAACGACTTATGACATTAGCTGGAAATTTCGAGAAAATTTTCGTTTTGGAAATAGAATCAGATTTTTGTATAACAAAATATTATTAAAAAAACACAGCATAAAATGCAAAGGCAGAACAAACAGCAAACATTCAAACAACAAACAACAATTTAGCAGGTTTTTTGTTTTTATTTTTTAGATGTTAAGGCATTTGTGGGGCTTTTGCGGTGACTTTGGTTCTATTTTTTTTTTCTCACGCAGTGGCATGACACAAGAAGCTGACTTGGCTGACTTGGTTTATTCTCCAATTCTCCATATGTAGATTGTCGTGAGCTAAAAACGCCTCAGGCATAAATTCAATCGATAATCTGACAACAATGACATTTCAATCTTTGCTATTAATACTAGCTCACATAAATATATGTACACTCCAACTGAATATATCTTTATTTGCATGAGAGTGTGTGTGTGTGGTGTATAAACAAACTTCTGACTAGATGGTATTAAAAACCAGAAACGAAGGCCAGCATCTATGGCTTTAATCTGGTCTAACTTGTGCGTGTTTCTTTCATTGCACAATGGATAGCAACAAAATTATGGCTAAAATTGCAAAAATTAATATAAAATCTTGAAACTGGTTTTAAAAGTTTTCAAAAGTGGGTAATAAGCAATGCATGTATTAATAATAATAATTTTTATTAGTTGTTATGCAGATGACTTGGGTTCTTGGCTTTGGAGCAACAAAGAACTTCATCTGAGAGATCTGATATCTTGTGATTACAAATTTACAAACAAATTACAGAAATATGCATAAAACTACCGGAAGAAGAATAAGCTATCTTAAGTTATCAAAAGCATATCTTTTGCTTAAAAAAAAAATACAAATTCTATCTTTATTCTGTTCCGGTTTTCTTAATTAAATATGTCATCTTAATCGATCAATAGACCCCACAAAAATTAAGATATCTAATACTAAAATTTTTTTCTAATAAGTAATCTGTACTTCATAAAAGGCAGAACTTTTGGTAAAAAATTAAAAAACAAGCACTCATATTATAAGAGATATTTTAACAGATTACCGCAGAGAATAAGCAATCTTAAGTTTTCAAAAATAAATTAATATCTTCTAAAATCAACCTATCTTCATCAAATTATTTGAGAATGATACATAGGTTTAAAATACGATGGTGGATTGATAAGTTTCCGGCCTGACCAAGAAAAACAACGTTTTTAAGAATTTTTTTTATTTCTCAACACAATCTCTTCCAAGGCTGATACATTTCTCATAGCGGTGTTCTAGTCTAGTAATGGCATCTCTATAGACTGATTCGTCACGCTCCTCAAAATAGCCATTTACAGCTTCGATTACTTCTTCATTGTCTGCAAATCTCTTACCGCCAAGCCATTTTTTGAGGTTAGGAAACAGATAATAGTTACTAGTGGCTAGGTCTAGAGAGTAGGGAGGGTGCGGCATCAATTCAAACTTCAGATCGTTGATTATAGCCATCGCAACGATTGACTTGTGCGCTGGTGCGTTATCGTGATGAAACAAGATTCTTTTCTTCGCCATATGAGGTCGTTTAATTTTCACCTCGTGGCTCAAACGTTGCAATATGTCTGCGTAGTATTGACCAGTGATAGTTTTACCCTTTTCAAGGTAATCAATGTATATAATACCTCTTGCATCCCAAAAAAACAGTAGCCATAACCTTGTTCGCTGAAAAAATTGTTTTTGACTTCTTTGGAGTTGGTTCCCCTGGTCCAATCCACTGTTTAGACTGTTCTTTGGTTTCAGAAGTGTAGTGGTGGACCCAAGTTTCGTCAACGGTTATGAATCGACGCAAAAATTCGCTTGGATTACGCTTATACAACGTCAAATTGGCGGTAGAAATGTTTTTTCGAATCAATTTTTTTCAAGAAAAACACAGAGGCGTCTTGTTCCGTGTGCTCTCAAATCTAAACTAACATGGCGATCGGGCTGAAACTATAGCTACAAGCTATCTAAGGATGGTACTATAGAACGCCACCTCAAGGTAGGCCTAGTGGCGCCATCTCTTGGTCAGGCCGGACACTTATCAATCCACCCTCGTATATATACTATATGGGTTATATAAGCTGTTCATAAAAGTGTATATATATATGTGCCAGGTTTGTTGCTATTTTGTCATAATTAGGGTTTTATCCGATTTAGTTAAATTACACAGCCACACAAAAAAAATATTTTTTCGGGTCTGGAGGTCAGACCATGATTAATATATGTTTTAGGGGTCGCTGAGTCCGAATTTGAGGTCCGAAAAACCGCAGCACGTCAGGGTTCTGACATAACCTCAAAAAAACTCATACAAAATTTTATTCGAGTCTGGTTAATCCGAATCTGATGTGCAAAAAACTCCAGCATGTCAGGGTTTCGACAGAACCTCAAAAACTTCATAAAATTTTGCACGATCGGATTTTGTACATTGAAATCATATAGTAAACATAGTCTGACCACCAGACCCGAAAAAATTTATATTTTTCTGTTGTTATCGAATATTCATAAAAAGAAGATTGCCAAAAAGAAAAGTTCACAAAAATTTAAACATTTACGTCTCTTCAATATTTTTCAGCACAGAAGAATTTCTAATCGATATGCTGTCTTTAATTTTGTATATAAACTCTATTCGACAAATTTTAAAGCAAAAAATTCGTCAATTTTTTAAGTTAGATATGCAAAAACTAAAAAGTTTATTATTAGAACATTTTTCATAGCTTTAACGGCAAAATATTCAATCTTAAGTTCTGGAAATGTAGTTAAAAATATTTAAATCCTATTTAAAAAACTCATAAAAATTCGAACATGCTTTTGTTTTGGTTCTCAAATTCGCCAACTATATGATATTCACTAAAACGGATCTAATAAAAGTTTCTGACAATCTGCAACCATATAGAAACTTTTAACTTAATCTTCTTTAATAATTCGAGATTTTTCAAGAATAAAGCCACCGAAATGATTTTTTCATAATAGTTTTTATAAATACTGTTTTTTTTTTATTTTTTCAAGAAGTTCGCCAACAGCTACTTTTTTGGCAAGGGCGTTATTCACCTCCAAAGTATTGTTTTAGTGATAAACAATAAACTATGTTCTCAAAAAGAGCAGGCTGGAAGGGCGGATATTTGAAATAAATTTGGCATTCATATCTTTTTTAAGGTATTTAAGCACTGTATCAAATTTTATTGAAATCGGTTGACTATATCATATAGCTCCCATAGGAACGATCGGTCAAAAAAAAATTTTTGCTTAGAAATTCTTCTGTTTTTGGTTTTTTGAGAAGAAATCGGACTTTATTACAAGCTAGTGGTACAGGGTATCCTAAAGTCGTCCGCGCCCGACTTTACGTCCGCCATTTTTTAGTGTTAATATAGTTTTGCACTGCGTTTTGGGCGTCAGCCAATAGGTATTACAAGGGGATCAACGTGTATCCACTTTGTGTGGTACGCGGCGTAATTACACTACTGGTAGTGCGGCTATACTCTCCCCGTGAGGGCGGCTGGAAGCAGTTCCTTGGCACGGTCATGTCTCTGCCTTGGATGCTGACCAATTGTAGTCGGGCGAGGAGAACATTCTTTTAAAAAATTACCCCAATCTAATGTGGAACATCATACGCCGATAGATGCATGATCGAGGGGGTGCTCGATCGCTAGTATGCGGATTCTAGATACCTGCCAACCTCCAGTTTTAATCCTTGACTTCCCACTGCATCTTGGGCCATCCCTTGGGCGACATCCCCGCCACGAGTATTCAATATATATATGGATACTTCAACTAATTCGGATGAGTTTGATGACACTCTAAAAGCATCATCGCAAGAGGAAGTCTGCACAGCAACCCTAGTAGTGCTGTTTGGCATACAGACGGATCTCGTGTTCAACCACCTGAATCTGTTCAGGTACAACCGGTACTCCTTCAACTGAAAGGACTGCTTCTTCATCGGCAGCTCAAAGTGTCGGCTTTTAACTCTAAAGAAGAACTCCTGGTCTCTGACGGAGATGACAATGGGAGTGTAGTCTCGTAGAAGTCGTCTGGCACCGCTATAGGAGCCACAATCAATCTGGAGACAGAGCCTTCCTTCGTATGGCTGAGCTCCCGTGAGAAGAGACTCCTCAGGGGCGCTCTTTGCAAAGGACTCTCGTTTAAAGCAGAGAGTGATGCTCTAACCGATAACATGCGATGAAAATCCATAGAATTACAACACTTCCTAAACAGTTGGCAAATCTATTTATTTTTAATTTTTCCCGTTTCTCACCTCTCGTGCTTCTAAAGTCTGACTTGGTAATTTTTTATCCAAAATGTGGCTACATATAGTTCTAAAAAAAAATCTACACTAACTCAAACTACATTCAGGCCTGGTAACTTTTCAATGTCAAAGCTCAAAGTGCAGAACAAATAAACAGCATCCAATCTAAATGTTTAACATTCACATTCACTTTTTAGCTAATTCAACCCACTGTGCTGTGTGTACGTAAAACCATTCCATTGCATATACATTGGCTTAGAATGTTTGCCAAACAAGTCTTTCGAATGGTTTATACAAAGTTTCCTATCAGCCAGTTCCAGTTCCATTGAAGCCCATAAAGTTAGTCAAGGTATCGCTGCTACCAACTGGCAGTGTCAATACAAGGCGGGCAGGTAATGTCTTAGACATTTTTAGAGATACATTTGTATCCACAATGACCTAGTTACTGATATACTGACTGATATACGGTATACTAGGCAAATCAATATGGCCTATAACAACGTCAGTTTAAACACTCAAACAAACCATAATCTCAACTAACGGTATATGCTAGCTGCTAAAGTCTTGCAACAAATTGCGGCAGCTACTGGGGCTACCGAACGAAACATCAAGCCAATATTATTTACCACAGTAATCATTTTTTTTTTTTTTGTTAGCCATCATTTCAAGATTTATCGGTCACGGTTTGACTTAAAATACATATCAGCTGTGGTTACACGGCTGACTTGGCTTTGGCTTATGGGTTTGGAGATGGCTTGAGATGGCAACTGCTGCACGGGAATGACGAAATGACTAACTGACCGACCGACCGACGCGACGGACTTACCGGCTGGTTGGCCGTTTGGCTGCTTGGCGGCTTGTTTGGCTTAATTTGCAGTTTATGCGCTACGCGTATGCCATAAAGTCAGCCAAGTTAAGACGTAGACAGTGACAGCCAGCTGGAGTGGCCGACAGCCGGAGATAGCATAGCACAGCTTAGATCTGATTCAGCTGATTCAGCCCCGCCAGCTACTAATGCATTATGTATTGAAAACTATACTAATTGCTTGAATAATGCCAGAGCAAACGTTTTTGCCATCGCTAATTTGTGCAAAATTATAGAAAGAAAAAAACGACTTTACAACACTGGATAATCGCTTGATGGCTATATTTAAGATATGGCGGCGAATCAGGAAGTAAACATAAATGTCTTATACGATACACATGCCCAATCGAGGCGCAAAGACAATATTTATATTATTTGTTTTTAGCTGCTGGGCAAAATAGTATAAACAGCTGTCAAAAAAATATCAGATAGTAGCTAAAAGTAGCATTAAAACAACAAAAACTTGACTTGAGTTGAATGAAATCGTCAATTTTATATTCAGGCTGTCATTAACTTTTAAAGGTAATCGTCAAAAAAAAACATATAACAAAAAACAAAAGAAAAATGGCATCAAGTTGAAACTGAAGCCTGAACACGTTCAAAATGTTAAACAAAACTAAACAAAACACAAAAGACAACCGTTTTAGTTGATAAAATAAAACAAAAGAGATAACTAAAATAAATAAAAATAAATACACGATAAGTCAATTAATATAAAAAAAAAGTGGCGCTAAGATTAAAAACAAATGCTGCAAATAATTGCAAATTTATGTTCTGTTAAAGCTTTTGTGCATTTAAATGTTATGTACAGCTTAAAAATAAATGTGAGTTCAATGCAAACTACACCTCAGGTCAATTGTATAGAAACTAAACTAAAGTAGAACAATTGCTTATATGCTTCAAAATGATCAAAAAGGGTATTCACTGGCTGTAGCAGGTGTTGTAAAGTGTAAAGTTAGCAAGAACAGCTGGAAAAATATTTCTGTACAGCTTATCAAAGTCTAGTTCTTAAGGCATTTGAAAAAAAAACATTTGGAAAACATTCAAATACACTGCCGCTCAACTGAATAAGTTCACGAATTCTATAAAAGTTATTGGATCATATCTTTTTAATTAATTGGCCGATTGTGATGAAATATATTTTTTTTTATAGAAAATTTTATGGTTATTAATAAACAGCAGTTAGCGGTCTCTAACATTAGTACAAATACTTTTTTTTTTTGTTTTTGTCATTTTTTCCACGCCTCTTACGACTCTAATGCTATTATATACATATTTGCATTATAATTTAATATTACAGTAGAAAGGGTAATAAATTGAGCCTGAACTCTGAAAATTAAATCACTTTTACCTAGCAGGACTTGAGTTTGAGCTGTTGATGGATCATAAGCCACTGGAGACGATTTTTAAGACAACGTCAAAGCCCCCAGCAAGGATTAAAAGGTGACTCTTGCGGCTACAAGCATTTAAATTCCAAGTCATCTACAAGGCTGGTAAAGAAAATATCTCGGCTGCTCAATCCCAACTCTGTAAGACACCAATGGCAAACTCCGGCTTCTTCAAGAGTGAGTACAACATTTTTCGAGTTACCGAGTCTACCGTCCCAGCATCATTGACTATTTCCGAAATATCTCGGGAAAATTGCCTTGTCGAGGAAATGGTCGACTCAATGACCTGTCTGGATATCGACTCTTGGGACTCGTGCTCATCAAACAGCTTTTACCCATTTCGTTATGAGCTCTCAGCGCTTGGAAAAAAAAAACTGTTAAGAGGGACCCGCCTGATCATCCCAACAACGCTCAGTCAAAGAGTCCTGGAATTGGCTCATGAAAGGCAACCAGGAGAATCAGCAATAAAACGCCGGCAAAGAGCTAAAGCGTGGTGGCCACTCATTGACCGGGATGCAGCGAAGTTCGTAAAAACTTGCAAAGACTCCCCAATGCATAGAGTACCATTCCTGAAAAGCCCATGGAACTTTCTAACGGACCCAATAACCGTTACCAAATGGAAAATACTTCCTAGTGCCGATAGACTACTTCTCTTCTTCAGGAGATATATGGAGCTAAAGTTTTTGCAATCGATATAGTCTACAGTCATCATTGGAGCTATGAAAGAGATATTTTGTCGACTTGGTTTTCCAAAGCGCCTAAGGACTGAAGACGGCAGACAATTGGTAAGCGCAGAATTTGAACAGTATTGCAGATCAGCTGGTATTGAACTGATAAAAACCCCACCGCATTGGCCACAGGCCAATGGCGAAGTAGAAAATATGATTGGATCACTAGTTAAACGGCTATAGATTGGGTACTTAAAAAAGAAAAACTTTGAACAGGAGATACAAGATTTCATTGACGTGACAATGTCACGCCCCATGACACTACTGGGACAGCTTCCACAGAAATAATGTTCAATGGGATGAGTCGGGGCAAAATCCCAAACGTTCAAGACCTGGTTGGGCAATATACGGACTCGATAGAGAACGATAATGGTTATGTGAAAAAACAGAAAGAGAAAACAAATGCTGACTAGAAGAGTGTGGTAGATATTGGGGATCAGGTACTAATGAAAAATGTTGTATTTCCCCATAATCTAACGCCAAACTTTAATACTACCATATATGAAGCTGTAGAACGAGAGGGGAATATGGTAAAGATTTCAGGCGGAGGAAGAATGCTGTTGAGAGACGTCAGCCATCTTAAAAAGATACCGGGAGCCGACACCTGGACGAAGATCCTAAAACCTGCATCCGCCAAAGAAAGGACTCCACCACAACGCCCACTAGATGGATCCTCAGAGAGAAGCAGCACGTCGTCTGGACCGGACATGAAACTGAGGCCGATAAACAAAGGAGGGATGTGGCAACCTGTGCAAGGCGAGAGCGAGAGCGGCTCTCACCCGAGCACTCAATCTAACGAGGTGCTGCAGCCCGACGACCGCGTGAGCGACAATTAGTCAATGTTAGACCATAGAACAAGGTACGCTGTGTGCACGCATTGACGATATATGTATATAACGTTAACCGTTGCACCACTATCTATATATATAATAAACATAACTAAAAACATACATTACTGCTGGGTTATTACAACATGTATTCGTAATCCCAAAGAATTCGTGAACAATATTGAATTGAAATTTATTTTATCTTCAAAAACTCATTTCGTTACGTGACGGTTTTTCAAATTTTTGTTTGTTTTAAAAGCTTAGTTAAGGAACTTTGTTCAAGAAGCTACATTTTGGAAACTGAAGTTTTTCAATAATGTTTACACAAATTGTAAGAGGAATGAATAAAAGCTTGTCTTCATACAACATTTCGTTACGTGACGATTTTTTAATATTTTAGAATACATGCTCTCATTCAAATATCGTGGATTTTGAATGAAAGTTCGACTTTTTTCAAATGTTTTTAATTTTTTAATAAATTATTTAGTTTTTATTTAGTTTTCTAAATGCAAATATTACTACAGCCTCATTTCGTTATGTGACTATTTATCTATTATTTCGCTCTAAAAAGAGTTTTGTTCAATAAACTTCAAACTAGATTTTAAAATATTTCTCCCTGCGATATACGAAATTTTTTTATTTAAAATTGATTAAGAGTGAATGTTTTGGTTAAGCCTTATATCTTTAGATTCTATGTTAGCTAGGAATATCATGGTTTAAAATTGGTCAAATTAAACTGATAAAAATCTTTAACCTTTCATAAGAACAACAACGCACCCTCAATATGTGGCTAAAATACTTGAATTCTATTTTTACAAACAGAGCTAATATCATTTCTATTCAATTGACCAGCACTGTACGTCACAAATACACACACAAGCTTTATCAGACATAATGAATAAAATGTTTATAAGCAGCAACTGCAAAAATTCTAGCATGTGTGCTTAAGCTGGGCATGTGTTGAGTTAATTTCGACTAAAAGTATCTAACAGATACATTTGCATTTGTTTTGCCAAATTTTTGATATCTTTCTTTTATCATCTGATTTTTATAGCCATGCAAAGCGTTTTGCCAACTCTTCAAATGTGCTGTTATTAATTAAAGCCAAATATGAAAATATACCTAAGCAGATATAGATGATTATGTGCTGGCAAGTTCATTAGCCCCAAAGCTGTAGATCGACAATCTGGGACTTATGGCCAACACACACACACAGATACAAATACACTCGCCAGAAAGCCATAAATTTTTATTAATAATTTCAAGTGTATAGTGTTGTATATGTATGTGTTTGTAGCTGTCACTTAAAATGGCAGTTGCACAATAATTTTTATATTGATATCAGTAAAAAAGTTGGCTTTTATGGCTAGAGCAACGCCTTTAAGCCGTATGCAACCCACATAGATGATTTAAATACATTAATTAATTAGCTCATGTTTTAGAAAATGTTGACCAAAATGGCAAGAGCGAGTTAAGATGCGCACAAGCTGGCCTAAGAGCTTTAGGCCGTGTAGGTGTATCAAAAGCGGTCAACCAGTTCTAGCTATATAGAAAGTAAGATAAATAATTTTTTATAGCTTTAGATTTTTTTATAGAATATTATTTTTAACGTGCAGTGGCGGCCCTTCAGCGCTGTATATCTGTGATAAGGTCAAAATACTTATATATCTTTTAAAGTATTATTATGCTACATGATTTAAAATAAACAACAATTACATACACAATTCTTTTGTTTGATTATAAAATAGACACATGAAAATAATACCACATTATCACATTTATATAGCACAATGCAGTTTCATTCATAGTTCTTCACACAAAAGCTACAAATTATAGTTAATTTTTTTTAATTTTGCCCACAAAAATTTGGAACACGACAAATTGCGACAGCATTAAGCAGCGTTTATATTTATTTATTTATAATTCTTAGCGCGTACTCACTAATAATAATTTTTAAGCACAATATGGGAAATAAAAACATATATATATAGATATATATTTCTTGTAAATCTTAGATCTGGGCGCACTGTTTATTTATTTATTTTGTATGCCTTTGTTCTGTGTATGTGGATTGGATTGCCCGACGCTTGGCTAACGCTGAGAAATTCGCGTGCTACTAAAAGTCAAAACGTTGGCGACTTTTTTTTCGCTACTTGGAATTACGTCGAAAAAAAGAAAAAGAGCGACAGTTCCGCTTGTTCTAGAGATCTTCAGAGGCACATAGCAACGCTAAAGATTCTCAGAAATATACAACCAAAAGCTAGGAGCGACAGCGAGAGATACCAGGAGACGACGACGACACAGCATCAGTGTACAGAGCAAACAAGAGGAACCATTAGAAATCAAGACAAAGATAAAAATATATAAGAAATGCGTGAATTGATTTAATAAAAATTCTAAACAGGGTGTAACGCCAAGGCGGAGAACCAGAGAACTCATTCACACGCAGCTATAAAAGTTCACAACTTGAAAGAATTTTTTTTTTGTATGTGGATGCTCTTCATTATACGGATCAATGCACTTCATTTGACAAATAGCTTAGCAGGTTCCCCTTAGTTGCCCCGGCCTTTGGCCACCCTGTACAGGCGCTACACAGTAAGAAAATTAATTAGCGAAAGATTATTTCGATTTTAGATATGATACTATTTTAAAAATTGTTTGATTTGTTGGGTTTTCTTAGAATAGAAAGTGAGCACTGCGATCTGAAGATCTATTGTACCCAGGGCCGTACAGAGTATATCCGGGCCCCGGGGGAAATCTCGGATACGGGCTCCTATCAGTTTTTCTTAATTCATGAAAATACTTATAATTGTTGAAAAGTGTGAGGTCAACATAAAAAAAAAGTACAGAAGGGATTTTGAGAGAATTGATGATTTGATAAAATCATAATAGTGTGTCTCATAAAACTGCAGATCTAAAAAAGCACAACTCAAAGAAGTTTGAATTTTTTTCACCGTCAAAATGCTTAAAATTTCGCCTTCCGTGCTTTAGCTGAGGCGAATGGTTTTATAATATCATCAAAGTGGAGTTTTCTTACGAACTCAGATTTCAAATACAAAGTTGCGGATCCTGAGAACCGATTCTGAGTTAAACAAGAACGATGACATGATATAGTTAAACAAAAAAGTATATTACGGAGAACATGATAATTTACAATATTTTTTTAAGCAAAAAACTTCCCGAATGAGTCTCGAGACCGGGCCCTTCCGAGATCTCCGGTCCCAGGGAAAAAGTCCCTATCCCCCTCCCCCTCTCGCCAAGCCTGATTCTACCGTACCCATTTTTTAGGACAAAAGACCATCTGCCGTTCATATAAAAGACAGTGCTTGTTTACATAATGTCTAAAGATTTTAACGAAAATCTGAATGATTTTTGAAGAAACAATAATACTTTTTACTCACTTATCCTATTCAGTGTTTAAACAAGTGTTATAATTTCCATTTCATATCACTCTTTTTAGGCGGGTTAATCAATAATTTATAAATTTTTGATCTTCTAACAAATTGTTGAAACCACCTTACCTTAACCCTCTAATGCCCAATAGTGACTTGAGGTTTTTATTGTATTTTTAATATAATTGCAAAAGTTCCAGTTTTTAACACATTTTGAATTCTTTTTTGTCAACTCCTAATAACAAAGTTATACAAGCTCTATAAAACTTTTAAATATACTATTATTATAATCACAGCACTTGTGATTTTTGGTTTTAATTTTACAATTACGAGTTTTTTGCAAAGTTATTTTTTAAAATACCATAACAAGAAATAATATAATAATCTTTTAATACTATAAAAACTGTTCATAAAAAAATCAACATATAAAATCAAAGTCCAAAAATTTCATTACCGACTTATTTTTTATTTAAATCCTTTAGAAGCTTCTTGAGATTTTCCACTTACCTGTAAAAAAAAAAAAAAAGAGAAAATTTTATATAGTTTTAAAAGTCATTTTAATTTATGTTTTTTATATTCAAAATATTTATTTTTAATATAGGCACTAGAGGGTTAAGTACAAGTAAGTAAAGATAAAGGCAAATTAGGGCAAAGTTTGCAAAAAATTAGGCAAAAATTCAAAATATAAAATTTTCTTAAAAACCCTAAAGCATGCATAATTTTATAAGTTCTGAATATACGCAAAACAAGAATGCTAAATAAATCAGTGGCTCCATTTTCGAGTTATGAAAAAAAAGAGTTTTCTTATTTACTTTAAGATATGTACGCAAACAATTAAAACGCCAAATCAAAAAAACTTCATATAAAAAATGTAGTCAACATTTGGGGCGCAAACTAGTTTAAAAGAGATATGCAGAATTGGTGCTGCCTGATATTTTTTTTGCTAGGTGGCGCCAGCAGTAACAACAGCTGCTGCAAGAAAAACTAATGCGCAGAAACTTATTTTAGAAGAAAAAATTTTTCAAATGATGAGTAAGTAGCGCAAGCACCGCATTGACCTGCCTCCTTGCCAGGGCACTTTTTGTTATAAAAATTTATTTTTTAGAATTGTTTTAAAAAAAAATAATGCAACAAATATACTTTGACGATAACACTGGCTTACAAATTTAAGGGTTATCGAGTGAATCCTCGTGAAAAAGTGTTTTTTATCGTAATTTTGGGAGAAGCTCGAAAATGTCAACCTTTTTTTTTCTTAAGCACTGTATTCAAGATATTAAAAAAAAATATGGTTTTAGGCCACTTGTTTTAGTTTTTGCGTGATATATCGTTAACAAAACATTATATCGACATGAAAGATAGACATGATTACATGTTTCTATAGCATCTATAATTCTTACCAAAGATATTAGACTAAAAATGTTCGTAAAAGAATTGTCTTTTAGCTAAAAGTCTAACTAGTTTAAAAAAAAAATAAAAATTACGTAACTAAAAAATAAGCTGAAAATTTGTAACTTTGAGAAATGGTCGAAAATTACAATTTTTAGATTTTGGTTGCTTGTAACATCTATATCACAAGGGGCCTATCCTTGGCCTAAGTGAGTTGGGACGTCGGTCCCAACTGCCGCCCTAACGTAACATCTATAACACTGGTCTACAAATACAGGGGTCATGTGAGTTGTTGGAAAGCTAAGGGTTATTTCCGAAGTAATTTGGTGCGTAGAATCCGAATCCGGCGTCAGAACTGGCCCATCACGTCAGGACTTTGAGATATTTGAGGTTATGTACCCAAAAAACGGCGCTTTTTCCTACTTTTGAGGTTATGTACAGGGCGCAAAAAATCTCAAAGGCTTACTGCAAATGCTAATGACGTCGAAGGGATATATCTCGTAACTTCGAAAAGCCATAACTTTGCGAAAAAAAATCGTAATTGATCTCTTGAACCCTTAAATTAAAGGGTAAGAGTTATACTAAATGATGTAACTGGAGAGAAAGACCGCAAACATTTCTTCGTAAAAAGTACAACAATACCTTTCGAAAAAAGGTTGGCATTTTCGTGTTTCTCGACCTAAAATTCCCCCAAAAATCATTTTTTTTACGAAGGTTTATTTTTCGTGTAAACGAGTGTAATATATGATTTGTATTTGCCTAATTTATTTTATTTATTCTGATTTATTATAGAAGATAAAGAGTTTCAAAGAAGTCTGACTACAGTCAAATTTATATATTGCAAAGAGTCTTTTCTTCTTATCAATATTTTTTCTATAAATACTACAGCCCAAATAAGTATTTCTTAAATTCAATAACGTCACGCTAAATAATAAGGCAAATATATATTTAAAAAAAAAATTTTAGAATCAATGGAGGTATTGGCGCTTTGTGTTGAGTTGAGGAGTTGAGGAAAAGTCAACAGGCCAAAGCATGAATACCTCCTGTTGAGTTGAGGAGTTGAGTTTTCTTCTTCTTTTCAGAGTTTGTTTACATTTGTAAGTTGGTACAAATTGCATTAAAATTCAAAAACTTGAATAAAAAATGTCGAGACAGAACATGAAATCTACTTTAATGGAAGCTGTAGCAAATATGTCATTGGATAAAATCAATTTTAATGGAGGTTCGTCTACAAAAACAATATCGTCTTAAAAAAACGAAATTTTATTTTTCGTGTGACTATGGGATGGCAACGTTCAAATGTATGAAGTTCTAGATAATTATGTAGAGGCCCCAGCATTTTCAAATTCGCATCTATTTTTACTCTTTTACTTGTGATAACTCCAGCAATTGGTTATTATTTCTAATTCTCTTAATTTTGAAAAAAAAAAAAAAAGGCACAACTTTTTTTTACTTGCGTTAATTCCATTTTATTATTTTAAATTTGGCGGTCTTATTTTTTAAGCGAGTATAAGGTAACTCGTTGCTCTTCATATAACGAAATTGCTAAAAATGTACAAATTTTGCAGTGCTGAAAAAGGCATCGAATCACCATATTATGCAACACTTTCTCAAAACTCAACAGCAAAAAGTAAACATAGGTCTGGGTTGAGGAAAAGTTGAGTTGACACTTGAAGCACAGGGTTGCATTTCCCCATACATTTTGTTTTTGTAAAAGTCCTCAAATCCTCAACTCAACACAATGCGTGAATACCTCTAATATATATTTATGTTTAAATTATTTAATAAAAATTATTATTATGTATAAAAAACGTGTTTTTGGACCGATTGGTCCTATGGGAGCTACATGATACGAACGAAACGAACGAAATATAGCGAATTTTTCTTTAAAAAAGTTATTTTGGCCGATCGGTCCTATGGGAGCTATATGATATAGTCGACCGATTTTGATCAAATTTGGTTCAGTGATTGAAAACTATAAAAAACTTTCGAATACCAAATTTGGTTATGATATCATCATAAACAAACGAATTATTCATCTAAAACGCTTTTTTTTTGTCGAGGTCGTCTCAAACACCCCCATGGGAGCTATATAATTTATCCCCGATATCAAAAAAATAAAATAAACTTGTCTCCTATGGATTAATATGGGATCTAATGTGAAAGTTTGGTAACTCTAGCTCTTACCATCTCTGAGATCTAGGCGTTCACACGGACGGACGGACAGACGGACATGGGTATATCGACTTCTCTACTCACCCTGGTCATGTTTTAGGTAACTTTGGGGTGTCTCCGACGTCTCCTTCTATATGTTACATACATTTTCGGCTTGCACAAACTTAATATACCCTTGGTACCATACGGTACAGGGTATAAAACCCGGTTTACGCTATATTTGCTTCTAAGACGGCGTAAACAGCTTTTTAATCGCCTTAAGCGATAAAACTACCACTTTAATATTTCCTAAATTGAAATTACTGATATTTTCAAAGATTTGCTACAAGACCCTAGAAAATTAAAATATTTTTTGTCACACAGTAATCTGTCAACAACGGCGTCTAGATTTTTATTAATAAAGTGACATATTGTTCGTTAATCCTATTTATAATAAATCGCTGGTCATAATTTTTTTTCTCAGTGCACAGACTCTGTTCCGTCAGTATTTGCTATTTATAGAGACCATAACAAAATAACACGTTGTTTCACTCGCTTCGCGACATACATCATATTTGCCCTCTCTCCGGCTGAGTCAAGAGATATCTACATACATATGTATATAGATGCCTCTGAGCAAGTTTAGCCCAAAAGGTATCTCAAAGATTTTCTAGCACAACGTGCATAACTTTGTCGTAGCACATTCGGATTTGTGGCTGCCTCCATTCAGAAATGTTTTCGAACATGACAAGGCTGTCAAAAAATTCTTGTTGTCTTGTGCACCAAAAGTCGACTCTGTTCTGGTCTGTTCGGGACGGGACGGGACGGTTCTGTCGACAGAACGGACATATTACCCTTGCTGTGCATTGAAAGCATTCGAGAATTGGGAGCGCGTGTGCATCGTGTCGCATTTTAAAAATAAAAAAATAAAGTTTGTAGAAAATATTCTTCTATATGCACTAAATACCAAACGTGTTGGCGACTGACAAAAATAGTGCATTCTTATGCAGGTGGCAAATGGGCACACTCACGACTCACGGAATGGTGGACTCTTCCAACGGACGCCATATTTTGTTCAAGTCATAAATCTTTACAAGCAAGCGTCATCGGTTAGGGGACTTAACTGGGGATAGTATGGCGATTTCTCGCTAAACAAACTACGTGATCATAATATCAATAGTTGACCTACTAATTTTTATTTTAGCACCAGAGCAAAAGCAGCTGTTTATGTTTTCTTAATAAAGCTTTTTGTTTTGCGATTTCGCAACAGACCAACCAGACTACCAACAAACCAGCCAAATGAAGCCATATGAAATGTTTTGTTTACCCGCCTCATAGAAACGTTCCATTGTGGTTACGTTGGAACGAACCATGTTTGTTGTAGCCTTTCAGTCTTTCTAAAAAGCATAACCACAGCTTGATCTTCTAATGAGGTCATGTCTATTTTAAAATTAAATAAAAATGAAAAACTAAAGAACTGAAACAGTAGCACCACAATTGGGTACTGCAACCCAAATTAGTGTCCATTATGCCAGGGTCTTTCAATGTCAGAAACGCACTTTTAATGACACAAACCTTTTTTTGATTGCCATTGTATTCTTACAGTAGTCACTAATTAAGTGAGAAGGTGAGATATAATTGTGGGCTACAGTCGCTCTTTAAACGCACTTTGTGTAAAAAAAAAAGTTTTTAACCAACAAAGCAAAATGACAGATACAAATTTAAAAGTTTTCTCATACCGAATCAAGAGTGTCACAGATTGTATACTCTTTAGATATCACCAGGGCCAGCGAGACAAAAATAGGGCTCGCTGGTGGCTATTCATGAACAATAAGCGGAAAAATTTCAATTTTGCAAGTAAAGATATAGAAGTCAATGATAAGAAAAATTACTCTAGTTTTTTAGGTATACTATTGTATAATATATACAATATAAAAAAAATAAGAGATGTGACATGATTTTTTAACTTGCTTAAGTATTGAGTACAAATTGACCCGCCCTAACTTACGAGCCACGTAGAGTATTTCGTGTCTGAGACATAATTTTGAGGTAGTGCACAACTTGGCATTTAATTCATTTTTATACCCTGTACCGTATGGTCCAAGGGTATATTAAGTTTGTGCAAGCCGAAAATGTATGTAACATATAGAAGGAGACGTCGGAGACACCCCAAAGTTACCTAAAATATGATCAGGGTGAATAGAGAAGTCGATATACCCATGTCCGTCTGTCCGTCTGTCCGTCTGTCCGTCTGTCCGTCCGTCTGTCCGTCTGTCCGTCCGTCCGTCCGTGTGAACGCCTAGATCTCAGAGATGGTAAGAGCTAGAGTTACCAAACTTTCACATTAGATCCCATATTATTCCATAGGAGGCAAGTTTATTTTATTTTTTTGATATCGGGGATAAATTATATAGCTCCCATGGGGGTGTTTGAGACGACCTCGAAAAAAAAAAGCGTTTTAGATGAATAATTCGTTTGTTTATGAAGATATCGTAACGAAATTTGGCAATCGAAAGTTTTTTATAGTTCCCAATCACTGTACCAAATTTGATCAAAATCGGTGGACTATATCATATAGCTCCCATAGGTCCGATCTTCCAAAACATCGATTTTTTAACAAAATTTGTTGTGTTTCGTTTGTTTGTTAAGATATTGGGACCAAATTTGACATTCGTGAGTATTTTATAGTTCCTAAGCACTGTACCAAATTTAATCCAAATCGTTTGACTAGATCATATAGCTCCCATAGGACCAATCGGTCCAAAAACACGTTTTTTATACAAAATTCGATGTGTTTTGTTTGTTTGTAAAGATATTTGAAATAACTTTGGCGTTCATATCTTTTTTAAGGTATTTAAGCACCGTGTCAAATTTTATTGAAATCGGTTGACTATATCATATAGCTCCCATAGGAACGATCGGTCAAAAAAAAATTTTTGCTTAAAAATTCTTTTGTTTTTGGTTTTTTGTGAAGAAATCGGACTTTATTACAAGCTAGTGGTACAGGGTATCCTAAAGTCGTCCGCGCCCGACTTTACGTCCGCCATTTTAGATCATAGATCTTTTGTTAAAATGTTGCTTCAAACAAAAAAAAATATGTCTGAACTGAAGAAAGCATTTGCGTGACACGATGAATCACGCAGGAATATTTTAACTTGCTGACCAAAGTCGAATGTTTTTAAATCCCAAGATAGTTTCGTACCAAAAATTAATACAGTAGGTATAAGAAGGTTTACCTGTGGGCAGTAAGTTTAAAGGTATTGGATATTACCTCTAACGTAAATTATAGAAAAACATAACAAAACAGCAATAAAGTCACAATTTCTAAGAAAGCCAATTGGTTTTAAGATTCGAAATTAATTATCAATTCAAAATGCTGCTTCTTTAAAAACCATCATAAAGTATTTTGTACTTTTCATGGAACTTCGGACTCCTGTCCGCCCTCCTTATTAAAATTTGCATAAATTGAATAAGCAAAGAGAAGAAGTAAAGTGTAAAGCAATTTTGGACAAATATTTATCAGAAACCGGGTTACTAATTCATATGTTAAATATAAAAAAAAATCTGTTTTTAGATAAAATACTTAACAAAAAAATCTATGTTTTGAGTAAGGAAAAAAAAAACAATTTTAATTACAAAATATAAAATATTTTTTATTACTAAAAAAAAAAAATGTTAATAAAATTCGAGACTATAAATTTAAAAAAAAAAATAATTAAAATTTAATTTTTGTGATCAGTTTTAAGCAAAACACACAAAATAAGGCAAATTAATAAACTTTAACTTAATTAAAAAAAAAAATGGCGGACGTAAAGTCGGGCGCGGACGACTTTAGGATACCCTGTACCACTAGCTTTTAATAAAGTCCGATTTCTTCACAAAAAACCAAAAACAGAAGAATTTTTAAGCAAAAATTTTTTTTTTGACCGATCGTTCCTATGGGAGCTATATGATATAGTCAACCGATTTCAATAAAATTTGACACAGTGCTTAAATACCTTAAAAAAGATATGAATGCCAAATTTATTTCAAATATCTTTACAAACAAACAAAACACATCGAATTTTGTATAAAAAACGTGTTTTTGGACCGATTGGTCCTATGGGAGCTATATGATCTAGTCAAACGATTTGGATTAAATCTGGTACAGTGCTTAGGAACTATAAAATACACACGAATGTCAAATTTGGTCCCAATATCTTAACAAACAAACGAAACACAACAAATTTTGTTAAAAAATCGATTTTTTGGAAGATCGGACCTATGGGAGCTATGTGATATAGTCAACCGATTTTGTTTAAATTTGGCACATTGCTTAAGTGGTCTAAAAAATTTCCAAACGGCAAATCTGGTTAGGATATCTTTATTAAAAAACGAAATATAGCGAATTTTTCTTTAAAAAAGTTTATTTAACCGATCGGTCCTATGGGAGCTATATGATATAGTCAACCGATTTCGATCAAATTTGGTACAGTGATTGGGAACTATAAAAAACTTTCGAATACCAAATTTCGTTACGATATCTTCATAAACAAACGAATTATTCATCTAAAACGCTTATTTTTTGTCGTGGTCGTCTCAAACACCCCCATGGGAGCTATATAATTTATCCCCGATATCAAAAAAATAAAATAAACTTGCCTCCTATGGAATAATATGGGATCTAATGTGAAAGTTTGGTAACTCTAGCTCTTACCATCTCTGAGATCTAGGCGTTCACACGGACGGACGGACAGACGGACATGGGTATATCGACTTCTCTATTCACCCTGATCATATTTTAGGTAACTTTGGGGTGTCTCCGACGTCTCCTTCTATATGTTACATACATTTTCGGCTTGCACAAACTTAATATACCCTTGGTACAGGGTATAAAAACAAAGTATTTTACAAAAATACTATTTTACCAATAAAAAAATAATTTAAAATCTACAAAGTACATTGAAAAATTAAAAAATCAAGTCTGAGTGAAAATAAATAGATTTATTCTAGGTATATAGTAAAAAGTGTTAGCATTGCAATGTTTTTAAATTCACCCAATTATTTCGTAATGACTTGAATTGTTTTTACAAATTAAAACAAAACTTGAAATTGAAATCAAAAGCCAATTCTAAAAACAAAATAACAGTTTCTGGTAGTTTGCATAGAAATCTTCTAATACTCTATAAAAGCTTCAAGTTAAATAAAGCGACTCCCAAGCGTTACAAACTTCAAGACAAATCAGCAACACTTTTTTTCGTTTTACATAAAAACCATAATGACAAATACACGTTACACAAAACGAAAAAAAAAAAGAGTGTTATTAATGTCTTAAAAGAAGGTCAAGCCTATTGTAGTTGGGACCATAAATTAAGCCGGAATGCAATGCACTTTCCTAGGCATAATAAAAAATGAGCTCTAATGTTCGGAGTCGCAACTTGTCACGTACTTCGCCCACACATTAAGCATATTTATGTGCTTATATTTCGCATATCAAAACTATTTTCGATTTCATTTGAATGGGGCTGAAAACACCAAAGACCAAAGACCTTTCTTATATAGTATAGTATACTATGTATACTATAGACCTTATGTAGCACACAATTGGCCCGCATTTCTAAGCAACTTAAATGCGTTAGCTCATAAATTTCAAATGACAATAAGTTTCAAGGCGGCTTTTTGGTCTTTTCATTTGTGAAATTTCTAAACAAATACTAATCAAATGCAAATAAGCTAAAACGCGCTATGATTTCTGATTTCTCGCTGGCTGCCGTTGGCCACCTTTTTTTTTTGGATCGAATCATTTTAACTTGGCTGGGTTTTTCGATGTTGACCATTCTCTAAAATAAATTTCGATTAGTCTCAGTTTTCTCTTTCAGATCGCCCAAAAAATAAAAAAAAAAGCGAAATTTTTGTTGTACATTTGATTTTTGCTTGCTGATTAGTAGAACTAACCAAGCAACCAGGCAACAACAACTCGGGCCAACTCTGGTTTAAGCCAACACACATTTGCTTAATTTATGCAGTTTGTTGTTGTTGTCAGCAGCAGCGTTGGCTTTTAACGGTGCGTTGCTTTGGCTTAGAAGTTGCTGGCCATTATGGCTGCAACTATTGTTGTTGTTGTTGGAAGGTTTCTTGTCTACAAAAAGCGAAAGTTGTAGCATGTTGGTATTATTTATCTCAAAGATACTCATGTTGTATCTATTACGCGCACGCTTACAACTATCAATATTTTGGATACACCGTGAATACCCTTCATAATAATGCACGTACAATGATTGCAATATTTCAACAAACTTTAGAGTACTTCTCTGAAACACTTAGACAAATAATTATGGAAACAGTCGGGGTTGATGCCCGATTATTGGATACCCTGCAATCATTTGCCAAAGTATATGTATTGAAACATTCAAGTTTAGGCAAAAAAAGTTAACACTTTATTGTTTATTTGGCTCACATATGAATGAATCTAACAAAGTGGGTTGAGCTGTAGACGAGAAGAAAGAGAACAGAAGAAGAAGAACAGAAGAAGAAGAACAGAAGAAGAAGAACAGAAGAACAGAAGAAGGAGAACAGAAGAACAGAAGAACAGAAGAACAGAAGAACAGAAGAACAGAAGAACAGAAGAAGAAGAACAGATGAAGAAGAAGAACAGAAGAAGAAGGACAGAAGAAGAAGATGAAGAACAAAAGAAGAAGGACAGAACAAGAAGAACAGAAGAAGAAGAAGAGCAGAAGAACAGAAGAAGAAGAACAGAAGAAGCACAGAAGAAGAAGCACAGAAGAAGAAGAAGAACAGAAGAAGAAGAAGAAGAACAGAGGAAGAAGAAGAACAGAAGAAGAAGAAGAACAGAGGAAGAAGAAGAACAGAAGAAGAAGAAGAACATAGGAAGAAGAAGAACAGAAGAAGAACAGAAGAAAAAGAAGAAGAAGAACAGAAGAAGATTTGTAACCAGAAATTTATTTATAGTTTTTTTACAAACTGTGATTCTAAGATCGATAAGGAGGCAAATCGCAAGATTTAACCATGGAAATATGGGTATAGATCTTAACATAATAGGATGCAGATTTCTAAATAAATCGTTTGCGTAGTTTAAAAGAAAAGAATGTTTTCCTTAAAAGAGAAGATAATTTATATTTGTTTGTCAGGCTCGCATTACTTTATGTTTACCAAATTCAATAGGTCTTTAAAATATTTGCAGAATGTAGGTATACCCCAGAAAATGGTTGCAGAGATGGTGTTTAGAAAACAATCTACTTTTTTATTATTAGGATTACATTAATTCGGGTATGCCGGGATAGTTAGAAGGAAAAATAGATATTATCTATGATACAGCATGCATGGCCTACTTAAATATGTATGCCTAAGTAGCTTAGTATCCTCACAGATGAACATAGGTCACTTAATAGATGAGAAACCATCTACGTTCAGTGAAATCTTCTTCTGTTTCTTTAATAAACAAATGCATAATACCCTTTACACTAAGAATAAAGTGTATAATGAAAATCTTGCAATTGTTTAAACAAAATCATCCGATTTATATGAAATTGTTTTTAATTAAAGTGCTCACGAACTGTGCTCATTGTACAAATTTGGTTTCAAAGATTTTTAAGATTTTTTTTTGTGTACAGTCCAACAATAATAACAACAACAAGTGAAATTCCGCATTCACGTTTTTTGAGCAATGTGCACACTTGACTGCTTTTATCTAATTGTTTTGGAGTTATTTTGGTAAATATTTAGTTGAAAGATAGAAATCTGCAGCTGCAAAAACAATCAAATTCAATTGCGCTAAACACTTGAAAATAATACTTGAGTAAGCACGCAACACTTGGAAAAGACAGAGCCTACGCTAATTATGTACCTAAAGCTAGTTCCTCCAAAAGTCTGAAGAATCACTTGCATAACTCTTATAAGTGATCTATGGATGTTGTAGATAGAATCTAAAATATTATAGTTACGATAGAGAAGATTGAATACACTTTTAAATGCTGCGGAACGAATTTAAACTATCTGGTTCAACGGAACTGAGCCTTACTCAGAAAGGTTTTTGGTCATACTATCATCAAAGGATAGGTTGCAGGTAAATACGAAAGCACCATCAGAGAGATGATGGATAATGCTCTTCAAATTACACTAAACTGGTGTCTAAGTGAAGGGCTTAGCATCAACCTTCAAAAAGTTGTAATTGTTCCCTTCACGAAGAGATACAACATGGAGCTTCAAAGCGAGGTGGGGTATTCAGACCAGGTCAAAATACCACCCAGATGGTGTAGTCATAGACAAACGACTTAACTTGAACTAGCACTAAGAACAAGTGCTCACAAAAGCTACTCGAGGCGTATGGGCCTGTAGAATATTCTTTGGCAGCACATGGAGATTAACTCTTCATATTATATACCGCATGATGGTCCGGCATATCGACACATATGCAGCCCTTGTGTGGTGGCCCAAGACGTAGCAAAATATGGCCATTAGGAAATGCATCAAGCTTCAAAGACTAGTATCCATACCTCTCTCGGGGGCTACATGACAGCTGACATGGAGGCAGTCCTTGGCCTGACACCACTGCACATTCTCATCAAAAAGTCTGCCATGCACAGTCTACTACGTATCCAGATCACATCTGAACTCTTAGCAAGTGACACTGGTCATGCCGCATTTATATATTCCCTTCCTGACGTATCGATCTGCTCTAGATCAGATCTTATGATCACGGAACTTTTTCATAACAAGAAATTTAGATCTCTTCTTCCAAGTCGGAAGACTTGGTCTGATGGCAACCCCTGTGGAAACCTCCGGTGGCAGCAATGGTTCACGGATGGGTCCAAAACTGAGAAGGGTGCAGGTGTTGGATTCGTTGGACCCAACACCAGAATCTCTACCGCAATGGACTTTATACCATAAAGATCTGCGCCCTTAGTATATTTCTCAAGGAAACTAGGCGAGTAAACATATGCATTTATTCAGATAGCCAGGCATTGTCATCCTGGAGCATATCCTCCAGGATAGTTAAAGAATGCCTACCACTAATGCCTGTTCGCCCGGAAAAAAGTCGTGCTATGATGGATACCTGGACACTCAGGAGTGGATGGTAATATGATCGCTGACGATCTAGCACGGCAGGGTGCCTCCACTCTGACTCCATCTCCTTCGCCGTGTTGCGGTATTGGTTAGTCCACAATCAAAACCATGATAAATAAATGGGCTGCAGGAGAACATAGGAGATACTGGTTCTCCTTCCGGGACTTCGTCAAGCAAAAGTGCTTGTCAAACCTCTGGATGCGATCAAGACAAAAGGTCTTGGCAGAGCGGACCTAAAGCTCCTGGTAGTTTACCGATCTGGCCACCACAATGTTAGATACCATCTACAGAAACTGGCCTATCGGACTCCTCAGAGTGCAGACTCTGTCTAGAAGACGATGAAACCACCACACATATTCTCTGTGTCTAGTCAGCGCTAGTATGGGACAAAGCCTGTTACATGGGAATATGCATATAAGATTGCAGCTTACTGAGAAAATACTCATGCCTACATTCAGATTTCATACTAATCCAAATTTACGTTATTTTTTAATAACAATTTTTTATTAATCGAACACAACTTAATTAAGACAATTCATCATTCCTAAAACTTCAGCTTGTCTGAAGTATTTCTAGTTAATTAAATTTCTATTCATTTCCTATAAGCCTACTGCAGATCTTGCGAACTAGCTCAGTAAACCGCATTCAAATCACTTTGATTAACGGAAGCATATTAAAAACAATTCACACTAAAATTAGCAACACCTTTTCAAGTTGTACATATTTACTATATAATATCTTGACTGGAACAACTTAACACCAATGCGTCAGAGCTGTCAATGTGAGACGAGCTCAGTTATAATGAAAATCTCAAGACGGACCAATACACTAAAAGTCCGAACTGGGTAAACAAGTTAAAGTCTTAGTTGATGTCTGCGACGCTTCAACTGGCCATACAATCCATTCAAGAGCGACCCGGCTGTTGTCAACCCATATGCGAAAAATGGCAGCGCATTAATTACAAAAGTTTGACTGAATTGTGGACTGCTTGTTGTGGTCTTTGAATCCGAGTCGGAGTATTCAACACATCCAACCGACCACCACCAGCAACAGCAGGAGGCGGAATTTCGCTTTGAAAAAAATAACAATTTCAAATTTGAATTTTGTGCAGAAATTCAACTCGGATCCATTAAATGCTGAATTACTTCCGCTATTTGTTATGTGTGTTTGTATGTCTACGTTTTGGTAACATTAATTGGTGCGCCTCACTGCACGGGTTTTGGGCAATTTAGCCGGCCAACATGCTTTTTTATTTAGTTTTTTTTTTGGCCAAGTCGCCCTCGTCGCCTACGTCACTCACTCTCTTTTTTCGGTGCACTTTGTAAGCCGGGCCAGTTGGCCGAAAAAAATAACAGTTAATGTTGTAAATTAACGCAACAACAAAAACAACAAATTTTTTGGTTTTATTTTAAAAAAAAACCTTACCAAGTCTTCATGACTGCAAATTCACACACAAACATGGTTTTTAATTATATGGGCAGTCTGAACAGTTATGGGACTAACGAAGAGGAGACCAATTTTTTCGAAAAGTATAATTTTATGTTCCAGCATAGTAAGATAAGCTTAAATCGGAACCTCAATCCAGAAGAATGATTGAGGTTCCGATTTAAGCTTATCTTAATATTTTATCTATATAGTGTAAAGGCGTTGTTAAATTCGGAAACAAAACCCATACTTAATTAATTTCACCTGTGTTAAGATGTTCTGGGCTTTTTTTTCCAGTAGTGAAAAGTTTTCACTTTTGTTTTCTCGTTTTGTTTTAATTAGATTCGGTGAATGAATTTTTTATTCCTTTATATTTTTTAATGCATTTTTATTTTCATATTTTATGATCCTTGTCGGTGAGACCACACCATGTTGCAAAGAAGAAAAAAATTGCAAACCACGAGATTTTTTTTTTTGTTGACAAATTTTATAGTGCAGTAAATTTTTATTTCTTTTTTTTTAATTTCCGAGTTGGCTTTTTTTAATAAATACTTCTTTCGCTTGCTAAGACCACACCAAATTCCTATGTTAGCCGCTAAATGGGACAATAACAAACAAAATCGGAAACCAAGCAGAATTCCTTTCATTTTCGATTTAATCTGACGGTAAATTTTATTCTTGTAATTTTTTCATCCATACGGCATGGGAAGTAAAACTTGGCATCGATTCGGTTTTAAATCGATTTAGTCGATTCTATTTTCTGACAATAAAATCGATTTTTGTTTATTTAGAATCATACTTTTTGAGTCATTTAACTTTGGGATAAATGTATGTTAGGACGAATCAATTTGTATGGGATTTCACAGATTATGAGTCTTTGGGTCATATTAAGTATTTTTGCTCACGAAACTATGGGCTTAAAATGAATTTCGAGTCGCCCTCTTTTTCAAAATAGGCTTTTTTCAAAATATTCGAAAATTAATTTAGGCCTTTTCTTTACAAGTTTAAAAAACGTTATTTTTCCTCTAGCCAAATAAGTATTTGGTGGTTTTTGGAATCTATTTTTGGCATATATCCTAATTTTTGACACATTTTTTATTTTTTACTTATTTTTTCGTGTGTTTTTAGTTTTAAATTTTGAATACAAAAGTCAACTATGTTGAAATAATTGTTTAATCACGACGAACATAGAATTGAGATCACTATAAAGCATCACACGTCGGCATTATGCTTGACTCTAACTTACATTTGCTTAATTAAAAATTTGACTCAGGAAAATTCTTATGATTTAATGATGAATTAAATATCTAATAAAAATGGCGTACGTAAAGTCGGGTGCGGACGACTTTATGATACTCGTACTACTAGCTTCTAATAAAGTCCGATTTCTTCACAAAAACTAAAAATAGAAGAATTTTTAAGCAAACATTTTTTTGACCGATCGTTCCTATGGAGCTATATGATATTGTCAACCGATTTCAATAAAATTTGACGCAGTGCTTAAATACCTTAAAAGATCTGAATGCCAAATTTATTTCAAATATCTTTACAAACAAACAAAACACATCGAATTTTGTATAAAAAAACGTGTTTTTGGACCGATTGGTCCTATGGGAGCTATATGATCTAGTCAAACGATTTGGATTAAATTAAGTACAGTGCTTATGAACTACAAAATAATCACGAGTGTCAAATGTAGTCCAGATATCTTAACAAACAAACGAAACATAACAAATTTTGTTAAAAAATCGATTTTTGGAAGATCGGACCTATGAGCTATATGATATAGTCAACCGATACTTCAGCTGACACTTCAGTATTCGAGAAAATTTATACTCTTGCTGCATTCTTGAATGTTAATTTATTTCTAAGACAGAATTAAAAAGCAATTCTGAAAAACAAAACGCCAAAATATCAAAAGTTTCGTTATTTAAAAATTTTAGGTTCTGGACAAAAATCGCACTAGTGGCCAATGCCTCCTACTGATTGTATTACGTCTCGGGCAGAAAGTATTAATTTCTCGTATCCAAAAAATGGTGCATTATGTTCTCAGCAAACAGTTCCCCTCGATAATCGACAAAATTCCCTAAGGGTAATTCGGCTGGGAACAGAATATTGTTGAATTAGAAACTTTTGTTATAAAGATGAGCATTCGTTAAAAGGAATTCAAATGTGCCGCCGATATAAGAAATATTTAATACAGATATGTTTGTCGTAAGGGAGTTCGTTTTATGAAAATTCGAAAATGGTTCCGGTTTTGTGACTTTGTAAGGCCGGTCTAACCGCACTCCATTAAAAATGCTCGCCCATGCTTTAATTGAGCTGCTTCATAACTAATGGTTTAATTTGACAGCTTAGAGACTTACTGGGATTATCCCATTTTTTTTTTAATTTTAATTTGGTTTTTGCCATTTTGTATTCTATTTCAAAAAAGGAATTTAATCAACGCTCGAAATTCAATTTCTTCTCTATTAACTTTTGCAAAAGCTTTCCATAGTATGTCTCTAAAATGTTGAACAAAAATCACATTTTGAGTATTTTGTAAATCATAGTTTCTTCTCTAGGCCAACTACTTTACAGTCTACCCTCTTACGTGTCTATTTAAACCATATATGCATGTGTCTTTATATAAGTCTATGGAAGCTTGGCCTACGCGCATGCGTCGTCTTTGGCCCCAGCTTGACAGGCACGTTCACGTCCATTTCCAGGTCGCCTTGTCTCGACTAGACCAAATCGCCATTTGCCTTGCCTCGCTTGATTTTTGGGCAATTTTTCCGCATCTGCAGCTTTTGTTGTGCTTTTTGTTGCTATCTTTCGCCTTTCTTCTCTTCTCTTCTCTTCTTTCTTTTCAATTGCCATTTTTGGTTTCTTTTTTCATGTTGATGACTTTGCATAAGATTAGCACAGCGCGTCTCCAAAACACGTCTAATTAGTTAAAGCCAGACTTTGTTTTGGTTACCAAAAGATTTTCCCTTTTTTTGTTTTGATTTTTTGCATAAACAAGGAAGTTGTGCACAAAATAGAAATAATTATATGATTGTCTATTTTGGTTTTGGAGTGCGTGTTTCTCAAGGGGCGTTAAAAGTGGTTCTGTTGCGGAGACCCCCAAAATTGCCTCACAATAATAATAATATGAAATTATGACAAAGTGTTTGCTTTTTTTTTGCAATGCGTTAAGAAATATGCGGCAGTATATGATTAAATCTATTGACTTGGCGGTAAAGACTACTGCGGTTTATATTCAGATAGGCTTTATGAGTTAAAATATACATTTTAGCGCCTGAGTCATGCAGCATAATTGAAATGTTGCAAGAATGAAATGGGAAAACAGACTAACTACTGAAAAATATGTCGAAATGATTTTGAGGAATTTAAAACCTGTCTTGAGGAATTAGTTAAAGGTTTTTGTTTTTAGTAGACTTTAGGAGAATCCCCTAGGTATTGAGGTCTTTTGTCTATATCATCTGTAGGGCAGGGAAAGAAGAATTGGCTTTCCGTAAAACATATTAATGGCTACTCTTTAAGTTATTATGACATCTTTTTTTATGTTTGTCATTAAATTGTTTTTTCCCCCAGAAAACGGGTTCCTCACAGAGAGGTTGGGCACTGCTACCAAAAGGTCTTTTCTAACAAGTTAAGTTAAAGCAAAAGACTCCTTTTTCCGCATGGTTGGTATTGACCTAAGATGGAAGGGACTAAGCCGTTCCTTTCCCATGTGACAGGCTCTGTGCCATACCAGCGCTGGGCAGTCATAGAGAATGTGTCCGGTGGATTCATAATCTTCTAGACAGAGCCTGCACTCTGAATAGTCCGATGTGTCAATTTTCTGTAGATGGTGGTGGCCAGATAGGTAAGGTACCAGGAGCTTTAAGTCCGCTCTGCCAAGACCTTTTGTCTTGATAGCACCCAGAGGTTTGACAAGCACTTTTGCTTGAAGAAGCCCCGGAAGGGAGAACCAGTATCTTCTATGTTCTCCTGCAGTCCATTTGTTTATCATGATTTTGATTGTGAATACCACAAAACGGCGCAGGAGATGTAGTCAGGGTGGAGGCACCCTGTCGTGCTAGATCGTCAGCAATCGTATTACCATCCACTCCCGAGTGTCCAGGCACCCAACATAGCACGCCTTTGTTCCGGGCGGACAGGGTTTGGAGGTAGTTATGGCATTCCTTAACCATCTTGGAGGAGATGCTCCAGGATGACAATGCCCTAATAGCAGCTTGGCTATCTGAAAAATGCATATGTTTGCTCCCTTAGTTCCCTTGAGATGGATACTAAGGGCGCAGATCTCTTTGGCACGAATCTCCGGTTGAAAGACGCTGGGCTAGATGCTCTTGCGGTAGCGATTCTGGTGTTGGGTCCAACGATTCCAACACCTACACCCTGCTTAGTTTTGGATCCATCCGTGAACCGTTGTTGCCACCGGAGGTTTCCACAGGTGCTGCCGTCAGCCGAAGACTTGCGAGAAGAGATATAAATTTCTTCTTATGAAAAAGTTCCATGATCATAAGATCTGATCTAGAGCAGATCGATACGTCAGGAAGGGAACATCTAAGTGCGGCATGACCATTGTCCCTTCCTAAGAGTCCAGATGTGATCTGGATACGTATTAGACTCTACATGGCTGACTTTTTGATGAAAATGTGCAGTGGTGTGAGTCCAAGGACTGACTCCATGACAGCTGACGGTCAGGTACGCATAGCTCCCGATAGAGATATGCATTCTAGTCTTTCAAGCTTGCTGCATTTCTAAATGGCCACATTTTTCTGCATCTTGGGCCACCACACAAGGGCTGCATATGTGACGTAGTTAGCCCTTAGTTCCAAGTAGTTCGAAACATTGCGGGATGAGATTTCAAAAATACCAGAAACATTTAAAAAAATTAAAAGTATTATAGCTTCTGCTTCACTTATTAATACTTGACTCTGGTTCCATCACATAATTATCCAACAAGGGAAGATACGTTGATTGTATCATTAAAAACGGCATGAAATCTTCTAACTTCTTCACAGTAATTAATTGCTTTGCCAAAGTACAAAAACCTTAAAATCTCTAGGAAAATGTCATAAAACCATTGCTACAGCTTTCCACAAAAGCTTACCAACACCGAATTACCAAGAATAATTCTTGACAACACCGACAAGTACCGTTGTAATAATCAAAGCCAAAGAGAAATGTAAAGAAACTCAAGACTAGACTTCAGTTGAACAAACAAACCATTCTCGAAAAAACACATAATATATGAAAACAAAGCTTAAAAACTATTCTTATGCTTTTTAGCTGTTTTACCTCTTACCAAACTATTCAAGCCCATTAAGCAGAGCGCTGAAACTCAGACCATTTGTCTGTGCTACTGTTGGCCTGGCCCTACGTCTGTCTATAAATTACAATCAGTTACAGTAAAGTGTCAAGATGCTTAGCAATTATGATGATTATGACAAGAAGTTCCAACTCTCGCTCACTCCAAGCTTTATTTTTTTTTTTTGTTTTTTCCATAGTATATAACCTGGCTAAGAGACCAGGTAAACTTTGTGCTACTTATTGTCAGTTGCTTTTTGGGCTCTGACTGCATTTCTGTCGCATCATCTGAATTTATTTCAGTGAAATAGACAAATAAACTATCTGTTAGATACACTGACTGCCCCTTACGACATATGTAAGATACTTTAACGGTTCTCACACGCTGCGAGAGAACTTCAACTCGAACTGAACTCAGCACGACGCAAAGGGTCTAAAATCTGTCAGCGGCAAGCAACGGTGCTATTTGTATCTGTGTATCTGTAAGTGTGTATCTAATGCTGCAAGTGGCACTCAACGTGCCTCAACTCATCATAATTACAAAGCCGGGGCCAGTCCCAAGACCCCAACAAAGTTTATACTACATGACAATGTGGAGCTAGCTGCCTGTTGGAGGTGTCTCTATGCGCAGATAGTTCAACCAGCCCCATATCTTGCTGGAGTTTCTTCTGTTGAAGTCTTTGCTGTTGTTGGTGGGTTTGTGTATCTTAGGTATATTTCTATCTCTTTGATTTGTCTTTATTAGTTATTGTTATTTTTATACCCTGTAGACAGAGAGTAAGGTGTCTATGCGGTTGATGTGCGTGACGTTCCATAAAATTTCTATCTAACTGGGTAAATCTTATGGTAATTAAGAGACGTTTGCGTCATCCTTAGGATCTACGTTATGCCATAATCCGATTCTGGAGATAAACTTAATTAATAGGTATGGGGGGTCAGGTGACATCGCACATCAAGATGTAATGACTGGCGTAAATATATGTGGGCAGGATTTTTCCTACCTACAGGTGCTTCTTCACATCTGACTCAGGTGTTATAAAGCTTTTCATTTAATATCAAAGACTTCACAAATGGTGCACTTGTGACGTCACAAACACAAGCATCTCAACTATTGTTAGTTAACTTATGACTTCTCTGGCTAAATATTAGATTAAAGCCTGAAAGAAGGAAATTATTTTTGAAATTAATCAATCATTTTAGCAATTACTAGGTATTGTTATCATTTTCGGGTATACCAACTACATGTTCCAACTCGATTAAACACAGTAAAAATCGTCTGGAGGACAAAAGGTAGGGTATCTATGAGGTAGATGAGCGTGACTTCCCATAAAATTTCTATCCAACTGGGTAAGTAATACGGTAATTAAGAGACATTTGCGTCATCCTAAGGAGCTACCTTATGCCATAATCCGATTCTACAGATAAACTTAATTATTAGGTATGGTACTTCTTGGGTGACTTGGAGCATCAAGACTTAATGACTTCCGTAAATATATGTGGGCAGGAGTTTTCCTACAGTTGCTTCTTCACACCTGACTCAGGTGTTATAAAGCTTTTCATTTAATATCAAAGACTCCACTAATGGTACACTTGTGACGTCACAAACACAAGCATATCAGCTAACGTTAGTAAACTTATGACTTCTCTGGCTAAATATCAGATTTAAGACTGCGGGAAGGAAATTATTATGGAAATCAATCAATCATTTGAGCGATTGCTCAGTTATTGTTATCGCTTTTAAGTATTTTTTTCCCCCATTTAGTAATCCTTCAGGGAGCTTAGGGCTTTAATAAGAACTTTCCACCGCACTGGTGGAAATTGTGGTGCCAAGGTATGAGAAACTATCGGTAAAGTCGATAGTGTTCCCGCTGATGGTTATGCTACCTTGGCTGGTGTGGTTGAGGCGCATCGCTTTTTGGTTGGTTGCGTTTATCGAGAGTCCAACTTTGCTGGCAAGGATCTCGAGATCATTTACTTTGGCTTGGATATCACTTAGTTTATGAGATATGAGACAAATGTCGTCCGCGTAATCCAGGTCGAGGGAGACTCCACGTAATCCCACGCCTAGACCTGCATACATCCCTCATAACTTCCTCAACTGCTATATTGAATAGTAGTCGTGATAGGGGGTATCCTTGCCTAACACCAGTGCTTGTTTGGAAAGGTGTACTAATTTTCACCGTTGTCTAGTATTGCCAAGCCCGTATCATCGTACATCGCTTTTACTATCGATATGCTGTTGACTGGCACTCTTTTCCTCGCTAATGTCCGCCATATCGCTGCTCTGTCTACTGAATCGAAGGCCTTCTTGAAGTCGATGAACAAGAGGTAAAGTGGTGGGCTTTTAAGTATACCAACTTTAAAAATCATTTAAAGTACAGAGTATATTATAGTCGTAATATGCCGGCTTGTTTGTTTGTTTTTTTTTTCTTTCTTTCTTTTAGAGACATTAAAACTAAAAACACCTACGAGTTTTTCTGTGGGGTGCAAACCCACACTTAGCCAGTATTTATGGCTACAAAGCTGCAAGACTTGCAAATCGCAAAAGTATCTTTAAGTTTTTGCGCAATTTGCGCATTGTGCCACGCGGCGTCTAGTAATTTAAATGCAGATCATTAAATAAATTCTGATTCATTAAATTCATTTAATGAACTTGCGTAATGAATTTGTATGAATATACATTTATTGAATGTATCTCATACATAAGCAAAAGCAAATATAATAGCGCTATATGAATATGTATCTTAAGTTGAAAACTCATTAAAATCTAGCATTTAATTTGAGCTCTTCATCAATCATATGCAGAGAAGATATCTACTCAATATGAGCTGTCTGTATGGCAATCCAAACACGGCATCAATAACAAAAATAAATAAATACTACTACAATCAATAAACATTGAAAGAAGAACTATGCGATGACCAGATGTCAAAAATCTGACGCCTCAAAATATCTGCAAATTGTACAAACAAAGCAAAGTCTGATAGTTTGTCAGTTTTTTATTCAGTGTTTGTTTTTCTTCTTTTTTTTCGATAAAGAAGTATTCAACCGACAGACAAAATTGCAGACCCAAATGGTGATCAGAAAACAACTTCCCTTTGGAGAGCTATCATTATTTAGTAAACAAAGCATAAAAGAACTAATGAATCGAAAAATTCCAAAAAAGGAAATTCAGTTTTTTCAATACTAACGACTAAATACTCTAATGCAGTTTTTGGCCACTCAATGATGGCAATTTGTTTCAGTTTGTAAGCTACTTAGCGCTTTTTTAGGCAGTCATCGAGTCATATCAATTTAAATTTATGTTATCGAAAATGAATTTCATTCAAAGCCATTAATTCGGAGAGGTGGGGTCGGTCTTTGAAAGTTGTCTGATTGTCACGCGGAAGTGACTAGCGACGATTCTTTAACTGGTCGATCCAAGTAGCTCACAACCTCAAGCTTTACACTGGGTACCCTCTGGTTAGTCGCTGGTTGCCTTTCCAGGGGTGAGCTAATGTGAGAAAGCGGCCCCTCAGGCCATCTGCGCTTGAGGACAGAAGTGGACAGCTACTACCATGTAAGGGAGTCGAAGGTCCAGTCAGCCGTCATTTCTTTTTCAAGCCCCATGACTATGAAAGAATCAAAAAAGCCTCGGATAATGGAGGCGAGCGATACAAGCCTTAACCCACATCGGGTTCGTTGCGCCATAGAAGAAGAGGATTAAATCGGAGAACGGAAACATTTGGACTAAAGCAGATATAGAAAAAATACGTTCATCTTTTGGCGTCGACAAAATTAAGGCATGGGTGTGGATATAACCTTGACAAATTCCTATAACTATATAGATTCAAATCTTAATGTTCAGTTTGAAGAATTTGTATGCGCATACATAAGGCCGTATACGGTTGACTCCAAATTTGGTTTTATACGTAGAATGTGGCTTTAAAAAAATACTGATAGAGTCAAGCCAAAACTTCAACATGTATATTGGGGAACCAATTTTTAACCCATTTAACTTAAAATCCCTTAAATCAGAAAAAATACATTTATATTATAAACAAAATTATTTTCTAAAAAAAAACTGGACGTGTCATATTTTATATAAAAATACGTTGTATAAGTCACATTTTTGTAAGCTAAGCGAAGCTAAAATCGGTGACATCATTTTGATAAATTAAAATTGAATGTAAATTTTTATTAATGTAAGTATAGGTTGGTCTACACTGTAGTCTCTTTAGTCCATGCATTATATTTTTTTTTTAATGATTTGCAATGCAAGAGAATTTTTTTACCCCAATTTCAACCCGACAAGAATTCTTCTATGTAGCAGTTTTTCTTTTGAACCAATACTTTTACTTTTTCAGGCCAACACAAAAGCTTTGGGTCTGTAGACATTTGAAGAGACTTAAAATATAATAGGGTATCTGTATAGAAAACATATTTATCACTATGCTATGTAGGAATTGGACGTTTGACGGTAAGTTTTGGGCTAATAAGGCAAAAGGAACTTAAAAAAGTTTCCTAAACTAGATTTTAGATTTTTTTTTTTCAGAAAATTATATCCATATGCCTACGAAAGTAGCATAAGAATATGAGTGCTGTTCTTGAAAACACTCTTCAAATACGAGGGAGGCTAAAGAGATAATCAGAAGAAAGGTGCCTACGAAAAAGAGCAATTCGATCTCAAGATCCTTGGGACCGAATTTTGTGAAACCGAGCGGCAAGACAGCTATGTAACCTATTAAGGGAACTCAGAATTAACTTCTTCGAACAAAAATAGGATTCCTTGGACTATGCTCAAACTCGTTTAAACGACAACCCTTTAGACAGGTTCCTGTCTGATGCCCTAGTGATGAACTTGCTAAAAACAAAAGGGAACAGTCTAATGCTTTCGGATACCATCTAGAAGATCGTTACGACCCCACTGCAGATGTCCCCGCCTATTAACCCTATATATCTTATGATTCACAAGCCAGGCAAACCAGAAGCTGATCCTGAGTATAATATAATAAGTCTTTTACCCTCCCTGTCTAAATTATGGGAGAGGACAGGATTTCTGCCATTATAAGTGAATGCAATATCTTGCCAATTTAGCTTTTGAGAGCGACACGGCACTGTGGAACAGTTACACAGATTGGTGAAGCACATCATGCAGGCTTTTGACGACCTGTAGTTCTCCAACGCTGTCTTCATAGACATACAGCAAGCGTTCGATAGGGTGTGGCACGATGGTCTACTGTGCAAAGCTAAAAATCTTTTTCCTGCACCGTACTATTGCCTTTTAAGGTCATACCTGGAAGGACGAGAGTTTAAGGTCAATGTAAGGGACATATACTTGTCCACTTATAATATGAGAGCAGGAGTGCCGCAAGGCGCAGACAAAAAAAGCGAAAGAGGTTCACGAAAATCCCATTTTTGTAGCCGCCATTTTGAATTTCCTCAATTTTTTACTTTTTTCAATTCTCTAATAATAAACGAATATAATCATCAAAACCATAAGTACGTACACCTTTTCATTGTCGCAAAAAAAAAAATAAAAATGCAGACTTGCCTTATTATTGTCAAAATCCTGGGGAGCCTCCCCTTACAAAATCTTAAATCTTGACGAAGATCTTAATTTCATATTTCAGACAATTTTAAAATAAAATGTTTGTGGTTCATAAAAAGATTTTTATTTCTGGACTGTCAATATAGCGTTTGGGGTCTAATCTAAAAGACAAAAATGTCAAAGAAAATTAACATAATACTGGAAAAATCGAAGGCCCTCTTATTGTAAGAATTTGAGTCTGGTGTGAAGAATTTCCGGTCTTACTTAAGGAATTATAATAAAGAATGCTTAAGTTTACTTAAAGTTTTACTTTTTACATCAGTGCTTATTTCCCCAACATCTAAGGTATCAAAGCTTAGCGACAGGTTTCGAAACAGCTAATTTCCTGGCTATACCATCAAATAAGCTTACTTGCGTTTTTAGCAATAAAAGACCCACATGGAGAAACAGTCACAGCCAAGTTCTCATAAAACCCATCCAAGTATGTATTCCCATTCGTTTAAACACAAACAGTCTTTCGACTTATTGAAAACTTTCCTATAAACCTAATATACCCTGCCAAAGAGGCAGAGAGGTTTATTGCAAACCAAACAAAACTGCATTGCTGCCGGCTGTGTGTTTATGTTGCAATTCCTAGAAAATTGTGCTGGAAAATGAGAGTCTAACGGTTTGAAGTTGCCTTTCCCGTCCACTTTGTCGTCTACATCGTCATCGACGTCGTCGTCGTCGTCTTCGTCTTCAACGTCATCGTGGTTGGCAGCCGTTGCCGTATTACAAAACATTTTTCGTTTCGTTTTTAATAATCATTTTGCAAATGTCTATTAGTGCATGCTATGTTGGTATAGCTATAGAGCTATAGAGGCTCCTTTCCCCTTCATAGGCTCCCCCCTCTTAGTGTCCAAGTTCTGCGCATGCGCAGCGCATTTTCAAAGGAAACTAATCGCAACAATCATTATTACTACTTGGTCCATATGTTAAAAACAACAACAACAACATGAACATGTAAATTAAGACTTTTAGTTGAAAATTATGTATAACAAACAATGAGCCAAGTAAATGGTGAGCAACATGAAGAAAATTCATAGTAAATGGCTGCAGTGACTCTTTGGAGATTGCTTTGATTTCTTGTAAATTTGAAAATATTCGCTTTTATGGAAATGGCAGGCAATTTAAACTTAATGACAGGAGTTACCGAATCCAAAAACTTTGAGTATATACAACATGACTACTATTAGCAGCGACGGAGTCAGCGGCGGATTCAAAAATTCATTTCGTAGGGGTTTCACAGTGAAGCCTCACAGACTCCCTCCCTTTCGACTCCACGCCTGTCAGCTAGAGTTAGTCTTAGCTAAGCGATGACGCCTATATTTACTTTTGAAATTTGTTTTGGCCTGTCTCCTTGAATTATAGTCATTGCAAGTCAGAAAGAGAAAAAATTAAAAAAAGTAAAAGTTTATGTTGGCTTACTAAAGAAATCTAACAGATACTGGAACTTAGTATAACTAGGTGAAGCATTGCCAAACACACAGCAGAGTTATTTTTATCAATGGTTGGGGTTAAGAGGGAGTGTAGGGAACGACTTTAACCTCACCAAGAAAGATCTAGTAAAGCATATGCCTATGCTTCTGCAGCCAAGGGATAAGATGCTAGCTGAGTACAGGTTCAATCAAAATTTTGATACCAAACTCAGCACAAAAAAGGCTTGGATCTCTCTTGCGACAGTTCACCCTATGAAACCACATACAATAAAGTGATACACAGACGGATCACTCACTGATCAAGGAAGTGGCCTAGGGGTAGTAGGACCCAGGACCAAATATAACGAGCCTTTAGGCAGACACAACAGCATTTTCTAAGCTGAAGTCTGTGGAAGATGTGCAGAATTCAATCTGCAAAAGAACTACCATGAAAAGGATATTTCCATTCTGTATGATAGTCAAGCAGCAATAAAGGCATTAAGTAAAGTCTGGATTACATCAAGGCTGGTTTAAGAAGTGAGAAAGTCACTGGATAATTTAGTATCCAGGAATAAGCTCACGATTAGATGGGTTCCAGACGTTACAATATTCCCGGAAATTAGCTGGCAGACAAACTTGCAAGAACCGGTGCAGCAACACCACTAATCGTTCCTGAACCACTCTAAGGGATTGATAAACACGTGGTACGGAACCTACTGAAAATAGAGGAGAATAAGATTTTTGATCGATGGGTCCTACGGGAGTCAACTGATTTTGATAAATTTTGGTACAGTGCTGGGGATCTCTAACAACTTCCAATTGCATCATTTGGTTTCAAAAGCTTCATAAGCAAAGGAATTACCCATATAATATTCAAAATTAAATTTATGAATATTTATATTCTGTCGCCATTCCTGATTTTACTGGCGATAGACGATGTACTGACTACCACCGTAGGTACAACTAAGTGACACGGTATCCAATGGAGACCTTTTGAGAGGCTAAGCCACTTGGATTATGCTGACGATATCTGCTGGTAAGTACAGCGGGATGAACGAGATGTGTCAAGATGGTCTTAGGATTAGGCCGCTCAACACATCATCCCATTATTCTGAGGCAGACACCCATTGAGGAGGTCAAACAGTTTATCTATCTAAGAAGTTCTGTATCGTCAGACGGAGGAACGGATCTGGATGTTAAAAGCAGTAAAGCCCGCAACGCGTTTGGAATGCTGTCTTCAGTATGGAGGTCTAGTCAAATTTCCCTACGCACCAAGTTAAGGCTCTTCGAATCCAATGTCAAATCTGTACTGTTGTATGCCTGTGAAACCTGCAAAGTCTCTACCTCCATCACGAGAAGTTTACAGGCATTTGTAAACCGCTGCCTTTGATACATTCTTAAGATCCGATGGCCGCAAATTATATCGAATCAAGAATTGTGACGCATAACGAGTCAAAAGCTTTTGAATGTCGAAATTAGACAGCAGAAGTGGCGCTGGATGGGCCACACGTTTAGGAGACCAAACGTCAGCATTGTGAAGAAGTTCTTCGAATGGAATCCTCAAGGTACACGGCGAGTTGGTAGACCAAGAACTACTTGGAAATCAACAGTAACACAGCGTAAAACATGCCCACAGCTGAAGTATCTGGCCGCAGATCGGGAAGGATGGAGGAAGTTTGTCGCCGCCCTATGCCCCAACCGGGGTTGAAGGACTTGAAGAAAGAATATTAGTTTTAGAACAGGCCCATATTTTTTCACAAGAAACATAAAGCAAAACTGATTTTTTCGATACTTCTGTGCAATCTTTAGGCACACGATTGGATTGCATCTAAAGTTTCAGGCCCATTGTTACAAAGCAAATATATTATTGCTTGTTCGAAAACGATTTTTGGTGCTATGTACTGCTCATAGTCTTTCACATTAAATGGAAAGATAACGCTACACTCGAGATTTTGATATAAGAATGAAAAAAAATCAACAATTTTTGCAATTAATTGGAAAAAAATTTCAAAAAGAAACATAATAATAATAATTTGTAATCTTAATATTTAATATTTGTTGGCCCATTGATTATAGCATTAGCCTAACTTCCATCATTATTAATTAGTATACCCATTCCAAATCAGAAAGAGTTAAATAAAAAAAAGTAAAAGTTTAAATTGATTACAAAAACATATATCTAACAGATACTTGAACTTACTGTAACTAGGTGAAGTATCTTTTGTGCTTCCCAAGCAACTTGTTTCTTATCAATGGATTTTCTTTTCCTTTTTTTTGCTTACGGAAATGCTAAGCAATTCTTGCATGCAAGCGACAACTGTTATGCAATTAAATTGGAGTTATACATGCAACAACAACAACAACATCACCAACACCAATACAACAAGAGCCACTCAAATGACCGCATTGCCACATGCCACATACTGTTGCAATTGCTTTCGCTTTGATTGAATTTATTTAATAAATCAGCAGCAAAGTTACCCAGCCAACTGATGCATATAACTGCACTCTTTATATGCCTACTTATATACACACACACACACATTCACACACTACTACATATAGATAAATTAAAACATACGTAAAGTGTATCTATAAGATAAAATTTGCATTTTGCCTACTGCTACTAAAAAAAAAAACAGAAACCCCTCTCAGAGAGTTTTGCACGGAAACGAAAAGTTGTGTGTAGCAACATAGGAAACCAAGTCTCGAAGTCTTGGAAGTGGACAGCCCATAACGCATGATATATTATATTATTGGCATAATAATATTGTGCATAAAATATATTTATGAGCATCCAGCCCCAAAGTAGCTAAAGCAGGCAAAAATTAAAAACTTATTTTGAAAAGTAAACGATTAGATACACTGCAAAAAAAAAAAAAGATGGTATTATTTAAGACATAGCTTTCTTTAGTTTTGGCATACGTAGAGCTGGGCATCGATTTGATTTAAAATCGATTTAATCGATTATTTTTTCTGATACTAAAATCGATTCTTGTTTATTGAGCATCGATTTTATAACCATTATGGCGCACCATTTTGTATGAGGCAGGATATCGGCTTAGGGCTCTCAGCGATTTTAATTCTTTGAGTCATTTTAAGCATTTGAAACTCTGCGTCCAAAATAAATGTCGAATTTCTATTTTTTAAAATAGGGTTTATTTTTTCAAAATATTCAAAAATCGACTTAGAACTTCATTTTCTTTTATCCAAAGTTTTTTGGGGTCGAGAAATCCATTTCTCCCACCTACTTTTAATTTTGAGTGCCGTCAGAGGGCTCTTTGCGAGTTTTATTATTTTTGTTTTAGAACACTGATAAAAGATCTCAAAAAAAATGTTAAAACGGTTACTTAATTTTTAGGTTTTTTCTTATTAAATTTTGAATTTTGAATCAAACAAATTACACAGGTCAACATGGTTCAGTTGTTGGAAAGCTAGGAGTCATTTCCATGTACCCAAAAAATAACATAACCACAAATATCTCAAAATCCTGACGTGATGGGCCAGTTCTGACGCCGGATTCGGATTCTACGCACCAAATTACTTCGGAAATGACTCTTAGCTTTCCAACAACTGAACCATGTTGACCTGTGTTATCTCAAAGGCTTATTGCAAATGCTAATGACGTCGAAGGGATATATCTCGTAACTTCGAAAAGCCATAACTTCGCGAAAAAAAATCGTAATTGATCTCTTGAACCCTTAAATTAAAGGGTAAGATTTGTACTAAATGATGTAACTGGAGAGAAAGACCGCAAAAATTTTTTGCGCCCTGTACATAACCTCAAAAGTAGGAAAAACAACGCCGTTTTTTGGGTACATAACCTCAAATATCTCAAAATCCTAACGTGATGGGCCAGTTCTGACGCCGGATTCGGATTCTAAGCACCAAATTACTTCGGAAATAACCCTTAGCTTTCCAATAATTCACATGGCCCCTGTATTTGTAGACCTGTGTAATTAATTTTTTTTTTCCATCAAGTTTTGAATTTTTTTTTTCGTTTTTTAAATTATAAAAATAAATTTAAGTGCATTTTGTATAAATATTCTTCTTTGTATAAAATAAAAATTAGTAATATTGAAATAAAGCCAAAAAATTCTGAAAATAATAATAATGATTTCAAGAGCCATATCAGAACTTGCCATTCCTGTGATATTCTGCGGTTTTAGCTTGTTAGCGCTTACAGTTTTAGTTCGATAAATCGATTAAATCGATTTTTGGTGAGAATCGCTCGAAAAGTTGGATTCCTTAAAATTGAAGATCGAGCCCAGCTCTAATTTCTACAACTAAAGTGCTTCACTTGATTTCTGTTTCAGTTCTTTCTAACATAAGCGATACTGCGTTTTAGATCCACAAACCGATTATTATGAAATGCATTTCTTATCTCTTTGAATCATATCCGGCAATGATTGTTATATCAAACACTTAAACATAACTTAAGATAAGAAAATTCCAAATCTCCGTGCAAACAAAAGCCTATCGTATGTCTTTTTTTAAGTATTTTTCTTTGGAATATTATCAGTATTTTTTTATTAAGTGCTGCAACATTTAAAATCCATAACCACTAATCATGAAATGCAATTTTGATATCTCTAAATTATAGCCGCCAATTATTGATTTACTTGAGATAAATGGTAGAGATATCCTAAGATAAGAAATTGTTAAAAAAAAAAAAACTAAAAGCAATATTAAAAGATAAAAGCTCTTATCATAAAAATCAACAGACACTACATACACCTAAAAAAAATATCGTAGCTATGCAGTCGCAAAGCATTTTTAAATGAAGATTAGGATTTTTATGTTTTTTCTCTTATTTTTTTTATTATCAATTAGCATGACAGTTCTTGTAATTCACAACTGGTTAAAACGAATAGTGCTATAGTTTGCCATTTTCTTTCAGTTTGAAATTCAGTTTTAATTATTTATCGTCTTTATTATATTTTTATTTTGTCTATCTCATTATTAATAGTCTTTTATAATATTCTTCTTGAATTTCAATGCCATAGGAACTTATATTCGAAATTGGTCAGGATAAACGCCTGTACATTATAGTCTATAAGAGCGAGAATAATCAAATGTGTGTGTCTTTCAAGCAACGTCTACCTTTCCCAAAATCTTTTAAATTCAAGCTACATATTTAAAGTAAAAACATCTTTCATTTGCTACCAATTAGTATTATAATCGGAACATAAATATCAGAGATAATCGTAATATAATATTTTTGGGTGGAATGCTCGAATGTTACCAAAATATATAAAAGCATTAGCTGATTTGGCAGAGTGAAGAAAGTAGCCCAGGGCAATTCTCTGTGACTGCTTTTTTAGTTTAAATATAACAACTCGACACAATGTTTTGTTTTTTTCACGTCCATACGTGGATGCAAAAAATCGCTTGAAAACTTTCGAAGTTACAGCCAAAACAGATCAAATTGAACGTCTTGTAGCCATAAATGTTCCACTTAAAACAATGGTGTTGTGAAAAAGCTAGCACTTTTTGCCAGAAAGTGCGTGCCATGGTCAATATTAGGTTTTTTGGTATTTAAGCTGACTTATTGACAACTTTAAATGTAACAACTCGACACAATGCTTCGTTTTTTCATAGCCTGTAAGTTGATACCAATTTTATTGAAATCGCTTGAAAACTTTCGAAGTTGCAGCCAAATTAGATCAAATGGAACGTCTTGTAGCCTTAAATGTTCCACTTAAAACAATGGTGTTGTGAAAAAGCTAGCACTTTTTGCCAGAAAGTGCGTGCCATGGTCAATATTAGGATTTTTGGTATTTAAGCTGACTTATTGACAACTTTAAATGTAACAACTCGACACAATGCTTCGTTTTTTCATAGCCTGTAAGTTGATACCAATTTTATTGAAATCGCTTGAAAACTTTCGAAGTTGCAGCCAAATTAGATCAAATGGAACGTCTTGTAGCCTTAAATGTTCCACTTAAAACAATGGTGTTGTGAAAAAGCTAGCACTTTTTGCCAGAAAGTGCGTGCCATGGTCAATATTAGGATTTTTGGTATTTAAGCTGACTTATTGACAACTTTAAATGTAACAACTCGACACAATGCTTCGTTTTTTCATAGCCTGTAAGTTGATACCAATTTTATTGAAATCGCTTGAAAACTTTCGTAGTTGCAGCCAAATTAGATCAAATTGAACGTCTTGTAGTCTTGAAGGCCACACTTGAAACATTTGTTTTGTAAAAAAAAGATAGGCTTAAAAAATGTTGACACCAATTGCGTGCTACGATCTACATTGTATTTTTTGATATTTGAGCTGACATCTTTAAATGTAATAGCTCGGCACAATGCTTTATTATATTATAACCCTTACCTAGATGCGAATTTTTTCAAAATCGCTTGAAAACTTTCGAAGTTACAGCCAAATTAGATCGAATTGAATGCCTTGTAGCCTTGAAGGCCGAAATTGAAACACTTTTTTTGTAAAAAAAAAAAAATTAAGTTTTAAGAATGTTGCTACAAAGTGCTTGCCATGGTCTCTTTATGTTTTATGATATTTGCTGACTTATCTTCAAGTTTATATAGAGCAATGGAATCTTTGTGCTCCTTCAGTTTCGTCAATCTGATCACTTACTATTCAATTATGATGTTGCTGATAAAGCGTCATATATCAGATTTTAATTATTATATTTTCATTCTTCTCGTGAAAGTATCACTTTTTAGGTGTATAGAATATAGAGTTTTTCTGCGCGTAACCCCTTTTAAAATTTTTCTTAACAATTCTTTGAGTCCATAGCAAATGAAGGATCAAGAATTTTAAAGAATTTTCAGCGCCTTCGGTAAAAATAAATCAAAATTTTTAATAAAAAATGAGATAATTAATAATAAGAAAATTGACAATCATTCATTGTTCCAAAATGATATGAGATGTGCTGGTTTTCTACAAAATCGTGATAATCTTTACAAATCTGGACCTAATAATCCCATAAATTACAAAATTGATCAAAATGCGAATATACTCTCTTGAAAGTGTACTTTTTTGAAAAAGAAAATTCATAAGCTGAGCAAAGTTCAGACAAACAGTCGGCTCGGCTCCAACGATTGTTGTGCGATTTAAATTCATTCATTCATTTTTTAAAATGCGCATTAACGGCTTCCTTCCATTTTGACAGCGCACATATTACAACAACAACACCAACAACTACAACAATATGACTTGATGGTAAAAGGAAAATGGCAAATTGCAAGATAAATAAATAAATAAGTAAATAGAAAACTACGATGTACATGCATTTGGCTTGCAAATTGGATTATGCTTTATGTACGATATATAGTATATAGTGGACCCCGTTGTCATTGTTGTATGATGGTGCGCAACATCCTCTAGCGATTTGAGCAGCAGCAACAACAACAACGACGGAGACGACAACAATAAACAACAACAACAACAGTGACCATTTGCGCCTGCGCAGCCTTTTTAGTTATTTACAACTTTAGCTCCATGCCCCCATGTTGTAATTACAGCCATTTGTGGCAGTGGCTACTGTAGCAGTCAGTGCAGTGGCGAAGCCCCCTTTAATTATTTGCACGAATTTGTATGTTAATCGTTCATTGACGTGCTGCATTGATAGGCACATAAAGTGAGCAGGCATAAACCAAAAAAAAAAACATAATACAGGTATGTACTAGATGCCAAACTATATGCATACTACTTCATATATAGGGTGATCTTTTAAGCGTTTAGTGCGTAAAACAAAAATAGCAAAAATAGGTACTTTGCAAATTATTTTTTCTAAATAGTGATCATAGTTGCAACCTATGGCACTATCCAACTTTAATTTACTTTTGATGTGGGCTACAAGAAATAGGTAAGAACGGACCTCTCCGAACATTTCAATACTGTCAGACGTTTCAAGCAAGGCGACCCTCTATCATGCGACCTCTTCAATTTCGTGATGGAAGGGGTACTGCGGAAGGCAAGTGTACATCGCAATGGCACTATTTTTTACAAGAGTGTCCAGCTTCTTGCTTACGCTGATGATATCGATATCTTCGGGCGTTATAAGCGAGTTGCTACTGCTGCATGTTCCGGAATCGAAAAGGAGTCAGCGAAAGTGGGTCTAGCGGTAAACGAGGTCAAGACGAAGTATATGCCGTCTATGAACAGGGACGCACGGCGTCTGGGCTCCCATGTTCCAGCGGACCGATATACTTTTGCAGTGGTCAAGGAATTCACGTACCTTGGCACCGCCGTTAACACCAAAAATGACATCAGCCTGGAGATAAAACGAAGAATCACACTTGCCAATAGGTGTTACTATGGTCTCAGTAAGCAGATGTGTAGCAAAGACATCTCTTGAACAACAAAAGTAACCCTCTACAAGACGCTCATCTTGCCCAAGCTCTTATACGGCGCAGAAGCATGGGTTGTGTCACGGACAGATGCATCTGCTCTTGGGGTGTTTGAGAGAATAATTCTTCGTAAAATCTGCGGTCCCGTTCCTTTTGAGGACGACTATCGCATACGGATGAACCACGAGCTGTACGAGTTCTACGACGACATAGATGTTGTCCAGCGCATTACAATACAACGTCTGCGCTGGCTCGGGCATGTCGTACGTATGGATAACGATGCTCTAGCGAAAAAAGTATTCCTTGCGAAAGCCGACGAAAGAAGACGAAGGGGACGACCACGACTCCGATAGGAAAATCAAGCGGTGAAGAACCTATTCTCCCATGGTATTTCTAATTGGAGAAGGCACGCGCAAAGCAGAGGCGCCTGGCGAGAGCTGCTGAGGTCGGCCGTAACCCGAGAACGAGTTGTCATTGCCACACAATGAATGAATGAATGAAGAAATAGATATTATAGAATCAGTTCCTGCAAGACCTTCACAAAATTTGCTAAGCCCCATATCAATGAGAATCTTTTGCAGAAATCAGTATTTAATATTCGATTGATAGTATTGCGCTTTATAAATGAGCTATTGGCACAGCTTATGGAAGCCTCTGTACTTTTTCTTGAAGATATCATGCATTGTAATATATTTATCTGATGTTTTTTATCTAACTCATTACACTTTAGATTTTCGTTTTTCAAGTATTCACAGTAATAAAATTAAGCTTAGTACGGTCAAAATCTCAAATGAGTCTTGGGCAATCCATCTCTCGTAACTGCATCTGAAGATGCTGTTCTTGAGCAATCCGAACTGGTTTTATTTTCTTACGAAATAATTTTGTTAGTTTGGTTATTTGTTAAAATACAATTAAATTTTGTTCATTTTTTTAATGGAAAACATTTTATTTTAATAATATTTTAGCTTTATAGTAAAATGGCCTGAAGGCGTTTACCAATTGACCGCAAATTTTTGTCATTAGTTTTTAGAGTCATTTATATTAATATGTACAATTTGTATCTCCTAACTACATTATATTGCGCAAAGCCAAAATGTGGTGATTTTTGCAACTCTTTCTATGAAAAATCACCCTATAAACAGCAAGTAGTTTATAGTTAGCAAATGTTGTGGCAACAGTAGTAGGCACTTCAATTAAAGGGGCCGAACATGATTGCAGTTGATTTAGATAAACAAAAAACTTGTACAAATTACACATTGTTATCTTGCACAGAAAAAATTTATGATTGAATTGCAGTTTGGCTTTTTTTCTTACTACTTCTTCAACTTTAAAGCAGTTAAGAGTGAAAAGCCAAGAAACGGCAGACAATAAGGCACATAAATTACCAAATGAAAAGTCAACATGAATGCCAATGGATTCAGTCAGATATTTATATGAATTGCAGTTTTTGAATAAACTGCAGCATGTGAAAAGTGATACTGTGTTAAGGTCTAGCCCGCCACTGGTATTCTATAAAAAAGCTAAATTAAAATGGCTTTCTTTTCGAATGCTCTAACAAAAAGTAGATAAACTTTTTTGTTCCCTTTGGGAAAGAAGCCTATGCTGTATGAATAGACCCTAATAAAGTATACTTGGATTTATTAAGTCACTGAATTTCACCTTTTTAAACGTACTACCTTTTAAGCTTAATCCAAAATCAACAAAATGAGTAAAAGCTTAAAGCCGTGCTTAATTTTATTCTGACAACAATTGCGATTATATTAGTTTTTATCACAAAATTTTTTATGTTTTTATATCATAAACAAAATATATTTTATAGTTTTAGCCTTGTAAAATAAAAAATAAAAAATTTGATTCTTTCCAAAAAAATTTGATTCAATTAAAAAACATATTTCAGAAGATTTTACACTTAAATAAATTTTAATCGTTAAAAAAATTTGGTAATTTAAAAGGGTTTGAATCATTCACTGAAACATTCGAAAAAACCTTAAAAAAAATTGGAACCATCAAAAAACATTTGAATCAACGAGAATATTAAAAATAAAAGGTAATCATTCAACAAAATGTTTAATCATTCAAAAACATAATACAGGTGTACCAGATGTCAAACTATGTGCATACTACTTCATGTATAGGGTGATTTTTTAAGCGTTTAGTACGTAAAACAAAAATAGATTTGTAAAAATGAATTGATCTCTTCATTCGATACTTTGCAAAACATTTGCATCAACGAGAAATTTAAAAATAAAAGGTAATCATTAAAAAAATGTTTAACCATTGAAAAACATTTAAATTGATGTTCATCTGGCTCACTGAAGCCAGTGGCGGATTTAACAGGTGGGCAAAGGGCGCGCTTGCCCGAATCAAAAAAGGGGATGCTGTCTCGATTTCTCATGACATTATTGGGGTCTTGTTAAAAAAAAATATCTATTTGAAAAAATTCATCTATGTGATCAAGCTTTTGATGGCGCGCCCATTATGTCAGGAGAGCTGAATGGATTACAAGCACTTATCAGAAGATATGTTGGAGAGAAGGCCTTCGTTCCTTACATCCATTGTACAGCGCATCAACTCAACCTGGTTCTATCCCATGCAGCTGAAAAATTCGCCAGCCCTTCATTCAAAATCTTTTTCGCAACATTACAGCGAATTTTCAACTACTTCTTGCAGTCTCATCGGCGATGGGAAAACTTTTTGGAAGAAAGCAAAAATCTGTCTCAAAATACAAAATCTTTCGGCATCCAACTTCTGGAAGAATTGAAACTAGAACTTTTTGAGACCAACTCTGACTGTCGAAGAAAGACACAAGATGAACAGTGTGCCGTGCCATTGGAAGAAAGATATCGCTGGCATAGAAACGAAGACTCCACATCCAAGGCTTGAGTGATACTCGTTCACGGCCGGAAGCAGTAGAAGCAATTATCCAAAATCTTGACTCTGTTTTCAACTGTTTAGAACGAGAAACATCGAGAGAAAATGCTACTGGAGATGATATAGTGGACGCAAATTCTCTACTTTCGGCGATCAATTGGCTATTTTTACTAAACTTGACATGGTGACATTCAGTCCTATCATTCATTGACATTGCTGAAGTGCAATTACAGAAAATATAAGTTGATCTTTCTCTTCCCAAAATTGTCTCGAAAATGGATTGAAGAAATTGCAAAACTTGCGTGAGGAGAGCAAGTATGATTCTTTCGTTTCGAAAGCTAAATCTCAATGGGAGAAGATGTGATGGAAGAATCCGGATTTTCCGATCAGTAGACAACGACGAACGAAAAAAATGCCAGGCGAGAAATAGAGCACAGTTCTCTGGAAATGGCAACGAAACATCGCATTGGGTACTTTGAAGTTCTAGACAGAATGTGCAGTGAATTACAAGAAAGGGCCAAAGGTTTTGATGAGATAATCTAAATTTTCGGATTTGTCAAGCCTGAATCCTTCAAAAACATGGAAGAGAAAGAATTTGAAAAAATGTGTGCAATTTGATGGAGAAATATCCAACTTTTTTACAACTGCACTGAAGTATGAGTTAATCAGTTTTGCGGATATATATTTCTCACAAGAACAAGATTCTAGCAAGAATACTACTTCATCGTTGAAGAAATTTTGGCCACTAGGCCTTTTTCCTTAAATCCACCACAGACTGAAGCCCACGATTTAAATCAAGTATCCTGAAATTAGAATTATTTTTTTAATTTTTTAAAGTTGCGATATTACATTATGGTCAAACGGAATCAGATAACAAAATAAACTTCATTTGTGAATTTTGTAACTTCTAAAACTTATGGTATAGATACAACTGCCTTACTGTTCGTAGTCTAGATTAAGGGTAGTGCAGAAATTACGATTTTTTTAGTGTAAGACAGTTCTGACCTCCCCTTTTATATTTTCCCTAATCAGTGATCAGATTTCGGCTGATAATCAAACTTTTTCTCTGAGTGCTTGTCTAGACACACAAAATTGTATTAAAATTAAGAAAGCATTTCTAGCATCCCACAGATACAATTACTTTATCTGCAAGTGTATCCATCCACTCCACTGCCCCAAAACTTAAATTTCTTTGTGGTTTATCTCTATGCCAGCCTACCAGAAAATCCATTGATAATTATTATGCACATATTGTACTTGCATGCTTTGTAGTTTCTTTTTTTTTTCTAACCATGCCCCGAAAACTTTGCCCACATCATGTGGCATTCAATCAAAATCTCGTTAGTCTAGGCACACAAACCGAAGTTTGAATATTTAATGACTTAATCAGGTTTTTTTTTGGTGCTACAAGAAAATTGCATACGAATAAAAAAAGTTACAAAAAAGGAGCGCGTCAAAAGTTTTCCGAGTTTTTCGTGGTTTTTTTTTCTATTGCTACACAAATTAATTTGCTATGAAACCAAGTGCAGCTAATTGGTTTTGGAGCGGGTTCGACGATCGACTCCAAATCATGGCTGGGGCGCACTTTTTTGAGTAAAGTTCGTTAATAAATCAATTAGAGGGTTACTCCTGCTGCTTTTACTTGGGCAACTTTAATGAGTTTGTAGGTTTTTATTGCTAGTTTGGTTTTTCCATGGCTAGTCCCCTCCATGCTGTATAAACAGAGATGCGCCATAAAATTTCAATTTCAGATAAGTGCAACAATTGCTGACTCAGTGCTTTTATAGAGTATAGAATTTGAAAGTTCTGCTTTTTTCACAGCTTTCTCTTAATGAATTTTGTTTTTATTTTTAAGCAAATTGCCTCCTGGCGTTAACTTATAATTTTATGATTATGGCAAAATGAAAGAATATAAATATTTTTAGAAAGCTAATTTACCACATTGAATTGATTTTTAGTGCTTGAATAAGAGTAAAGTAAAGAACATGATATCGTATAGAGTATAATAAGCCTTCTAGTTATACTATGTGTGCACATTGCCAACACGTAAGCTCAATTAAACCAAATGTATGACTAATCGGTCGATATGGAGTGTAAACCTCGGCGGAGGTTCGCCAAAGCAACGTTCCAATGCGAGCTGGAGACGCTTCACTGCGTTTCACAAAGCCCAAGACCCGTATATGAAATATGTACAACTTGCATGCTTACAAATACTTTGGGTACAGTAAACATTCAATGTAGTTAACTAGTTAGAAATGAGCAGCTGATCCCAGCTTCCAGGCATAACCAGTTAAGTAAATGATTTTTATTTTTTAGTAAATGACGTGTTTATATTTTATATATATTATTATTATTATATTATTTTTTTTAACTTTATCGTGTTATGTACACTCTGTTATCAGATAACAAGACTCAATCCGAAAAAATCTTTTAACGGACCGCGCAGTTCAGAAGAAACTAACACGAACAAGATGAACAAGAACTATCTTTTGTTTTGCTTGAGAGCCTATAATCAGTGGCGAAGCGAGAGCTTTGAATGTGGGGGGGTGATGAGCCTCAAAATGTCGACTCGATTCAGCAAATTACCGACAAATAACCTATTCTGAATTTTTATTTATCGAATATTGCGTGAAATATCCGAGATTTGCCAACTGATGGATGTTTGGGGAGGTGTCACAACCGCACACCCCAATCTCGCTACGTCTCTGCCTATAATGTATAGATTGTGACAACAATAGTTTATCTTCTTCAATATTTATTTTGTCTCCTTCAAAATATGTCCCTTCTGAAGCAATACATATATGCCACCGCTTCTTATAATCTTCGAAACATTTTTTATAGGCTTTGGCCGGGATGGCGTTTAGCTCTCTCGTCGCATTCTATTTGATGGTCTGTATGGAGTCAAAACGGGCTCCCTAAAGTGGCAATTTTAGTTTTGGAAAGAGGAAAAAGTCACACGGGGCTTGATCTGGTCTGTACGGTGCCTAGTCGATGGCGCGTTATCGTCCTGCAAAATCCACGAATTGTCTGCTCACAATTTGGGACTCACTCAACTGTCACATAATACTCCTTATTTTGTCTCTGAAACGTATTCATGATGCGCCACACCACAAATATCGAAGAAAACAATTTTCAGGAAACTTTTTTGTCACAATGTACCTATATGTTAATTTTATAAAGTCTGGTTTATTTTTACAGAATTATGTTATGTGGCTGTCAACATTTCTTTTGAATTATTAAAATGTTACTGTAGAAATGTTATTTTTCGAATCCTCTGCTTCGAGATGGAGCGCTTAAGGGGTTACGCCACCTTTGAACTTATGAAAAATTTTATTCATTTTTTTCTCGAAATGCATCCTTATAGTCTTAAGAATACACGAAGTATATTAATTTAGTACAATTCGATCGGCAAAATGATTTTTTGACACTTGAAGTCATGCGCTTCCAAGCGGTTGGAGTCGTGCTCGAAAACTTTAGACCGTTTTTTCTCGAAACGACGTTTTTAAAATGGTGCTACTCTTACAATACTTGACCGATTTGAATGTTTCTTAAACCAAAATTTTCGTAACTCTATGAGCTTGTGCGTGACGTTTTCACGTTAGAAGGAATATTTTTTTTAACAATTAGAACAATCAGAAACATAGATGAAAACGTGATTTTTTGAGGAATCCTACGTCACGCTATAGGTAATTGACTATATATAATGAAAAAAATGGCGGACGCGGACGACTTTAGGATACCCTGTACCACTAGCTTGTAATAAAGTCCGATTTCTTCACAAAAAACCAAAAACAGAAGAATTTTTAAGCAAAAATTTTTTCACCGATCGTTCCTATATGATATAGTCAACCGATTTCAATAAAATTTGACGCAATACCTTAAAAAAGATCTGAATGTCAAATTTATTTCAAATATCTTTACAAACAAACAATTTTTGTATAAAAATCGTGTTTTTGGACCGATTGGTCCTATGGGAGCTATATGATCTAGTCAAACGATTTGGATTAAATTAAGTACAGTACTTATGAAATATAAAATACTCACGAATGTCAAATTTGGTCCCAATATCTTAAAAACAAACGAAACACAACAAATTTTGTTAAAAAATCAATTTTTTGGAAGATCGGACCTATGGGAGCTATATGATATAGTCAACCGATTGATCAAATTTGGTGCAGTGATTGGGAACTATAAAAGCTTTCGAATACCAAATTTGGTTGCGATATCTTCATAAACAAACGAATTATTCATCTAAAACCCTTTTTTTTTGTCGAGGTCGTCTCAAACACCCACATGGGAGCTATATAAGTTACCCCGACTATAGCAAGGATTATGTTAAAATAAGTCAAACATACCAAAAACTGTGGTAAGACATAATGTGAGTCGCAACTCTCGCTTTACTTTTGGAGAGCATTTTAAACTTATTTTCGAAAAACTTAAATCCATTTTGAAAACAAATAATTCCAAATAAGATAACTGAATTGTCAACTTTTCCTTGTTTTATAAAAAAAGTAACACTTCTAAAAGTTTGTGGTAAAAGCTTTATGACTTTGGGAGTCTAGTTTTTCTTATTTTCAAAATTAATTTCGAACGAAATAAGATTCCAAATACGTATATTCACTAAATCAAGTTCTACTTTTGTCGACTTTTTATAACCGTCCAAGATTTTTTTTTTTTTCTTTACTAGGCATACTGGACTGTACTATTTACATACATACATATATGTATTAAATGTATATCTGTATTTGCATAAAATATACAATCGCGCTTATATTGAAAATCATAGCTATACTATATATAAATACGTATGTATAAGTAGAGTCGTGTCGAGTCGGGGCGTAAATACCAAACAATGTGAGTCACGGTAATCAGCTTTGAGAGAGACGCTCACAACACACATGTACAAACATATATGTATATAAGTCAGGTATGAGTACACAAATAAAACGCGCAGTTATAATAATAATAACGTTTTTTTTTTACATTTACAGACCAGCGCAACTACAACAAAAAAATATATAAATACCAAAACAAGTTTTAATATACTTTTTTTTTTGCCTTAACAATTTGGTAAAATATTTACACAAGAAGAAGAAAAAAATACAAACACAAAAAGTCATAAAAAATATTATGTATGTATGTAGGTGTAAATATTGCGGCATGGAAGATGTTTTTTTATTTTTTTTTGTTTTTGTGTAGCTACTGTGAATTGTGAAGTGGCAACCTGCTGATTGCAACCTGCAACTTGCAGCTTGCAACAGCAATCAAGCGCGAGCTTGCATGCAAGCAGCAGCAACAACAAAAACAACAACAATGAAATGGTGTCAGTATTAAATTATACACAAAAAAAATGATAATAAAAATATATATATGTATATAGATGTACACTAGATGCGCCATATAACCAAGTGAGTGCCTAAATAAGTCAGTAAGTGTAAGTTAGTGCATTCAATTTGCATGAATTGTAACCGACAAACAAAACAATGGGGCAAAAAGAAGGCGCATGTGTATCTGTGTATCTGTATCTATAAGATACACAAGCTACAACTTGCCTTTTAGCGCTATGCGCAGTCATGTAAAGCATGTCAAGATACATAGAAAGAAAAACAAATAAGCAACCGCAGCGTGAAGGCAGCGGCAGCTCGAGAAAAGCGCAGGGAAAATCACTGAAAGAGTTGTAATAAATTAAATTACAACAAATCTTGGGAATGCGCCGCGTGAAATGTCAACACCAAGCGACGAGCATCCTATAGATTGCTTGCCATGCTAACAACATCCATGGGGGCTTAACTACCTGCATCTACCTCCGACACATGTCTGATTCACTTATCTTATCGTCCGTATAGCCATAAACCCAGTAATATTGATTTTTACGGCTCTTCACATTGGAACGGGACAAAGTCTGTGACAAATGATGTTGACCTCAACCGCAACTAATTAATGGACAATGACAGCGGGCAGGAAATAGTTTTCACAGACAGAGTAGGGATAAGCATAGTACTAGAGTGGAAACAACAAGGGAGTAGTGTTTATTTGCTGGCTGTGTTTATCTTTCCGAGGCATTTCCTGCGAAATTGTCTAGTTTTTTTTTTATGGAAACGCATACATAGAGGGGTCAAATTGAGGGTAGTCAAATAATCCCTTAAAATCAATGAGATGAACATTAGATAAACAGGATGGAATGGTCAGCTGTGTTCCAAAAATCTATTCTAGACGAGCAAGACAATTATTTGTAGTTAAAGTATCCTCAGTTTAAAAGGTCAGACAAACTTAATTTTTTCTAACAAAAATATTTCTCGAAATATTTTTAGACACCTCCAACATCCGCCATAATTTAAAATAAGATGTCAAAAAATCTTTATTTTTATGTGGCTTAGATATAAAAACTACAATTTTTTATTGTATCTTTTACGATTATTTTACCATCCCATTAAATAAAATTAAAATCTTTTTTATTATTTTTTTTACATAATAAAAAAAATAATATTTCGATCTTTGTTACACATATTTTACGCATTTTCCGCCTCTTTCTGAGCTTGCACCAAATTGATAATTGGATACGATGATAATTGGGGTGTCATATTTCACTACAGCGAAATTACAACAAAAACAAATATTTTTTTTAAAAGTTTGCTTCCAATAACTTGGTTTATGAGGTCGCTCAAACCGTTTGAAGGAAACTTAATTTTATACAATTTATCTTTTAATCCGGCCCAAATACTCATTTCTTTTTAGAAATACGGAGATTTCAATCTAGTCATCACCCTAGAGACAAAGCCGCATGGAAAAAGCTGAAAGAGAGTTAAAATATGCACTTCAAGTCCACGACAGCATTGGTTTGACAGGAAGCACGAAGGTCTTTTCTATAAGCCCGTAGCCGGCTATAGTTTATGAAAGGCCACACGTAATATTAAAAGACAGCCTTTTCGAACAGTCCCTCTTAGACGTCAGGATGGCAACTATTGCCGCTCTGCCTTTGAACAAGCAGAGACATTTGCAAATCACCTTGAACAGCGCTTCACTCCGTTCAGCCTAGCCACAGATGAGGATCTGGACCAGACTCCTAATGAACTCAATAGTCCACTCTAAATGGCACTCCCAATAAAGCCCATAAGAGTTGAGGCAAAGTAAAAACATAATTAAAAAGCTCCCAAGGTTCAAAGCTCCAGGCCATGGACAGAATATGCCATGCTACTCTGAGAGCCCTGCCAACTAAAGCTTTTCTATTTATAACATTGATATTCAATGCTATATTAAGGACGCAACATTTTCCTGCCCAATGCAAGAATGCATGGATAACTATGATTCACAAACCCGGCAAAGCGGAGAGTGACCCGGAATCTTACAAACCTATCAGCCTCCTCCCCACAATGTCTAAAGTATGGGAAAAATTGATTTTTAGAAGGATATCTGAAAACTTCGACTCACTTCCTGATCATCAATTTGGATTCAGGGAAGGACATGGCACAATAGAGCAGATACACCTAGTCATGAATCACATCCTTCAGGCGTTTGTCGACAAGGAATACTGCTACGGAGTATATGTAGGCATCAAACATGCATTTGACAGAGTTTGGATAGCTGGTCTTCTGTCTAGAATTAAAAAAGTACTTCCTGCTCTATTTTTTCATCTATTAAAAACCTTAAAAAAGAATCGATATCTACGGAAAGGAAAATGAGAGCTAGTGTACCGCAGGGAAGCGTCCTGGCCCCTTATATTACTATATAATTTATTCACAGCGGATATCCCGACAACGGAAAACTAATGATAGCTACTTACGCAGACGACGAAAAATAGCCATGTTTTTCACTCTGCCTCCTGTGGGTACGAAGCAGTATATGGAATTCAAGAGTACCTATACCTACTTGAGAGACGGGCTCACGGGTGGAACATCGCCATGAATCCAACTAAGTGCCAGGCAGTACTATATACTCTTAGAAAAAAACTATCACCTGCTGTCTGATCAACCACTGAAATTACAAAAACAAGCTAAATGCCAAGGTGTTATCCTTGATAGATTGACTTGCAAAGCACATATAGAAAACACAGTCAAAAACTGCAGGCTAAAATGAACTGGCTCATGAATAATCGTAGCCGTCTTTCACTCCGATGCAAAAGAGCATTATATAAAATGATAGTGGTTCCAACCTGGAGATACGCTATCCAGATCTGGGGTATGGCGGCTCACTCGAAGCGCTCACGTATTCAGAAACTACAGAACAGGGCCTTACGCCTTATTTCTGGGTGTGAAAGGTATGTAAGGAATCCAATAAAAAGGCTTAAAAAAGGAAGTTTCAAAAATCTCTTTCAACAAGCGCTGAACTAAAAGAAAACGAAAAGAAGACCGACGGATCAAATGATGGCCTCTGATTGAAAGGACAGCTTCTAAGACATCTCTAGCATCTCTGTTTGTTTATATTTTATTAGAAGAATTATCTAATATTCATTTAGAATTCTAATAAATTCATAGATTCTTATGTATAACGCATCAAATGTTATTATTTATGCCTTCGATATATACCCAACATTATAATCGTTACTTTATAAGTTCTCAGATAAACCTTTCTTAAGAAGGAATTTCTTCCAAGAAAAAATTTGTACAGCAAATTGTGAAAGATACAACTACTGCTTAAAATTTTCATTGCTTTTTTTTTTTTAATTATTAGTTAGAAAGTTATTATGAGCAGCCCCAAATTACAACTTTCCGAACAAGAGTAAAGTGAAAGAAGAAAATTGCAAATAAGAACAGTTAACAACAAATGTAAATATCTGGAAAATGGCACGTCTAGAATTCATTCAAAAATTAACGCCTTAAAATAAGTGCAAACTTTCAACAACAAAATGTTGAGTAGAAAGCTTAACAGAAAACTTTTATAAATTCTATTTTCTAACTCAAGCGCAGGATACAGGGGGCGGAGGCCCCTTTCTAATTAAATAAACTTAAATATGCACCCCCGCACTATGTGCTATAATTAATGAACTGAACTTACCGTTTCACATTACGACTGCGCTTCTCGTTCTCCGCCTCCTTGACACTATCCCAGCTATCGCCTACACCCGACGATGACATATCATCCAAACGTTCCTCATCCTCCAAGCCGGAGTCCTCCAAGCTAATGTGACAACTGGTTAACTTTACTTGTTTACCATTATCGCCCACCTCTATCCAATCGGAGGTGCGTATGCGTTGCGAACGCTCTGTACCATAAGGCGACGAATCTGAGGAGCAGCCCGAGGGGCAACGTTTCCTAGGTGAATTATTGCCAGTACCATTGGCTTTCAACGATTTGTTAATGGCATAGGTTAGCGTATCTTCCTCATCGCCATCAGCATCTTCCACATTATCAGCATCCACATCCTCTGTATCATGATCATAGTCATCATGATCATCTATCGAATTATAACGCTTACGTGTCAATGATTTGCTTGTTGTCGTGGCGGCTGTAATCGTGGGAGTTCCATTGGTGCTGCCGCCACTGGTGCTTACAACGGTAGCAGTGCTGCCGTTTGTGTTGGGCGCCAACGCCACTGCCGCCTTGGTAAAGCCATTTGTTTGCAACGTGGGCAAATGATCTAGCGAACATGAACGGTTGCGCATGGCAGCCAATTCAGAGATTAGCAATTCATGGAAGGCGTGCTTCTTTTCGGGCGTATTACCAGCGCTAACCGAAGATTTGATGCTGTTGTTGTGGTGGAAACCGTTGCTCTTGGAACTCTCCGTGGTGGTGTTGGTGTTACTATTTATATTGATGCGCGTGCAGTTGCCTGCTGCTTGGTTGGTGACAATGGTCACCTCGTTCATTTGCTGCTGCTGTTTTTGCTGCTGCTGCTGCAGCTGTTGTTGCCGCTTTTGGCGCTCCAGCGCCAGCTCCTGCTCCAGCAGTGCTTGATGCTGTATGGCGCGTTCATGCTTTGTTATGATTGTCGGATCATTGGCCGCTAATGCCGCATGCTTTTGCGTCTGACTGATGATGATTTCCGAGAAGAGCCGCTCAGCGGCATTCTTTAAATTGTTCTTAATCTCCACCGTCTTGCCGCTTAGAAAACTGCCATTGGATGAGTTTGAATTATTGGCAACTGCGCCATTAGGCAGCGCACCGGATGTCATACCATGGCTATTTGTTAGACCTTCCAGTGTGGTTTTGGAGCGTCTAAAGATGTTTGTAGCTTGTGGTGTGCTAGCTGTTGGTATTGGTAACATATCTTCCATATCCATGGTAGCCACTGGCATTTGCACAATTTTGCGCGGCTTGGGCAATGGCTGTGTAGTGGGCTGTAGACCCGCACGCTCAAAATCTACCTTGCCCAGACTTAGACGTGTGTCCTTCAGTAGGTTGGCCGGTGGACTGCTGCTGGGTGCATTAAGGGAATTGTGTCGATTAACGGTAATAACATGATTTTGCTCCACAGCTGTTGCTGTTACAGTTGCCCTTGGCTTGGCCGTGGGCACATCCGGCGCCTTGCGCAGTTTAAGAGGCGGCTTTGGCGCCGTGCCCACTGCTGTGGTTGGTGTTTGCGTCTGTGCCTGTTTCTTTTGCAGACCCAGCGAGGGCGACTTATAGACCAACGTGCGTCCCACAGCGCTCAGCTGGCTTACAAATGTGGGCTTCTTTTGAATGGCTGGCGGTGTTGTTGCGTTGCTAGCAACTGTGGCCGCTTTAAGAGCTGCTGCTGGTTCTCGCTGAGCACGCAAGAGGCCCGCATGTAATGGCCTGGGTGGAACCGGTGGTCCCGGCCGCTTAACCACTGTTGTTTGTGGCAATGTTGCCGCCGCGGATGCTGTTGTGGCCATTTCGCTGCACCACGTTGCACACTACAAGTTCTCACGCGAAACTGAGCACACCACTCGACGGTGGATCGGCTTGGCTTGGCTATGCTTGAGTGGCGTTTAGACTGGCCCAACTTGTTGGCCCAGACGTCGTCGTCGTCGTCGTGGTCTTCGTCACACAGTAAAACCAGTATTTGTAGGTCACTTTTTTTGTCTCTTCGTTGTTATTTTGGTATATAACTCTGCTTGGTTATTTATTATTATTTAGCATATGAGCGCGAGCTAAATGAAAACTTGTTTTGGTTGCTTTTAGCCAAGTTCTCATCGAACTTTGTTGGAGCACGTTTTGGTTTGTGTACGTATTGCGTAGCTTCAATTATTAGATTGCCAGATGAGACTGTTACTGGGGGTTCTCTGCATTTTGACAGACGACGACGTTGCAGCCAACGTTGGTTGCGTCGTTGTCTCTGATCTATTTTGAATATAGGTTAAAGCGGCGCACTAACGGCTAGTTGGTATAGTTTTTGTATTGCCCAATTGGTTGTTGTTGTTGTTGTTGTTATTGGCTATTTTGGAATTGCAGTTCTCTGGGAAAACTTGTTTTCGTTGAGGGTTATCGTTGTTGTATTTCTTGTTATTGTTGCTGTCTCTCAGTTTGTTACTTTCAATGGTGGCCAAGTACATACACATTTGGATTCTGTAAACCAAAAAGTTTTCCAGTTATTGGTTTGGTCTTAAGTGAAGGGATACGTGTCTATATAACTAGTATATGCTTTAACTAGGAAACACACAGAAAATTGCTTAGTTAGTTAAAATTTATTTGATATTATTGATATAAACTTTAATGGCAATCATGCATTCAATTTATTAACCGATTTTGTGGTTTTTTAGAGTTGGAAGCTTTAAAGAAGAGTTGGCAAAATGTGTTTATACTAAATTTTCTCACGATAAAACAGAAATTTACGATTTAGACACGACGATTAATTTATAGCAGCGACATTAAAATCTTTTATTAACAGCTTCGTTTATTGGAGTTTAATTTTGTATATCAAGGGATGTTATAAATTGCAGCATAAAAAAAGGTTTGGCTTCTGCAGACTACACAATATGGAGTTTATAGTGATCTTCACGATTTAGTGTAAACAGTCTATGTAGTGTAAGCTGTCTATGCGATGAACAATTGCGAAACGTCATACGAATGAATGATGAATGATTTTTTAATGTCACCACAAGAATTTGTTTATCTTTATGTACACACTGTAACTGGTTGGTACGGTTATTGACATATTTTGGTGCTGGGTTTACACTGGCATAACAAAGTAATATTATTTTACAGCAGAACAGTTCAGGATAAACATTGTTACACATGCGAAAAGTCGCAGAAATTAATACTTTAATCGTGTAAACAATTTATAAAATATTTTTTTGGGGAGTGAGCACGGATTTGTATAACGAATTTTCTATAGTATTATATATAAGGAAGTTTGATATAACAAACAGCGAAGATCGTTAAACTACTTTACTAAATCCTCAGCATTTATGAAAACTGACCGCAAAGCCTTTATAAAGAAAATTATGAAACCGAGAAACCAGAACTAAAATTAAACTCGGTATAGATAGTTTTCATACCTCTTTAGGACAATGTAACCTTATCTAGCCTATAAGCAGTGTTAACATAGCATTGGGTTCTTTAGGAGAGTTGCCACAGTTTTTAAAGTTGTAACTACTCATACCTACCTATATTCCAACCAGAGAGAAGTGGAATACAGGTGTACCAGGCCCAGCGAGCTCGATAAAGGTATACACAGACGGTGCCAAGCTAGACGACCGTGTAGTCGGAGGCGTTTACGTTGAGGATTTCAACATTAGAACTGCTTTTCGACTACCGGACCGGTGTTTTTCAGGCAGCTATTACTGCAATCCGGGAGGCTTTAATAGCAATAAGAAACCCACTAGTTCGAAATAGGAACATTTCTATTTATTCGGACAGCCAAGCGGCTATTAAGTTCCAAGTTTCGATGACTTCGTGTATGAAGTCAATGAATAACTGCCGCTTGTCTCTAGGGGAGATGGCTGAGCAGATTTCAATTCACCTCATATGGGTCCAGGACATAGGGACTTTGAGGGTAACTGTATTGCGGATGAACTGGCTAGACAAGGAACTACCAGCATCCTCCTTTTAAAACAAGGAGGGCCTGGGTATACCCATGGTCAGCTGTAAACTGAGAATACGAAATTTTCTCGCTCTCTGTGCAAATAAAACGTGGAATCGGACATCGAACACGTTTAGAATCTCGCGGCAAACTTGGCCGACATTCTGCAGCAAAGGAACCAAAAAACTTTGCTGTCTGAATAGGGGCCAGTGCTCATCTGTTATCCGTGCCATCACGGGACATTGGTTGGTGGGAAACCAAGCATCCAGGTTGAATGCTCCCCATCATGACTTCTGTAGAGCTGTGGCAATGAGGAGGAGACGGTGGAACACTTTTTCTGTCACTGCCCTGGACTTGGCAGTAAAAGATTTAGGTTCCTAAAGTCACACTTTATTGACGATTTATCGGAGCTCTCTGAACAGAGTCCAATATACCTTTTAAGGTTTATTCAGGCAGCCGGATGGCATCCTCATCTATTATAGGAGACCGCTCAAGTGGGAAAGAGTGGTGAACTAGCTCACTCTAGCGGTAGCGCAACATGCCTATCCCTGACCTAAGTGAGTTGGGACGTCAGTTCCAACTGGCGCCCTAACCTAACCTTACTACTAACGAGAGGATCGGTAAATGTCACAATATAGACTTTTGGGGCACAGTAATTTCTATTTTGTAACAACTAATGGCAAATTTAAGCTTGACAACGGGGTTGCCATATCTTGCCAGTGAGATCAGGCTACGAAATTCATAAGTGGCTGTTTAAGGCAGCTTAAGCTTGACGGAGTTGCCATCTTTTATGAAAATTAATAGCAAGAATCGGCAAACGCCGCAATGTGGCTGAATGAGGCATTATTAATCTAGAAATTCGCACCACTAGAGTTACCATATCTTTTCAACTGCATGACCTTTAACGAATTATGCTATGTATTTTATTAATTTTTAATTGTAATATAGTCGCTTTATAAGGCAGTCAATAAACTTATCAGGAAAGTATCCATGTTTATTAAACGGTCAACTTTTTTGACAACTGAATTGCCATAATTTTCTAACTTCCGCCTACTAATAGCTAGGATCAGTTAAGACTGCAATGTCGCTATCTCAGGCAGTGCAAAAAATTTGAATGGGTTTGTCGACAGAGTTGCCATATCTTTTAAACTGCAGACGTTTATTGATTTTATTGGTATGGAGCGAGCAGACTACGCGATTCCAAAGTTTATATAGCCATCTTTTAGCTTGTATTGATAAGCACTATTAATTATGAAATTATGAAGCAAAAATTTTCATAAAACTCGTGAGTGCAACATTCACGTGGGTCGTAGCCGTTAGAGCACTTGTACACGATCATGCCGAATACGGTTTGATTTTTGCTATTCACGAATTTTAAAATCACGACTCACGCCCAACTCTACTTTTAAAGCTTGCGTTTGGTTTTGTCGTAATAAAACTTTAAGTAGTTGCACTCGTTTGGTTGTTGTTTGTTGGTGTTGTTGTTGTTGCAGTTTGTTGCTAGTTGGCATTACTCAGTTACCGCTGTTGTTGTTATTATTATTATTGTTGTTGCTGTTGTTGTTGGCTGCATTTCGAAAGTGTTACATTCAATTTATCAGCTTAATATTATTTTAGTGCCTTGCCATTACATTACATTGCCTTGGTTTGCTTGGGTTGGCTTCATTTTGGTTTTACCTAGCTTTACTTCAAGTTTGATTACCTTGTTTTTGTTGTTGTTGGTACTCTTGGTACTATACAGGGCACACACATGGCTATATGTAATTGGCCGAAACTACATGGCACATAACAATCAAGTTTGATGGAAAGACAATTTGATGGGTTCTGTGCATTTCGAAAGCTCAATTAGGCTGACAAGCTAAGCAAAAACCATGCATTTTTTATGGCTAGAGTATGTGTGTTTAGAATTAATGAAACTTTAATGAAGCATTTTAAGCGTTGCTAATTTAATGGTTTTTGAGTTGAGCTGACATTTCTAATTTTTAGAACTTTTATGATATAAGCAGCTACCGAACGAACTCTTCGAGGTTAACAAGCTCGAATCCATTAAATTAGACTTTTTACATAAGAACTATTACGACAAAAAACCGTTGAAAAAACAAGAAACAACAATTATTTTAGATATTCGAAAATACTTAAGACAAACGTTCCCACGTTCTTGCTTTATGGCGAGGGTTGCCATTAATGTTTTGGTAACGAAAAATCGTAGTGTTGCCATATCAAATTCTGACAGCCAGGACCGCAGAGAGAATATCTGTGCCCCGGGGGAAATCTCGGATGCGGTTTCCTATCAACTTTTCTTAATTCATGAAAATTCATATAATTCTTGAAAATTGTGAGATGAGAGAAACAAAAAAGTAAGTTACGGAGCTCTGGTAGAATAAGAATTTACTATATTTTTTTAAGCCAAAAACTTCCTGAATGACTCTCGAGTTCGGGCGCCTGCGAAATCTCCGGGCCCGGGAGTAAAAGTCCCCGATCGCCCCTCTCTCGTTGGGCCTGCTCACAACAATCTAAATAGCATTTGTTTAAAATTTGTTTTTTAACGCATTATTCTGCTAAACAAGATTCATTAAATTGAATCGATGTGATCGACAAAAATAACAGAAATTAAGATTCTGAATTTAATAGTAAGCGAGTTTTGAAAACAACGTCCATCTTATTTAGAACTTGTCACAGTGCTTGCGAAAATGCACCTTTATTTGATTTTTAGGTATATTGTCCTAAATAAGTTGATTTGATAGAAATAAATCCATGCTAAAGATAACCCATTTTTTTGGAAAAACTTATATTCTCAGAAGAAATTAAGAATGGCTACATTGTAACTCAATCGTCTTTTTATAGTCAAAGTGTAAAAGATTTAAAACTTTTTTATTGGTATATTAAAGAAAAGGTCCAACAACTAGAAATCAATAAGTTCACAATAGTTACAAGAGTAAAAGTCGACATTTTTCGGAGCCTGAAAAGACTTTTTTTATTTGGATGATGCCAAAGAAATAATCAGAGCTGTTCTAGATTTCGACCCGTTTGGAAAAGTCATAACTAGGGCATTCCCACAAATGGTGTTCTAGATTTCGACTGAGTTCGAATCGTTTTCATTTCGAGTACTAAAAATTTGTATAGAACAGCTGTGTGAATATCGATAAGTTCACTTGTAGAGTTACCACAAGTTTTCAAACATTCTTATTGCCAACATCTTTCCGAGAAACAAATATTTTTAATTTATTTATAAATTTTGCACAATTTATTTTAAATACAAATTTTAAGCCGTCCCTTAATAAAATTATTTTCGAATTTACTTGTGCAACACGATAACTTTACGAAGTTCTGTTTTGTCTAAATCCAGAACACCGTACTTTCATTCCACTCGTTTTGGTTATAATATATAATGAAAATTAACCTTGATTCGTTGAAGTGAGCACATATAAATTTTCTTAAAACATTAAAAAATAATACAAAATTAACTGTTGTCGGAATCGAAATCTAGAACACCTTTCATTTCGATTCGGACCGTTTTTGTCAGAATCGAAATCTAGAACATGCCAGAGTAAATATTTTACAATATTTAAATTTTTAAAGGCTGTCTTTTTTCCCAATTCCCTAAAACCAATCAATTCTGGCTTTTATTTACTAAATTTTTTCCGAAAATTGATAAAAATCAGTAGATCTTATATATTTTTAAAATAATGCATTATTTTATGGCCACAGATTCCAAATCTCAATCCCATTAAGCACTTGTAAAACAGCTTGGATGTAAGGCTCAGAGGACGAGTAATTCGTATTAAACCGGAATTAAAAGCCGCACTACAGGAGGAGTGGCGAAAAACTGATGAAAATTAGTTGGAAAATTTAGAAGCATCAATGCCAAGCCGACTTAATGAAGTTATCAAAACGAAGAGATATCCCAGAAAATATTAATAAAATGTTTAATGCCGTATAAGCAGTATTATTAAGGATTCCGTCTAAGTGTACTAAAACTTTTGTGGCGCTAAATTAATGCCATTTTTTTTTTTTTTAGAATTTAAGAAAACTTGTTATTGAATTGTTGTTTCTATTTTTGTTAATTGTTTACAAATATATATTTAAGAAAACCTCATCATTAGTTTTTGGAAAATTTGAACAATATGGGAGAAATTCACATTTTAGTGTAAAATCGCCTGATGTGCTATGACTTTTTTGACACACTGTAGCTAATTATGCTTTTTTTTACTAAAATATATTCATTCAGTCAGCACTTTTCTATCGACGACTCTGGTAATTTGAAAAGAACGCTATGAAAAAACACATGTAATATAGTAATATCATTTTATTTCCTTGATAAAAAAAGGTATTTCTGAGAAGATTTTTCAACGCACTTAAAAATATTACTGGCACAGCTTTTAATTCAAATTTTAGTAACAGCTGTCTAACTTTTGGTACCATATTAAATGAATATTTCAATAATTGCTTAGAGCAGGCTTTTGGACGCCTCAGAAAAAAATCGATTTTACTTTCAAGTGAATAACTGACTAATTTGAATTCGCTTGAAGGAGATTTTTAGCACTCCACGAAATAAAATAATATTTGAAATTAATCTAAAGGTGAACTTTTGTTAAATTTCGATACAAATTTTTATTTTATTTATATAATTATAAATTAGAATTAATTCTAAAATATAAATGGTTTGAAGCCAGAGCAACGTAGACCTTCAGGCCGAATTTTATTTCTATCTAATATTTAATTAGTAATTAGTTTGTTTTATTTTCATATCATATGTGTTCTCTTTTAAACTCGAATTGAAATTTATAGAAAAAAAAACGTTATTTTTAAATGTTTTAGATTTGAAATTGGCTGGCACAGTAATAATTGGATTAGGTTGAAATATAAGTTATAATGATGTTTTGTTAAAATTCGGTAGCTATAAATTCCTAGCCCACCTATACACATGTTGCTGCTTTATCTCCCAAAATTTCTAAAGTAACCCTCTTTAAGATTAAGTTGTCAGCTGCTGAGCTACGCATGAAATATTGAAAAAAAAACGCACCGAAACACGTATAGCTTACTATAATTAGAACATTAGCGCTTAATTGGGTCAACAGGCAACTTAAGAGCAACAAAAACAACAAAAACAATTGCAATTACGAAATTCAACGCATAAAGAAAATACAAAACAAAACAAAGCACAACAAATAATTGATCAAATAAACGGTAAAAATGCAACGCCAGCAGCGCAGTCGCCGCGGAATTGTTTATATAGAAGTCTGGCAGCACCTTTTGCTGCTGCGCATTAAGGTGAGTAACGTTGGAGACGGCGGCGTATAAAAATTTTAACAAATAAGTTTCGTTTAGCAACAAAAACAATAATTACAACAACAAAAACAAAGCAGCAACGTCATAATAATTATTAAACATTTTGCAAGAACTTTGTTCAGCAATTATCGAGTTAATTTGCATTTTGTTAATTAAATACACAAACACACACAAGCGCACGCACACACACACATTTGCAGTTTCACGTTTTATTTCAAGATTTCGTTATTATTGCACTTTTGTTAACATTAAGCAAGACACATTTCACATATTTCTTGCTTTAAAAGGCCAAGTTTTTCTGCTCATGCACTATCTTAACTTTAGCCTTAATGATCTTTATTAATTCAATTTCAATTTAAGACACTTCTCCGCCGCCGGTCGGTCACAGCTGCACCCACGCAGGGCAACAACAAACAGAGAGATACGGAGTTGTTGCCGGAGCCGACGGCAGGAGGGCTAATTGGCTGCACTTGTCACATGTATGCTTGCCTATATAAATATTTAACAACAATTTTTATGCAACATTTATATTTTTAAATAGTTGCTAGTTGTCAACAAATTATTTTAATATTAACAACAATATAAGTTGCTTATTTATTTACAAGAATAACACACACATACACAGATTGAATACACGACGATGCGACCGCTTTAAAAACGTTGCGTTTAACACGAGAGCACAAAACAGAATGAGAGGCACATCAAAGAAACAAACTAAGCGCACCTTGGCTAAACTCGTTGGCGTTACCCAGCAGACAAATGTGTGAGCGTTTGGAAGCTAAAGCAAGTAACTCATACGACTGTGTACGCGCCTAAATTGTTTGCTGGGTTAATGTTGCCGCTCATCTGCGTGTTTGTTGGTGTGGGTTGTGAATGCGTCGAGAGAGCGCTCGTGAGTCACGCATAAAATCAAGTTTCAACATTGCTTCACCCAATGCACTTTGCTAAAAATAAAATATATATTAAGAAAAAATGCATCGTGAGAACGATTAAAATTTTAAGCTGTTTATGAGATATGAGCTGTTATTTTTAGAAATTGACAATTTATTGGTATGATTTCATTAAAAATTCTAAAAGTATTTAGGCAATTAAGTTAATAAAAATAAAATATATATTAAGAAAAAAATGCATCATGTAAATTTGAAGCTGTATATGAGCTCATAAGCTGTTATTTTTAGAAATTGACAATTTATTTATTTGAATATCATTCAAAATTATAAAAGTATTTAGGCAATTAAGTTAATAATAATAATTTTATTAGCAATAAAATGTCTTGCCAATTTTTGAATACTCACTCACTTGGCCATATACGCGGCGGCGTACAAATGCACATCACTAATGGCAATTGCTCTTTTGAAGTTGTGCATGAGCGGCGCGCTCTCTTCTTATTAGAGCACGCTCTTAAGCCGCTTCAATAATAAACAAACATTGCTCTTAAGTCCAATAGGAAAACAAACTCAGACAATAAGCCGCATATTTAATAGAATATTTTTATGTTAAAAACTACAAATTTGTTATTATTTACTATAATTAAACTAATTGTTTAAATTTTAGACCAACTAGCCCAACTGCCTCTATATAAAAGAGCACGTTTTATAGCTGAGCAAGAGCAACTTGGCATATAGCCAAAAATGCATTGATTGCCCGGTTTTATGGCATGTTAAGAGGTGCGCGGTGGGGTCTGGTTGCTGCATATTGAAACAGCTGTTTGGCTGCTGCCTGGGCCACGCCCGCTTCACCCCCTGTCCATTCATATAACGAAATCTTATTGATTATAAAAGACCATATACAATAACATTCCAAAAAGAAGGCATAAAAACCGGGCACTAATCGTCTTTTGAATGACTTTGCTGTCTGCGCCAACTCTGGGCGCTGCATATTGGCCAAAACGAAGCAGCAACAACAACAACAATATTATATGTTTTTGCCGGCATTCATTGCCGGTTGTTTGACTCTGCCCCTCACTCCCAACTCGCCGCTGCTCATGCGGCATTTAGAATGACACTGCAGACAAAATTGCAACAAAAAGCCAATACGCAAAGAAAGTCGGTCGGTCTACGAGGGCCGTTTGATAAAAACATGCAACAATTTTCTGGAGGCGTTCTGCTTATAATTATGGATGAAAAAGCTTAAAAGTTATTTTAAATACATATTTTTGTTAAGGCTAAAAATTTGTGCAAGCTTTTGGCGTGCTTTCAATATATTTTTTTTTTATTCGTCAAGGCTATAAAACTTTTCCGGATTGTTTTGAGCAGATCTAATAGTCCGGTCCAGGGGCGGATCCAGGATTTTGGTAAGGGGGCTCCAGAGAATTAATTGTAAATGTAAAGCAAAAAAAAATTGTGAAAAATATTTTTATTAGGGTTTTCTGATCCCCAAGGGGGGGTCCGAACCCGAAAACCCCCCGTGGATCCGCCACTGGTCCGGTCAATTTAGACATAAAAATAGTGGTTAAATAACAAAAATTCCCGGAGAGCTAAATATTGGTGGAGAGCTGGGGTTTACCATTATAAATAATGTTTTAAAAATCCCCATCGATCCTATGTGTGCTACAAAAGTTATTCGGGGTCAAAGGTCAAGTTTGAGGTTTTTGGATTTTTCTCAAAAACGGTAAGTTTTATCAAAAAAAAAAACCTCGAACCAAAGTTGTAGATCTTAAAATTCTCTCAAAAATTATGTTTAAAATTTTTCTCCTAAGACTTACCATTCCTGTCACACTTCCGTAACATTTTACCAAATCCCAAACTTATAAATCTGCCCTCGTGAATATACTTACGTATATATATCCTACATAATGTGCTGCCTGGTAATGCATATAAATCTCCCCTTTTGGTTCGTTGGGGGTCGGTCGTTGTCGCTGTCTTTGCGGACAATTTGTATTTGCTTTCTCTGTAGGCAGCCCCGCCAGAGTTGGCCCATACTCTAGGTTCTCCTCTTTCAGGGCGGCTAGGACATCTTTTTGTCGATTTTTAGCTTGGGGCAAGAGGGTTTTGGCCACTTGCTATACTCCAGAAGCACTCGACAAGATTTTATGGCACTCAGGAAGTACGTTGTTATAGCCAAAAAAAATAAAAGATATAATAGAAATTGTCCCTTATTCATATGGTTTTAGGTTGACACTTTTCTTTCTTTTTACCGCAGTTGGTTATTGTCTTTTAATTTTTTGAATAAAGAGAAATTTCTTGGTGGCATCGTAGCCTATAGCCTACAGTAAACTCTTAATTGTTAAATACTGCGTGCTCCTGGCTCCTTCAAACATGATTTTTCAATATATACATATAAAATATATAAAAGAAACTTTTGTTTTACGTGTTACGGATGTTCTCATGAATGCATCGATGAATTTCAAATCTGATTTTTGAGTGTGTTAGAGGTTGTCAAATACGGAGGTTTTTAGCTTATTTCGATGTGCTTGTGTGTATCGGTTTTTGTGTGTATATTTATTTATCTATATATAAAAGAAACGTATATTTTACGTGTTACGGATGTTCCCATGAACGCATCGATGAATTTTAAATCTGATTTTTGCATGTTTTAGAGGTTGTCCATTCGGAGGTTTTAAGCCTGATTCGATGTTTTTGTGTGTATTGGTTCGTGAGATATACGCATTTTTGTGAATATCGGTTTTTGTGTGTAATGGCAATATATACAAAAGCTGATATTGTTGTTAATCAATGTTCGGGGGCCAACATCGTTTCAATCATTGAGAACAGTGAACGGCGCAATGTGTGCAACGTATCGAGAGGTTCGTCAAAAATTGAATTTGTCGGAAAATGATTTGCACTGGGATCAAACTTTAGGAGATGCTCATCAAATATACAAAAAAGATAGCCCTTTTCTTGGATATAACTTCCATAATATGTTTTTAGGAAAAATTAAGATATAATAAGACATGATTTTTTTTAAGGGATGTTTAAAGTTCAGAAAGAACATCGCTTCAATACAATTTTTTTATCTAAATTACATGCTTTTTATTTATATAAGGAATAGAACGCATATTCGTCGTCCAATAATCATTGAACTCATCCATTTTTACAAGTTGTTCTCATTTAATGCGTTTACTGTACGCAACTCATTGAAATCCTTTTCAAATCACATATTGCATTGGCTCTTAGAAGCTCCCAGCCTCGCCCACTCCTTCCTGCACACGCACACACACACACACATTTTATTCTACTTGAGTGCACTTCAAATCGCTGCCCGCCCACGCACGGCCAACCCCATTAGAGACATAAAGAGGAAGCCGCAACAATGAAGGTTAAACTTACGTTAAATAGCTGGCTGTTATTACTGGGCTAGGGACTGCGACTAGACGACTGACTGTAAACCAGGCTGGCTAGTGTCCTTTGACGCCAGTTTCTAATACCAACGAAGCACTTGAAAAACCGTTTTTAAACTGATTAGTTTTTACATTATGTAAAATCAATAAACAAGGCGCTTGTGGGTTGCTGTATGTTGAGTTGTACTTATTATTAGTGCATATGTAACCACAAAATGGATTACACAATTTACTATACACAAAGTATTATAATTAGTATAAATATAATTAATAATTAATGTGTTTTGCTATAAAGTAATGTTCTTGTAATTGCTTTGCATAATAAAATATACAATTGGCTTAAAAAAATCTTTTGTTTTCTGTACATGTGAGAAGCAATAAGCTGCACTTTAGATTTAAAAAAATATAATATAATAAACAACATTAAAAACAATTCCATATACGATCGATTAAAGACATATCTCGTACAGGCGTTCTTCTTTTTAATTTATCACTTCTACACAAATCAAATACCTTGCAGCACAGTGTATTAAAAGCTATTTAGACGCAATAATTGTTAACAACTTTACACATAAAATATAGTTTAGTATTAAATACATAAATAGCTGGACCTTAAGCCCCGATAGTACATAATATTATATAGACATTTTACAACAACAAAAAAATACAAGCTAATTTAGTTACGACGCCTTGGCAACTAATCAGCAATGGCCGTGTACGGCAAACTGCTATGTTTGGGCTTGGTTTTATTGATGAATACTTTAATGGCGCCATTGAAATCGGCGCTAACCAGCACATAGCCACAACCTTTTTTGTGTTGTTCCACCAGCGGATCGGGTTGATTGTGGGCCAGCTAAAAGTTGGTAAAAACAAAATCGCAAATCAATGTCAATGCACAAAGTAATTAACGGCCAGCTATACCTTTTCATGCGAAATTTCATCCGGTTCCGGCTTGATGATGGCCTCCGGATGCGGCGCAAATATGGCACAAGTCACAGTGGCATTATGTGCTTTAATGCCCTCCCAGAAATCGCTGCGATCCCGACGTACCTAAAAAAAGTAATGTAGCTAATTAGTCACAAATTAACAAAAAACGCCTTGTTTAACTTACCGAGCTCAGTTTGGAGTAGTCATGATTAGTTTTCCATATATATATGCACTGATTCTCCGAACCGGCTATAATATACTTGCCGTCATGACTGAAGGAGCCCTTTATCTGTGATGACACATTCAAATAACCCTTGTATTTACAGGATAAATTCAAATCTCTCAGATCATATAAGCGCACGCGACTATCGTTAGATGTCACCAGAATCTTGTCCTCACCCGGCATGGGCTCTATGCCGCTAATCTTGCGGCCAATGCGATTCTTGCCACGCGTGGATCTTACATGTATTTGCGTATGATACTTTAGCTGATCTGTCGTATAGAAAATGCAGCGTCCATCATAGGAACCCACAACCGCAAAGTGTCCATTCTGACAAAAATTGGCAGCAGTTATCAGCTTTGTTTGCCCATCCACCTCATTCCAAAGCGCCACCTTTTTGTCAGGTATATTCCACAACCTCAACTTGCCATCCAAGCTGCCACTCAAAAAGTAGCGATCGTCACGCGGATGAAAGGCAATTGCAGTGACAAAATCAATATGCTGAAAACAGCAGAGACACTCCTTGCGCGATATATGCCAAAGGCGCACGGTTTTGTCCATGGAACTTGAAAGTATGAAGTAGTTTTTGGACCAGCTAACATCTAGCAGATCGGACGTATGACCATTATAGGTACAAAAAGGTTTTGGCATGAAAGGGCCAGTGCATTTTTCAGCAGCAGTGGCCATAGCTATGGCTTCTTCGGCAGAGTGTTGAGAAACCAACGACTCTTGTGAAGGTGTGGGCGAAGACTTTTGATCGGCATTGTATTTATTGCGCATATCTTGAAAGAATGGATAGGCATCTTTTAGTACCCAAATGCGTAGCACTTTGTCCTGTCCAGCTGTGGCCAATAATCTGCCACAGGAGCTGAATTTCATGCACCACACGGCGCTAGTATCCTCGCCCGACAAATCTTGCACGTGCTGTAGCTTTGTAAACTCATAGGGACCCTTATTTGAAGACGATGCTTTAATTTTGATATTCTGCTCCGGATTCATGGCATCTACTATGTCTGCCACATCTTCCTTATGACGCGCATGCGATACCTCTGAGGCGATGGACTTGGCTTTATCCACTGTCTTGCGCATGGTTGTGCCAAAGAAACGTTTTATTCTGGCAGTTTTTTTCTTCAAGCGGCTACCATCCTCGGTTTCCAGCTCCTCCTCATCGGGTTGCTGACCCTCAATGCTTGGCGGTATGCCAATAACACTCTCCTCATCAGATTCTTTCTGTATTACTTCCAAATGTGATGTCAGCTTGAGTATATGCAGAGAGAGCGGGTTCCAGCCCTCAGGCACTGGCGGTGAACGCATTTCTGATAATGGCATATTCTCGCCCGTATCTAAATTTTTAACAGGAACTTGTTCAAGTATTTCAAAATCGGTCAATTGTTTACCGGAATTAGTGCGTGTGCGCACATAAATGTTCATTTGCTTAAGCACATCCTCGTCACCAGCGGATTTGCGGCGTTCCTTGTCGTTTGCGCCGCGATAAATCGAGGGATAGCTAGAGGATGCATAAGATATCGGTTAGTATATGTTATGAGAGCTTAAACAATGCGTAATTTGTTTTAATGAACTTTAGCGATAATTTAGCGATGCAAACTTCTGGCCTACAAAAGCATTTTGAATAAAATTGCATAAAACTAACTTGATTTTTAATTTCCACGGAGATCTCAAACTTGATATTTTATATATGATGAACATATCATAAATGCTAGGAAAAGTTACAAATACGTTTAATTATTAATAAAATAATGCTTTATACTAGAGATGGGCATTACAGGAAAGCCATTTACAAATACAATTATCCGAAAAAATTCGATTTTTTTTATAATTGGATATTCGTTAACCCGGAACAAATTAAACGGATTTTGACACAGTTTCTTCAGAATAGAATGGTAGATACATCTTAGTCACACTAAAAACTGAACACTTTACGACTTACTATGTCCATCTCTATTATACACCAAAGTTCATTTAAACAGTTTTACTATGTCTAGCAAAACATACCGCGTGGCGCTGCCTAAGCTGTTAGAGCCAGTGCCAGCCAGCTTGCGTCGATTGGCGGCATCTATAAGCAATTTTTCGATGCGTTCAATTTCATCCTGTGAAGGACCCTGCGCCTTGTTGCTGGCCTCGTCCCGTGGCTTGACCACATAGCCACCTTGTATTGCCTTAAACAGATTAAGACCCTGATTGGGATCAATGGAACTGCAAAACAAAATTTGTATTAAAATGTTTTAGATCCAACGACACGACATTACCTTACTCTACCCGGCGCAGAATTGCTCTTGGCCGAATTCGATGGACTCGGCTTGGAGTATACCGATGTGGAACTATTACCCAAAGAATGTGATGCTTTGTTTACAAAACTAGTAGGCGTTGCTGTTGCAACAGGTCTCACATGACTGCTGCTACTGGTTGCCGCTATTTGCGCCAAGGGCGAAGGCGTGGTAGTTGCTGCCGATGCCGAAACAATTGTGCTAGTCGAGGAGCACGTCAACGTACTAGTAGATGCCGTTGCACTATTGAGGGTATTCTCAAATTCCTTAACAAAATCATCGCGTAACCTTTGCTGCACATCTCGTACACTCTTCACCGATCGCGTATCACTGTCCGTATCCTCTGTATCTGCAGGCAAGCGCATGCCCTCATTCATATTAAACTGTTCTGAGCTGCTGCTTGAGAATTTTCTAGATTTCTTTTTACGTCTGGGTGGCGCTACAGGACCGCTAGATGTTATTGAATCTGTGGTTTTAGAGTGCGCCAGCTTTGTGCTTGCTATGACATCGGGTTCTTGCAGCATAATGGCACCTGTTGCATTGGCTAAGGGCGGTGTGGCATTAGGCGCGGCCACAGCATTGACAGCGACCACAGCAGCTTGTGAGTGCTTGGGTGTGCCACGTGGTGTGCCTGTTGAGTTAGTTGTGGCCGTGGTTGTGCTGCTAACCGCGGCACCGCTTGCTGAGGTGGAGGGCTGACTGACTTGTTGCTGTTGCTGCAGCTGTTGTTGTTGTAGCGAGTTACTGCTGGTTAAGGATTCGCGATCGACGCTGATGGCTATATAAAATAAAAAAAACTATAAGATTACATGCCTTTTTAGCATTTCAACAATATACTTACCCGAAGGATCAATGCTGCCCGCTAAGATGCGTCCCACACGACCCAAGGATGTCATGCTTTGTATGCTCATGGTATCTGTCTCTATGACCTTAAATGGATGCGTTGAACGATTTGTAAACATACCATCCGTAGAGCTATTCTGTATTTTAATATAAGAAAATAGATACGAGTTCAGCAAGCATGTAACAAAAGCTTTAAAAACCATAAAATTTAATTTATTATATATTTATAAAGCTTTTACATTTTTTACAACAAATATTTAGGCCTCTTTCGGTTTTCGCATTACTTTTACAGATTGATAGAAATATTTATAAAAATATAAGTATAAAAGCTTTGAAAATAAGAAAACCGAAACAGGGCCACGCATAAACAAAAAGGTTTGGTACCTGAGAGTCAGGTGTGAGTGTATTTCCTGGATTATCATCTTCATCATTTTGCATGCATTGACGTAGTTCGTGAAAGCGTTGTCTACCATACTATACATAGTATTTGTATATTTTATTTTATTGCATTTTCACATATACAATATATAAACATTGAAATTGAAGTTTTAGACCATATCCATTTGATAGATTTACAATTTTTTTGTGGCAGTGACGTTGAGTTGTACGAAATGAAGCAGAAATACGCAAAAATATGAAAATAAAGAACAAAAATGTTTGGCACTAAATTAACAAACAACAACAAATGCAGCTTTAATGGAAGATACATTTTACATTTAAATTAACACTTATAAAATATATAAAGGAAAGTAACGACACTTTTCAAACAATATGTACAGTGCGCACTCACATAAAAGAACGCTTAAACAATTTTATTTGGTACTTAGAAGTAAATTTGTTAAGAAAATGTTTCGAGGCAGAAATCGCTGAGAATGGGTAAAATCAATACCATGCAACTAGTCGAGTTGATAATTTCTGACATTGTGGGATTTTATAAATGTTTTCTTTTTAAATTCCACTTTAATAATAGAAGCGTTCAGTTTTCTATTATAGCCTATAAGTAGTTCGCAATACAGACTAACTTCCCTATACCGAACTCTTCAACAACGAATTCATCTATACTATAAAGAAGTGTTGCGCTTCTATTTCTCGTACTTCGACTTTAAAACCTTATGCGACACCTCTCACCAAACAAATAAATTAACTACCTATACGTACATGATGCTCCCATCGCAGCTCTTCAAGCCAACGCAAAAAACAATAATAAGAAAGCTGAATTTTTATACCCTGTACCGTATGGTACCGAGGGTATATTAAGTTTGTGCAAGCCGAAAATGTATGTAACATATAGAAGGAGACGTCGGAGACACCCCAAAGTTACCTAATATATGATCAGGGTGAATAGAGAAGTCGATATACCCATGTCCGTCTGTCCGTCTGTCCGTCCGTGTGAACGCCTAGATCTCAGAGATGGTAGGAGCTAGAGTTACCAAACTTTCACATTAGATCCCATATTATTCCATAGGAGGCAAGTTTATTTTATTTTTTTGATATCGGGTATAAATTATATAGCTCCCATGGGGGTGTTTGAGACGACCTCGACAAAAAAAAAGCGTTTTAGATGAATAATTTGTTTGTTTATGAAGATATCGTAACGAAATTTGGTATTCGAAAGTTTTTTATAGTTCCCAATCACTGTACCAAATTTGATCGAAATCGGTTGACTATATCATATAGCTCCCATAGGACCGATCGGCCAAAATAACTTTTTAAAGAAAAATTCACTATATTTCGTTGTTTAATAAAGATATCCTAACCAGATTTGGCGTTTGGAAATTTTTTAGACCAATTAAGCATTGTGCCAAATTTGAACAAAATCGGTTGACTATATCATATAGCTCCCATAGGTCCGATCTTCCAAAAAATCGATTTTTTAACAAAATTTGCTGTGTTTCGTTTGTTTGTTAAGATATTGGGACCAAATTTGACATTCGTGAGTGTTTTATAGTTCCTAAGCACTGTACCAAATTTAATCCAAATCGTTTGACTAGATCATATAGCTCCCATAGGACCAATCGGTCCAAAAACACGTTTTTTATACAAAATTCGATGTGTTTTGTTTGTTTGTAAAGATATTTGAAATAAATTTGGCATTCATATCTTTTTTAAGGTATTTTAGCACTGTGTCAAATTTTATTGAAATCGGCTGACTATATCATATAGCTCCCATAGGAACGATCGGTCAAAAAAAAAATGTTTGCTTAAAAATTCTTCTGTATTTGGTTTTTTGTGAAGAAATCGGACTTTATTACAAGCTAGTGGTACAGGGTATCCTAAAGTCGTCCGCGCCCGACTTTACGTCCGCCATTTTTTACAATTCGGAACGCTTAAATTACGTGAAATGATTGTCAATAGACTCCGAAACATTTCATTAAACTTTTCAATTCTTACGAGGTCTGTTCAAAAAGTATCGCGAATTTTGAATTTTCGCGGATTACGTATAGTCGAATTTCGATTTTTTTGTGGCGTTATCTTGGTGCTCATGTCTCTCACTTATGCCGACAAGCTCGGCCATTTTGAATGTTCACTTAATTGTTGACAGCTGCTTTGCTGCACGTGTTTTGGATCGTCTTCAATTTTTACCTATTCAAAAAAATGGATCAAAGACCATGTATCAAATTTTGTGTGAAAAACGATATTAAGTGCGCGAATGCATTCCGAATGTTGACTGTGGCATACGGAGAAGCTACCTTGGACCGAAGCAACGTTTATCGGTGGTACAAAATGTTCTGAGAAGGCCGAGAAGATGTGAATGACGTAGAGCGTGCCGAACGCCCGAGCACTTCAACAACAGACGAAAAAATTAATGAAGTGAAGAAAATGGAATTGGCCAACCGTCGAATCACCGTTAGAGAAGTTGATGAGGATTGGCTTGTGCCATTCGATTTTTATCAATGATTTGAGCATGAGACGGGTCACCACGAAATTCGTATCCAAATTGCTCAATTTCGACCAAAAACAGCATCACATGAACATTGCTAATGATATGTTGGACTCTGTCCGCGACGACCCAAATTTGCTCCAGAGCGTTATAACTGCGGACGAATCGTGGCTTTATGGTTATGACGTGGAAATCAAAGCTCAATCATTTCAATGGAAGTTGCCGCATGAACCAAGACCGAATAAAGCGCGCCCAGTTCGGCCGAATGTGAAAGTTTGGATTACAGTTTACTTTGATTGCAGGGGCGTGGTGCATCATGAGTTCTTGCCAAAAAGTAGAACGGTCAATAAGGAATATTACCTGCAAGTTATGCGCAATTTGCGCCTAGAAATCCACCAGAAACGCCGGGTTTTGTGGAAGAACAAAAATTGGCTTTTGCACCACGATAACGCCCCTGCTCACACATCGTTGCTTGTGCGCGACTTTTTGGCCAAAAACAAGACACTAATGATGACGCAGCCACCGTATTCCCCAGATCTGGCCCCCTGTGACTTTTTCTTGTTCCCTAAACTGAAGAGGCCCATGAAAGAACGACGCTACGCTACGATGGACGGGATAAAGACGGCATCGAAGGAGGAGCTGACCAAGCTAAAAAAATGATTTTTTGAAGTGCTTCGAAGATTGGAAAAACCGTTGGCACAAGTATATAATATCTCATGGGGAGTACTTTGAAGGGGACAAAATAGATGTTCATGAATAAATAAATAATTTTTGAAAAAACGCAAAATTCGCGATACTTTTTGAGCACACCTCGTATGTAAATTATGGCATTTAAACAAGTATTCCAAGTGCCAAAAGTGCAATGTGCACACAACATCAAAATTGCGGCCAAGTGGCACGAGCACGATCGCTTTAACTTGGTCTACAACAACCTTGACATAAAGCAGCTCAAAACCAAGTCATACACATGGCGTTATGTTTACAGAAAGATTCATATCTTTAAATCGGCACAGTGACAAAAAATAAAAGGTAACAACGCGAAAATCAACAAAAAGTTTAAGATTGATAAGACGAAACATTTCTTTACGATGTATGCCTTATCAATGTTAAGTAATTATTGCTCAATAAAGTGGAACAAAAATATTCGAAACGTTGGGCTATAGATAAGATGAGTTCGTCACTTAATTGGCATTGATATCGCATGCTTAGTGTTAAGGCAGTGTTAACACTTGCTTTAGATTGCACTGTCTGATACATTCGTCAAGAAATGGAAAAGGAGCATCGATTTCGTGCCGCGCAACCCGAAACAACCAATTCTGCATACCCTTATACAATTTTTTGAATGCAATGAGCTACTTATTAGGGATTCATTTTAAAACCGCAGAGTTTTGAGAGTCGTAGTTCCACCCAATTCGTTCCGACATAATCTCTAATCTTAACGCAACCCCAAGAGAAAACTTTTACTTTCTTCAAGTCCATAATCTAAAAGCTATAAATCAACTTGGTAGCGCGCTCTCCGCTGTTTTTCTACCGCCCATTGTAAACGGGCCATAAACATTTCAAAAGTGCAGGCAACAAGAAAAAATATTTAACGTACACAGCCAGACAAATAAATGCAAATAAAACAATGTACATGCCCAGGTACAATACTAAAGGTTTGCACATACTATATGCAAAAACTATTCAACAATTTAATGACAGACAGCTGAAAAAATGCAAGTGAAGGGGAGATCTCTACACATATACACACTGACATAAAGACCAAACAAAATTATAAAAACAAATAAACTTGTATTGAATAATAGAGAAAACAATACCTACGTTTAAGGCAGGGGAGCCGACATAAGCGAACGTTGGTTGCTTTTTTTTTGGGGAGACTAGTGAAATCGCTACGATATAAATTCGCATTGATTTTTGTTTTTGTTTTAACACAAATATTATATTTTGCATAAAGCAAAGGCAAGAAAGGGAAAACGCAAACGTGCAAAGAATTTGTGTGGGCAAAAATGTCCGCCAAACAGGGCACAAGTTTGGATACCAAGCATACACTCAAACATAAACTAAAAGAGAAAAGTGCATGCAAATCCAAAAACTAAGCCAACACACCCAAACCCAGTCAGCGCTTAGGCAGCCAAGTACTTACCGTAGCTTGCACCGGTTTTGGTTCTACAAACACATCTGCGGCTACGGCAGCAGCTGCTGCTGCTGCATCATGTTGTTTTAGACGCGTGCCCAGACTATTGGTAGGACTGCGTGTAGCGGGCGTGCCAGCGCCTATGGGTGTCGCATCGCTGTCGGAGGAGGCAGCCGCATTTACGCGCACAGCAGGCTCCGGAAAGATGAATTCGGTGGCTGCTTCTGGTTGAGATTTTCGACTACAAGCACGCAAAACACACACATTTGTTTTATTATGAATCAGCCTTTTTGGGGGTCAAGTTGTGGTTTGTTACATACCAAAGTGTTGCATGTCGATTGGGCGTTGTATCTTCGGCATCGAAAAATTCCTCGGAACTGTCTGAATCCGTTTCGAGTTTGCTCATTTTTGTGCGTCTATGTTGAGTGCTAAATTCGTGTATTACCTAATACACTTTATTTATATTATTTTAATATGCAAATTGACTAATGTGTTGCTTTTTTTGCCAGCTTTTGTTGCTGCTACTTTTGTATTGTTGTTGCTGCGGTCACAAACGACTCATACAATTGACGACTTTACGTCATACACTGTCTCTGCGCGAGTGCAACAAATGCTGCATTCAACATTTTGCACATTACCGGAGGCCTTTATGACTATTATAACAAAGAATTTTGAAATTTTATGTATGTATGCTAACTAGAAGTTTTAAACTTTAATTAAAAATTAAATTGCCAAAATGACTGCTAATCAAGTGAATGGTAAATGGCAAACCATAGAGCTGCCACACTGTGCAAAAAAGTGTTTAAAATGTCATTCACACAAATGTTACATATTTTAAATTTTCCAACACTTGCACAAAATGTAAACAAATGTTTAATTTTAATAAATCATTGATTAATAAGCTTTTAATTAATAGCGCAAACATTTTATATTAATTCTGCCATAAAAAAGCGCTGACCGCTTATTTATAGCTACTTAAACTTTATAACTGCGCTGCTCTATTGCGATTGGCAAAGTTAAAGAAGCAGAGCCAAAACATTAACCGCAGTTTTTGCCGCCAAATTTTGTAACCAACTGCACAAGTTTTAATCAATTGCAAAAACTGCACTATTTGTTACAAAAAGTACATAAGTTTTGCTTACAGCTTAAAAAATAACTAACGTGGCATTTAAATGGACGCGGAACTTAAACAACAATTTGATGAAATGGGCATAGAGCCTAGCAACGAGGTACTTGACAAATGCATGGAGCTGGCTTACTCTTACAATGTGCACGATGCTACTGAATTTGTGGAACAATGGATGGCTTTTAGTCTCTCCAATCTGCATGGTGAAGATCCTAGCATTGAACATTTGGGCGAGTTCGAACGCAAAGTGCTGCAGATCAAACGTGAAAAGAACAGTGTTAAAGCTACTACTCAAAGACGCTTGCCTGGATCTACCAGCGCGCTGGAAGCAAATGCTTTGGCCACCTATGGACTGCCTGCAGCTGCTGTCGGAGAGGATGACGATGCCATGTTGGATGAGTATGCCAGCGAAGCAGTTTCGGAGCCACTTACACCAAAGGCTGGCAAGCAACGTACGCGTCCAGCAGGTCTAAAGAGCGGTGTGTTGTTCAGTCCAGCAAGTTATTCGCCGCAATCAGCTAAACGTACACCTGCACCGGAAACACCAGGACGTCCGGGTGATACTGTGGCTACATTTGGTTATCCCAAATTGCTGGCTAATGCTACTTGGCAAACACAAACGGAACATCGTCTATCTGTGAGCCAAAAGCTGCTCTACAACGATGAAACTCTTAGCGCCAACAATTTTGCCTTTATGAATGATTTACTCAGCGACAAAATTGAGTCTCTGTACAATCGTGTCTATGATATAGGTCAGGGCATAGTTCACAAGAAGCTAGGCATAGATGGCGCCGCAGAATGTAGTTGGTTCCCACAGGACAGAAACACGCTGCAAGCTTTGAACATGCTGCACACCGTAGGCATGATACATTCCGAAGACGATGGACCCTTGGATGCACATTCTGCTGTGCTAGCCGTGCCAGAAGCGGATGACAGAAGCTTTCTGACACTTAACTTTTCACGCGCCAAGTCTGTAAGCATCTTTCCCGGCCAAGTTGTCATGGCTAAAGGCACCATGCCTAAGGGTAATACTTTTATAGTCGAGGAAATTTATGCAGAACGCAATTTGATGCCTCCAGCACCCATGCAGCTGGAACGTGAATTATGCTTTGTAGTGGCAGCCGGTCCTTTTACGCATACAACAGATTTCTTCTACGAGCCTTTGCACGATCTGCTTAAGTACCTAAAAGAAAACAGACCGGATGTGCTTGTTTTAACGGGTCCCTTTTTGGAAGCGGAACATCAAATGGCTGCTGTTTTGGCAGAAACTTTTGAAGCCTTTTTTGAGAAGATGATTGCCGGCATTATGGAGGTTGTCGGCGCAAATACCACTGTTCTTCTGGTTAGCTCTCAAAAAGATGCCATGGCTCATGCGGTTTATCCCACACCTCCACTGGCTTTACGCAAGCTCTATCCCAATTTGCATTTGCTGCCAGATCCAGCGCTGGTCGATCTGGACGGCCTCACATTGGGCGTTACGTCCACAGATGTTGTAGATCATATTTTGAGCTACGAGTTTGCTGCCAACGCAGGCGAAAAAATGCATCGTGCTATAAATCATTTGTTCTATCAAGGCTCTTTCTATCCCATGTGTCCGCCGGCAGATGAGAATATGGCGTATGATTCACAATTGGCAGAAAAATATGCGCAGCTGAAACAGCTGCCAAATGTGCTTATATTGCCTGGCGAACAACGTCCTTTTATACGGCTGGTCAATGATTGTTTGGTCATTAATCCTGGTCGATTGGCGGATAACAAAGTGGGTGGCACATATGCGCGTTTTCTGGCCACGCCTACAGTTCCGGGTGTTAAGACTTCAGTGTTCAGCAGTGTAGCTTGTCAAGTTAAGCGTATTTAGTTAAGAAAATTAAAAATAAACTTAAATTATATAAAAAGTTGCGTTTTTTTTACAAATCCTGGTTGGTTTTTATATGTTGGCTTACCAGTCAGTGGCTTTTTGATCCCGGAAGTCGAGATTCTAATTAACAGCTAAATGTATTCGTTAAAGCGTTTATTAATTTGTATATAATAGTACAGCTAACAGTAGGAAATGATGTCTAAACATAACTTTTATATAATTTAAGATAATTATTATTCCACTATGTCGAACTCAATTCAGAAACAAGTGAAAACATATTAAAAAGAATAAACCTAAGATCTAAACTCACACTGTAAATTTTAACTATACAAAAATACTGCATGAAACGTCTCACATTAAACTTAAAGTACGTAAATTAAAACATTAAAACCTAAGCGTACGGTACGTTCTACAATCCACGTAACCGAAAACCTAATGAAAATTACTTATTTTATGTTAAGTAACCGCGCGCAACTCTTAAGTAAATCGTTAGCAGTAAGCAACGCCTGTTTTTTTTTGTTTGTGTTTGCTGGCTCTGAATTTCGTGGAGCTGCTACTACGGCCACTGCTGCCTTGCAGTTGCCGTCCAACAACTCTACGCCTGCCCGCGTTTAGTTGTTGGGCTCCTGCTTGTATTGTTATTGTCTATTGGTTACGCCCTCCGGATTGTGTACACCACCCATGCTATGCTCCATGTTCTTGACAATCACATAGTTTGTTATGTGATTGATGGCCTCGTCCTGTAGACGCTCTGGCCAACGTTTCATGTACGATTTAATGAAATCACTGAAGGTATCGACCTTATCGGGTGTACTCTTATGGGTATCGACAATATTCTTGACAATATCCACAAACTTGTCATACTCTTCGTGAGATTTTTTGATTTTATTATAATTGGGCACACCGCCATTAGTATTGCCGCCAGGTCCAGGACCACCGCCTGCACTAGCGCTCGCAGCATTCATTTGCTGATCCATATTGTTATCGGCCAAGCGCGCCGAGGCGGCTGCAGCCACGGCAGCAACAGCCGCCGATGAAGCCATAAAATTATCAACTGACCCAGCATTCGGCGGTGGCTGGGAGTGATCCATAAAGTGGCGATGCATGCCATATTCTGTTCTGCAAATGCAACATAAAATTTAAATATGAAATGGAGCTTGCCATTGCGATAAAACTTACTTGTAAAACCCTTCCGAGTTGTTACTGTTAAACTCTTGCTGAGACATTGGATTTTTCCAAACTGGTGATTCCGATGTAGATGGTAAACTGCTGGCACTCGAAGTGCTAGTCATGCGTTTATCTCTGAATTTGTTAAAAATTTGTTATTGTTCATACGTAAACCTTAAGTTATACAATTGTTTATACTTACTTGTAGCCTGTATGCGCAGCAAGGCTCTTAAAACATCATCCACTTGACTGTAAAATTTCCAAGTGCTTAATATGCCGGTTGTCTCAAAGGTCTTTTGTTCTTGTCTGTGGAAATTGAAAGTTTTGAAGAAAATTAGTTTTAGTTTACAAAATCAAACGAAAATATTAACCAACTGAGATTTTAAGACCTTTGCCTTAAATGGAATTTTAAGTAACCAGAAAATAACTCTTATAAAAGATAATTTGCACTTGGAAGTGCTAAACATGTTTTAAGATGAAATGAAAATATCAATTCTTATTGTATTTGGTGCACCCAATATCGATTTGAGTCTCAATTATGTTTCGAATTCAAATATCGGGTTTTTCAAAATTTCAATATAATAGCAAACGACGCCATATTTTTTCCCGTTCTCTTGACATTTCTCTTCAGCAAGGTTTGCCATGTCATCATGGAAAGATATACGATCCAACAAAGAGTCGAAATTATTAAAATTTACTACCGAAATTCGGAGTTAATGGACTCAATTTAACAACGCTACGTCCAATTTATGGTCGTCATAATTGTCCTGCCAGATCAACAATTGAGCGTCTAGTAGAAAAATTGCAATCCACAGGCACAGTACAAAATGTTCCCGTGCCAGTGAGACAAAAAAGTGCCCGTAGTGTCGAGAATATTGCTGCCGCTAACGCATCAATTGAGGAAGACCCAAATCAGTCTCTCACATGTCGTTCTCAAGCGTTGGGCATCTCTTGATGTCATTGTGGCGAATTTTGCGAAAAGATCTTGGCCTACATCCTTACAAGATCAAATTGACGCAAGAACTGAAGCCGCTTGACCACCAGAAGCGTCGCATGTTCGTGAATTGGGCTGAGCAACAACTTGAAAATGATCCGGATTTTCATCGAAAAATCATCTTCAGCGATGAGGCTCATTTCTGGCTGAATGGCTTCGTCAATAAGCAAAATAAGCGTTATTGGTCAGGCAGCAATCCACACGTACTCCATGGGTCACCAATGCATCCCGAAAAAATTACGGTTTGGTGCGGTTTATGGGCCAGCGGCGTCATTGGGCCGTACTTCTTCCGAAATGATCAAGACCGGCACGTTACTGCGAATGGGTTTCGCTACCGCTCAATCATAACCGAATATTTTTGGCCCGAATCAGATGATATGGACTTGGACAATATGTGGTTTCAACAAGACGCCGCACAGCGAATGTCACAATCGATTTATTGAAAACCTAGTTTGGTGAACGTGTTATCTCACGAAATGGCACAGTTAATTGGCCGCCTCGGTAGTACGATTTGACCCCGTTAGACTATTTCCTGTCCTGGGATACGTCAAGTCTATGGTCTATGCCAACAAGCCTGCGACGATTCATGAACTTCGTACGGATATCGATAGTGAAATTGCAGCAGTATCCGCCCATTTATGCTCGAAAACTGTCGAAAGTTGGATTCAGCGTCTGGACTTCTGCAAGCGTGCCCGTGGTGGCCATGCAAAAGAAATCGAGTTCCATACATAATGGTATCGAATGTACTTTCACAGGAATAAAGAATTTCATTGATATCTAAAACCGTTTTTGTTTTATTTAAAAAAAAACTTTTGTAGCGCTCTTATTGAAAAACTAGTTAGGTCCAAAGCTTGATGAAAAAAAATAATGTAGACCGAGTCTTCATCCGAATAATGTAGACCGAGTCTTCATCAGAATAATGTAGACGGAGTCTTCATCAGAAAAGTAGTATCTTTTCGATTTTTCGTTTCGAAAAGATACTAAATACAGAGAGAAACTGGTCAGGAATACTATCATATGCTTGATACATTTTTTTTTTGTGGAAGGGAAGCTACACTAAAGGAAATTTGTCGATTTACATAGTCAAGACTGTTTCATATTTCGATTTCCGACTTTTGTTAAATCGGATAATCTCAATCTGAATTTTTGTTTATATTTCTTCTTACCTATAACGCTGTGTTAAATTATTCACTTTGAAGTGAACTTCTAGAGCGGTTACGGGTACTCCTAGAGCCGTTAACTGCTTTGCCATAGCCACATAGAGATGGCCATTGCGTTTGATGGTGCGCAATTCATAGGCGCAAACTTTCCATAATTTAATTAATTCTAATACACCACTATCCTCCCATTGTCGACGCTTTTTATTGAATTTTTCATACTGCGAGAGAGTAAATGAAAAAAAAACAGAGTTATTAGCGTAAAACATAAAATTTTTTAACTTTTATACTTACAGGCATTTCACATGGGTCTCACTGGACTCAAATTGTTGCCCAACAAACTCTGTGCTCCAACTCCGGGTGGCTACAACATGCATTATTTAGACCTCACACATGTTTTGCAGCTAAAATTATGAAAATGAATAAAAAAAAACAATTTTATATAAAATTTGAAATGGTATAAATTTTTTTTAAATGAGTATGGTATATGGTTTGTATATATTTATTACTAAAGGAATTCTCTATAAGAAGCTGCTGGTAATTTATAGAATTTTAAAAAGTATTTTGAAAATAAGGCCTAAATATTTTATTTGCACCCAGTTTCTTTGCAGGCGTATGAATAAGCCCATTGGATCTTGGAATGGTTGAAATTGGCTGCTTGAATCATATTCAAGGATTCTTTGAGCTCTTATTGGGTTTGGCCTAAATCTTTAGTGATTAATGCCTACAAATTCCAATTATTTCGCTTGTTCAGGTTGTTCGGCGTTATAATTCAAATTTTAATGACGTGTTAATGACTATTAACTTATTGCAGACTCAGGAAACACCTGAATACTATTGGTATCGTAAGTTCCAACATATGCAGGTGTTGTGAGATTGAGGAGGAAACCTCGCTACATATACTTCCAGAGTGTGACAGAAGGACATCGTTTCTCGGCGAGCATTGAGTATAAATATATGACATCACCAGACTAGACCCATTTCAAAGGTTTTTTGCAGAGGATTTTGCAGCTGAGGATCCTACTCAGTGCAGCATTCCCCACTAAAATTATAATTATTAAGCCAGTAACTTTCGATATTTATTTTAGAAATTGAAAAAAAAACTAAAACTTGCGGAAAACCCAACTTTTGCGGAACTAAACAACAATCTTCAACTTTCGGTTTCGATAATAAGACTGCCGTGAATCATACATTGCGAGCACCGGATTTGTATCCAATCAGTTGGCGTTGGCCCTCGTTAATGCCCGGGCCCACTGATTAATTTGGTTCCGAGACGTTAAGTGGCTCTTGAAAAATTTTCTGGATACTCGGAAAAAGAAAGTAAAATGTGTTCAATATTTTCTTATTGTCATAGTTTTTACGGAACCCGAAAACTAAGTCACAATTCAGTCGCACATAAAAAAATTATCTGTTGGATTAAAAAATAAAGATTACTGCCTCCATCCGCATCCACAAACTGAAGGAAACAAATTTAGTTGGAATAAAAATGCCAGACTTAACCGGGCGGTATGATATCAAATTTCCGTGCCCGCTATCTACTGTTCTCCTAGTAAAACCCACGCCCGCGTTTTAAAATCCATAGACCCAATAATATCAACAAAAAAACGAGCGCCTGTGTTCATAATCGTGATTAATAAGTAATTATATACGAATAAGCAATGATCATTAGGCTTTGTAAATACACCGGCACACACACACTCACACACATACGGGAGAGAAAACAACAATTGGCGCGATTTGTAAACAAATATAAAAACTATGTAAAAGCTGTAAATTACAAACAAAAGGCGTCAGCAAAGCGCCAAAGCAGAAGAAGAAGCTCTTAATACGTGCGCTCACGACGATGTCTAAAAATGTATTGAAGCGGTATTTCAAGTATACAAAAGCTGCGAGAAGATGCTACTACAACGGCGACGACGACGACGTTGCCACGACATTGGCAGAAGCAGAGGCACAGGCACAGGCACAGGCAGAGATACTAGCAGCAGCATATTGTAGTTGTTGTAAAAGGGGGCAGGAGATGGTTATTTTTTTTTTTTTTCTTGAATACACACACGCACAACTTTTTCCCTTTGGAAAAAATATATATATATATGTACGTAAATACATACACACAGCACTTACATATACATACTTTTCTTCGCTCTTATGGTTTTGACGTCAATGCACATTTGCAGTTTATTATTATGTGAGCGTCAAGTAACAGTGGTGGCAACAACACGCAATACACACGACCGAGCCACAAATGAACGTACACAAAACTTAATGATTAGTAATATAATTAAATTTAAATTATCAAAAGAAACGCACTCAATATATGAAGTTGTGCCTACTGCGCAGCTCGCGTACGAGTGTGTGCATACAATGACGCCAATAATGATGTTGTGTAAGCGAGACAGCAGCTGCGCGCAACATGGTGTGAAAGGTGCGACTAGTGCTACGACTGACACACACGGCGTTGCCAGATTGCTGCAAAAGCGTGTATGCATTAAAAATGCGTTACAAAGAACTTGCAGCACAATTGTTATTAACAAAATCTAATGTATAAAATAAAAACCGTCATTACAAACATGCTAAAGCTGTGCGCTTCATAATTGTTAGTATTTTAGCATTTTATTGCACAACTAGACGCAGCTTAACTTACTACAAAATTTAAATGAGTAATGATATTTTCAGCTATAAACGCACTGTTTGTTCTCAGCTATGCCTCGATTTCCGTCTTGTCATGTAATTTATCTCTGTGCAGCAGCAGCAGCAACAACAGCAGCTCGTTAAGGCCACAAAGCATTATCATCATCATCAGTTTGAGTTTGGCAGAGACAGTCGACCATAGTCGTCTATGGCTGAAACGGCTTTGGGGCGTCACTACATTTATACGCCCCCCCTTCAATGACGCGCAACTGCTTTTGTTCGCGCGCGCACACACAGACGCATTTTTGCCGGTCATCATCATTAGGTTGGAAATCCCCCATACCTCTCTATCTGTAGAGACGACTAGCTGCTGGCTTTGTGCTCAAATGCGAACGTCATTAGCGCGCTGGCTAAATAACAAAAAATGATAATGTTGCTTCTGCCGCCGTCAACGTCGGCCGTTGCTGGTAATCATCATTAAATACAACAACATCGATAGCGTTGAAGCCAGCCACCCACCAAAGTCATTTGAACTAACTCAACAGAAGTTGAAAGAGAGCATTATCAACAACATTTATTGCTTATACTATGTACTATATGTATGTATGTGAGTTTTACCTACTCGGCATTTAGGCAAAAAGGTGAGCCTGGTATATGTTCATCACCCCACTTCACAACAAGCACATAATCTCCAGGATCGTGCACATAATACGCAACTCGTGAAATATTACGACCCAGATGTTTTACCACAACTTCATCGCAGGGACCTTGTGGTCCTAGTATGCCCACAAAAAGCATATTATTCCCAGCTGCGCTACCATCCACTGTAAACTCATTGCGTTCCAACAGATTTATGGTAGTTAAGCCCAGACCGCGGCTTTGCACTTTGCTGGCATCCGAATTGAAGCTAAGCGCTGAAATATAAATAGTTATTAAGTTAGAGTGCGGGGTCATAATGATTGGCGTATTTTTGAGAACATAAGAATTTTGAAATTAAATTTATAATCATAAAAACTCATTACCGTGTTATGGGCACTTATAGCTTCTAACTCCACGAGAGTAAAAGTAACTATTGCGGCATTAGTAATTTGTTTAATAAAATAAAGGTATTCCTATGCTTACCTTCAATATGGACGAAGTCCTGGACGACAGTTAAACTAATAGAAACCTTTGAAAAAAAATGATTCATTTCCAAACAAAATTCCACTAAAACGCATTAAAGTTTCTGGGTTGGTGGGTTTGCCGGACTTCAAAGTATTCGACAAGGCCCACAGTTGGCATAAAGAATAGTGATCCTTATAAAGTAAGCTTACTGTGGGTAACCCTTTTTATAGACACCGAGTTTGCTATTATCGGTCGTACTCTCTAAGCAAAATATTAATCGACTCGGACTTCTTAGAGTAGTCTAAAAAATGCACGTCAATATGTTCAGATTATAATTTTCGAAAGCTTTTTCTGTCCCAGACAATAAATAAATCATAGACGTCACGTTGTGTAACTAATCGTCTTCTTTGTGCATCTTTATAGACAGAAGTCGCGAGATGATGCAGCTGTGCATAAGATGATTATAATATTCAAATTGAAATCTTCAATATTCTTTTTGTGTTTCTAGTCACGTGAAATTTGGATGGAAAAGTTCAGAATCAATGCTAATAAGACCCAAACAAGTTAACTGGAAAATACTAGAAATCCTAACAGCCTGAAGGAACTACACAATTTTCACAGCAGTGGCTGCTGATACTCACTTGAAGCCGACGTTGTTGTGGTTCCAGCTTCCTCCACTGTGATGCCTGCCATGGTCACTATAATATATGGAGATTTCGGCAATGGCACTGAATTACATTTAATATGCACCTTATATAAACCCGCCATTGGCAGCTCGCATTCAACTTGTAAGCGTTCTGGATCCAGCGCTAGCAACTCCAACGGCATGCCATGTACTCCACTGGGATTTTCCAAGCGTACCTCAAAATTGCCCTTTACACCATTTCTTTTGATTACAAAAGTTGTTATGGTTCCGGGACGCAATGCGCCGCTGGGAAAACGCAACAACTGCACTTTGCGCGCATCGGTCAACTCGGGCGCTATATAAACATGCGGCGGTTCTGTGGGATAAGCATCTGGCCACCATTGAATGGGTGTGAAATGTGCATAAATAGACATTTGTTTGACTTCCGTATAAACAACAAACAACTCACCCGCCTCGGGCGTTCGCTGATATTTTCCAAAAATACAAACGTTTTCAGCTGCCTCAACCAGAGCATCGCAGCCATTGTATGGATTGCTACAGTTGCTGTCATTATCATGCGATCCAGCAATTTCGTTTTGGCCCAAAATCGCTGCAGTGCTAGTGTTTAGACGTATTTCCTGTGACACCTTAAACATTGTCCAATCGCGGTGTTTACACTTTTAAACTAAAATTATGTTTTTAAATATTCATAATTTTCTGTAAAAACTATTTTTGTATAAATGGCAGCACGCTGCCATCGACTATGCCCACACGGTTTCTTGGCGAGACTGATCTCAATGCTCTTGGCGCTTTTTCAATATGCCTCAATTGTAGATATGTACATTATACTTATGTATGTATAAACATTGTAGAAATGCTCTTAAGATTTCAATATTCTCCACATTTTGGTTAGCAGCAAAATGCTTTTGATAATGCCTGCTGGTGCGGGCATATTGCCAAGTAAACTGTCTGCCCACATAATTCTTTGGCCCTCGATATGGCCCATGATCGATTTATATTATTTTTGTAGCTTTAATCAAAGCCTATTAGTACCTATGACAACATAATTAAAGGCATTAATTTCTTAAAGAAATGCTTGCTACATCCTAGCGAGGCATAATTTATTGCTTGATTTGTGCTAAAGAAATGTTGATGCCTATTAAGACGTATAGATTCGATTTATCATTTATTTACATTTAGAGTCCAAGTTTTTTGTATGCACACCTTTTTTTATTTTTCAATTATAATTTTATTTAATACATAGAACCAAATTTAAGAATCAAAGTTTTAAGCCGTTTGTGTGATATTGAAAATATAATGAACAGCAATGGTTTGTTTTTTGTATTTGACAGTCAATAAAAACTTTTTTGATCCACGTAAACGGCTTTTAATCAAAACAAATGGAATTGCCCTCCTTTAGGTAATGATATAGCTGGGGAAAGACCACCTTGTCGGTGTTGCTCAATTGCCCGGAGAAATAGAAATTACTGTAAAGCTGTGCGAAGGGGAAAGAGATTAGAAATAAACACCAGCATCAAAAAGTACTAACAAATTATCAACTTACGCTCTCTGCGATCCGTAAACTTTTTATAGCCTCTAGTCGCATGTTCATCCAAGTACTACGCAGACGCTCTTCTGCTTCCGATATAAATCCCGGCGTCCAATTCTCCGTCGCGCGATATTGCGTCTTGCGGTTTTTCTCACGCACCAATCTGGGCAACACTAGCTTTTGCTGTCGCAGGCGCTCCTCACGCTTAATGCGTCCTTCTAATAGCTCACGTTGTTTAGCCTTTTTCTGCTCAATTTGCATACGCTTTTTTTTGGCCAGATCTTCACGTTTTTTGCTAGCAGCTGTTTCGGCGAATATTGATACCAAATTACTTTGCGCATAAAACTTGTAATAGTAACTGAGCTTTTGGGGATCACTGGGCGGCATAATGCGACGGAAATTGCCCATATGGCTGTCCTCCCAACTGATTTGTCGTTGCAAAAAGCCATTTGGGTCTGCAACGGCTTCCGGGTTTGTTTCCTTTTTATCAGTGTCTTTAGCTTCAGACTTGGTGGTTGAACTTATAGCCGGAAGCTGCGACGCACGATCTCCTTTGGACTTTAGTAGTCTCTGCTTCACACGCTTGCGATCCTCTCGTATAATTTGCTTTTTATTTGCCAGCACTGTGCTAACCAGTCGCAAGGTGTCGCGTATCAGTGGACGCTTCACCTCTCGATCTACCTGTTCGTGTGTATGAAAACTGGGCGAATGATTGACCTCCAAAATATAGGGCTTAAGCTTCCAGTCAACCAGTATATCAAAGCCAAGTACCTCGAAGCAGGCCTGTATTGTATCATGACCTGGAAAGCAAGCGTGATAGTTGTGCTTTAACACTGGCCAGGCGCTGAGCACCGTCTTAATTATAACATCGTCCACATTTTGCCAGAACTCATTCACATCATAGTTATGCCGAGTCATCCACGCATTGATAGCGCTCAGTTTACGCTTGCTGCCGCAATCATCGTTGTCACAAAGATCATATTGAGAGTTTCGCTTGTTCACAGAGTAATTGGTTAAATGCATGTAGAGATCATCAGCATTACCTGGCGTCGGTTCTACATATTTGTTAGTTGCAAAGCGTGCCAAGCCCTCGTTATAAACGAAGATGCGTAATGGATCCACAGATGTTATAAGCGTGTAGACGCGCAAATCAAATTTATATCCATCAATAAGCAGTGGCTGAAGATAAGTTTATATCATAAATTAAAGCAATGGTGTCATATGGACTAATTTTACTATCTACAAATTTGGACCAAGCATGAGCAACAGGAAGTTTTTAAAGAAACCTGCCTTCGATTTTGAAGCTTTAACGAAGTAAACCTTTCTAGAGTTCAGGCATGATTTCTTAAAAAACATAATTTCTATTTCCTGAAAAATTTGTGCATAGTAAAAATTGAACCTACACGATGCAGATAAGTCTGACATATAAGACGTTCATGCGCACCAATTGATTTCAGATCATTGGTAAGCCAAATGCCGCGTCCTTGAGCGCCCGAGTCAGGTTTCAGTATAAAAGTACGCTTATGATTTGCCGCATAGTGAATGGCATCGCCATAGCTAAGATTGTTGCAAATAGAAAGTAAAGTTTTTACCTATACAAACACCAACTTACTCCGCTGGCAGCATCCAGGTCTTGGGAAAAATCTTATAATCAAGAGGATACAATTTTAGCATGCGATTCAAGTTGCGCGATAGCAAGTCCTTGCGACAAATCTCAATCATGCCAGGAAAATGATTAATCTGTTGAAAACGTTTCATGTTCTTGAATAGCTCAACGCCGGGAAAAGAATCCGACCACAGAATGTTCCATAACTTTGTTTCCTTTACTAACTTAAAACCCAGTGCTTTGGATATTCTCCCGATCATTGCATAGCGTGAGTTGGTCACACAAATAGAGCTATTGCTCTCGCTATAGATGCAGACTTAATGAAGCCACACCATTGCATTTAAACGCATATTCAAAAACTTACGAGATTAACATGTATTCGTTCTCCTCGCGCAATTTTATATCCGATGGTTTGCCAATAGGCAACTTGACATTGTAGTACTTGTTGTCTAACTGTATGATGCCTCCAGCTAATCGCTCCGTATCCGATTCAAAATTAACACAACCATCTTCACAACAAGACGGTACGCCTTCCATCAACTTGGGCTTTTTTTTACCTATCAGTTTTTTTATAACCGTACGTCTGGGTGATTTGCGAGCACTAGGCGATTTTGCTGGTGACTTGGGATACCACTCCATATTATTAGATGGGCTGTAATGTCGAGCGCTCAAATTCACTTCGATGCCTGGCTTTATACGCTTAGGCTGTTCGTTTTCCTTGCGCAGTTTGAGCTTCGAGTATTGACGCAGCTCTTGGATTCTTTTGTAAAACTTGGAATTTTTTAAGTTCATTTTACCAGTCACACGTTTAAAATCAAAATTATGTGTTACCTACTTGTAGAAGTATTTTATATATCAATATAGGTACATGGAAATTGCATTTATATACGTATTTAGAGAAAATATACTCACAAATAAAGTTCGATTTTCTGTTTTTAGGAATAACAAAAAACAAATTTCAAAGTGACAATTGTCTCAACTCAAACAATATAAAAACTACGTCAAACGAAGTAATTTAAGCCTTAAAGTTCATCTAATTACAGTATTGATCATTGCACAAGTTTCAAAATTTAATAATATGAGTTATCTCGGCTCTTAGCCATGTGGAATGCAACTTACGTCAATTATTTTTAGAGCCACTCTTAAAAATCATTGGGAAAAACCTTAAAACGATTGACAACCGCATCCATGGTTGGTCGATCGTGTGTGTCCATGGCCGTACAGTTCAACCCCACTTCTATGGCACACATGCACTTTTCCAGATCCTCATCCATTGGAGTTGTTAAATGCTTATCAAAAAGCTGTAAACGATTTTCGAACGGCTGCAACCAAACTTGTTTGACATATTTCAACAAATCCAGTTGATCATTTTGCAATGCGCGGTCTGTCATTAAACGACCTGTAAAAACTTCCAACAGCACTATGCCAAAACTATAAATATCCACGCCGGTACTAAGCTGTTTGGAGCGCAGAAACTCTGGTGGCAAATATACGCGTGTGCCAAAGACCTGCTTAACTTGTATGACAGCATTTAAAGTCTTGGGACCTTCACGCGCCAAACCAAAGTCTCCAATTTTCGGCTGCCCACATTTATCCAGCAGTATATTGGCAGGTTTAATATCGCCATGTATGAGTGGAGTTTCGCGTGCAGTATGCAGAAAGTATATGCCTCTTTAAAGCAAAAGGAAAAGTTAGTCGATACTGATATGTGTCATACTATTTTCATAAAACTTACTTTGCAGTGCCCAAACAAATGTTAAAACGTTGTTGCCACGTCAGCGGCTGCAGTTGCGGTTTCGATTTTTGTGCTCTTAATCTGTATTCCAAGGAACCGCCCTGCATCAGCTGATACACCAGGCAGGGCTTTTCCCCATTTATACTGTAGCCATAAAGCGCCAATATATTGTCATGTCTTATGGTATTAAGGTATTTGAGTTCGTTGTAGCTTTGCTGCAACTCAACTTGGTTCTTATCGCTATTGGGACGTCGATAATTCATCACCTTTATGGCCACATCAAGCTGTTTCCAATCACCTTTGTATACCTCCCCGAAACCGCCTTGTCCTAGAATATTTTCAGCACTCCAATTATTGGTTGCGCTTACCAGCTCCATGTAGTCTATTTGTAGCAAAGATTTCGCGGCGCGTTGCACGCTGCTTACGCGTATGTCACCTAAAGACTCTAGGCTTTCGCTCTGTTCTGATATGGTTGTGTTATTATTGGAATTACTAACACCCGATGAGGAAGCAAAAGGTGGGCCGTTGTTAATTTTCGATTCTGATCCAGGTGCACGCAGCTCGCTTATTGTGGGCATGCTTCGGGGTATGTATTTGTGATGTTTTTCATCGACAAAATCTTGAATAATGCGCATTGCATTATGCAGCTTCATTCTACAAAATTACGTTTTTTAAAAACAGCAAATTAGTTAAATTATCTACTTACTTGTAAAACAAAGCAAAGAGATTGTACGCTGTCTGATTGTATTGCCCACCCCAAATATTAAAGAACTCATTTGTGGGCGAACGTCCACGCATTTTTTGATTTCTAATATGTTCGACATCATTGGGATAGAGTTGTACAAATGCTGCCATTTGTTGCCATACATCCAGATAATCCAAATGCTCACATAGACGCTGACGTACAGGAATTGGTAGCAAACGAATGGGTATGGAATTATCATTGCTGCGATTATCTCGGCTAGCAGTTGCCTCATTGTTATTTGCGGTTTCTGCCGCGCTCATCTTGAACGCTTGTAAATTAATTTCGGCTGATTCATGCAAATTAAAGTTGCGTAGCAAGTCAGTAAATTTTGTTATGGGGAAATTAAACCTGTTGCACTCAGCGATAGTAATGCATTTGCTTGTTTATATGCACAGTGCTGCCACACTTTGGGTTTTACGGCTGTGCTGCCACATGCTATGACAGCGAATTGAAATGCCAATATTACCAAAAATACTAAACTATAACTATGAATTATAGTAAGTTGTATCAATTAACTTAAGCAATAGCAAATGAAATATATTTAGAAAAAAAATGCTTAGATTACGAGCATGAACAAAACAATTTAAATTACCAAATAAGTCGCGCATATTTCAGTTACAGCGCAGGGCTATGTTGCCAACACTTGGGATAATATTGTAGTTAATAGAAGTACAATTATGAATGGAAAGTATGGAGTAATTTAGTCTAAAAGACGATTATTAACTAATTATAAATTAACTTGCTATATTGTGAAATCCTTATTTATTAAATACAAGCGCCACAGGTGGTTATTATAATGGAGTATTAAATACTGTATTTTTCATGATATCGATAGTAGACAAAACAAATTAATCGATGGCAGCGATAATTATTGCAATAGTTTAGCCCACTGCTTCGTGTGGATTTTTTAGTCGCATTCGGTTCTGTACAGAAATAATTAATTTAATTTCAATAGAATCAAATACAAACTACACTTGAACAACGCAAAAACACGGCTTCAAACTGGCGGAAAAGAAAACACAAATGGCATTATGCCAAACGTCTGTGGTAAGAACAGAAAAAAACACAATGCGGTTGCCAAAAGACTGTCATATATGTTTAAGAAATTTAGCACTTTAATGCATAAATATTTAATATGCTAAGCGTTCAATACTATAAAAAGTTTCGACAATTAAATGCAGCAAGGAAAATTACGTTTAAAGAAAGTGAAAGTTTTTGCGTATCTGCATGTGTCGTCGGCTTGTCTGTCTGTATGGCTATGTATTTATGTGCATATGTACATACATACATATGCGTGTGCTACATTTATCATACCGCAGCACGACGTTTCGACTTGCTGCACTTTTTGTGGCATCTTGAACGTGCATACTATGCATAGAATAAATTTTGTTTTAAATTAACGCAAACCTCGATAGAATGCAACTCCAAATAGTTGCCAAAGGCTTGCAGTAGACGAACTGCCGCAATGTTATCAAAACAAATCTTATCGTGTTTAAAATAATGTAGAATTTATTGCGCATTTCTAAAAGCAGCATTTCATGCCAACTATTTTATGCTGAAAAGATTCACCCTTTTTTAACTTTATCTATTTTTTTGTTTTCCCAAGTTAAAAGTGTATCATACAGTTATTGAAGATGTTGTGTCCGGCGTGCGTGATGATTTCCTCGATGAGGGCGTTGATGAGCAGGTGCTGCAGGAAATGAAACAGATATGGCGTAACAAGCTAATGGCAAGTAAAGCGGTTGAACTAAATTCCGACCCTGTGGACGGACAACCTCCGCCAATAGTGGCTAATAATCCAAAGGTAAGCAAGGTGTGTAATCGTTTCCAAGTCGTAAAATCCTAGAACTTTAAATGTATGTTTTATGTGTTATATGTGTTTTGTAAGTTGCAAGCCTATTATTATAATTGTGTTTCGATTTGCTTTTCTTTTTTCATCGTTACAACATAAAAAACCTAAAAAAAAAACCTGCAATTTGTCTACGCTTTACTGTCACATACACCACAACACTTTGATTGACGTGATCCATATGGCCGCGTTGCTTTACACCACTACAAAACACTCGCCTTTTCATGCACACTCAACCACGCATATGCGCACGCATTACATATAGCCCTCAAAGGTAAAGCTTGCTTTTAATACAAGCTGTTCTTAGTTTCCATATTAAACTTAATGTTTTGCTTTACAGGCTGCCAATGCAAAAGCCAAAAAAGCTGCAGCCGCAGCAGCTGCCTCACAGAACACCAGCAATTCTGGCGCTACTGGCCACACTGCGACAAATTCAAGTACAGACAGCAAGTCGTCCGCGACAGTATTGCCTGCAGCAAAAACTCTACCAGGTGCAAATGCAGGCAGCAATATAAAAAATGGAAATATTGCCATTAAACAGGAGGTCACATCCCAGCCGCCGCCGCTGCATCCCACATCTGGTGCATCAATGATGCAAAAGCAACAGTCTGTGACCCAGGCGCCCATTCCAATTGTTGCAGCATTAGATCCCAATCGAATTATGCCCGTGAATGTAAGTTAAAATGTGCAATTAATATTTTGAATTGGCTTAACTGATTTTGCACGCACAGATAACGTTACCCTCACCGCCCGGCTCAGTGAATGCGGAAACTCGTGTTCTAACCATACAAGTGCCAGCATCAGCGCTGCAAGAGAATCAACTCACCTCAATACTAACAGCTCATTTAATATCATCGATAATGACATTGCCGCCCACACTGGCTTCGTCCGTGTTGCAACAGCATGTTAATGCAGCGCTCAACAATGCTAATCAGCATCAGAGTAAGTACATGTAAATAAATGCACGCTTGATGTGTTACTAAATCCGATCTTTCATTAGAAAACATGGCCATTGGAAAGCAATTGGATGGCGCTTTAGACTCTACGGATGAGGATGAAAGCGAGGAGACCGATGATAATATGGACAACGATGATGATGATGATTTAGATAGGGATGATGATGAAGACGTCGAGCATGAAAATGCCGCCGAAGAAGAGCCCTTAAATAGCGAGGATGATGTAACTGATGAGGATGCTACTGAAATGTTTGACACAGACAATGTTATAGTGTGTCAATACGATAAGGTGTGTATCGATCATATTTGTGTACATACGATATTGACTTATTTTTGAAATGATTTTTTGCAGATAACACGTTCTCGTAACAAATGGAAATTTTACCTTAAAGATGGCATTATGAGCATGCGTGGAAAGGATTACGTGTTTCAAAAATCCAATGGCGATGCCGAATGGTGAAAGTGGGCTAACCGCTTAGTATAGCTTTGTAACAGCGTAGTGTCAATATAAATTGATTAAAAGACAAAATCACGATCCTCACACATCGAGCATATTTGTGTGCTTTCAAACAAACAAAATGATGTAAACTGCACACGCAAGCACACATAAACCAACACCATTGACCAAATTGGCGATATAAATGTTCTATATCTGCTGATATATTAAAATATACATACGATTAGTTTCTTTTGTTTATACATTTTAATTTATAATGCTGAATATTATTGTCAATAAAAGTAACATTGTGCATATGAAATCGGTAGAAAATGTTTTTAGTAGCGTTGAGTCTCTCTTAATTTGGATCTAAGTAACATTGAAAATTAAATCAAAAAAGACAAGTGAGTATGGCTAATTTAAAAAGGCTTATAAATGTGAAATGATAAGACAATTTAAAAAGCCCTTACAACTACGTCGTCAATTCAATATATAAGATATTGCGAATAGCTAAATATTGTGAGTCCTTAGAGTCAAATCAGAAGTTAATGTGCCAGATTCTTCTCTCAAATATTTTAAAACAACCTTTACCAAACATAATTTACGATTTGTGACATTTGAGGACTAACAAACCAAATCCAAGACCTAAAAATAGTTCAAAGTTTAAATTGCAAAATTTCATTCTTTCAAGATTTACATAGAATTGTTTATTTTATCATTGGATTTTTGTTTTCAATTTTACACACTTAGTTATTATTATTATTAATTATTAAAGTATGTAAGGTAATTACATAACTAGTTTACTAAAATAAAAACAATAAATTGGTTAATTGTACACTTTTATCAAAGAAATTAAATGATAGCGTTTAAAAAATGAGAAAAAGTCATTTGAATTTATTTTGTTTAATTTTTTTTTAAGTAGTATAGCATTTTTAAAAAATAAAAACACAACACACCAGCGTAGCCAATCACGTGCTCTATGTACATCATATTCGTATATTATATAGTTTTTATCATAAACATAATATATGCACTTTTAAAAGGACTGGGCACTAGGCAAACGCTTTGTGCTGGCCAAATAGCTAGCACATACATTCATATTACATGTTTACGGCTATAGTACATACTTAACAATGACTAAAATGTGTTTTGTTGCTGTGGGATTGACTCATGTATCTTAAAAGTACAATTGATGAATGATATTTCATGTGCAGATTTGACATTTATGTAGTTTAATTTAAGGTTGTGCATCCAGCATCCATTTTTATTCACAAGAACGTTGCGTATGCAAAGTTCTTTTATTTTTATTTTTGGGTGCAAGTAAGGAAGAGTAGAAGGTGGCTGCGCTTTGTCATACTGTAGTAGTGCTAAGCACAATATTAAAAATTAAAAAATTCAAACTGCATGTTAGAAAAAACAATATTTGCCAGACTGGCTGGTAACTAAGGAATCATTATTAAGTTGTCAAAAGCGCAATATTAATTTCCTTGACCATCTTTACTCGATGCAACATGCGTTGCAACGCATCCTGACTTAGAGCCTGTGTTGAATACCAAACGGGTGAATCCGGCACACACGAACGTTCCGGTTGTAGATAGAATACATCATTGCGTGTTTTTACGCTCTCCGGACTGAGTATTAGAATAAAATCAATAACAATGTTAAATATCTATAAGGTTTTTACTTACCATTTCGAGAGGTAAAATTCGTATAAACGCACAGGACAGCGCAGGGGATTCTCCTCATTTTCTTGCTGTTCATACACTTTTTTTTTACGCGGATTGGCATCTGTTTGTACAGGGGAATAAATATGTTTATGCTATAGTTACATATTTGTAATTGGTTACATACCTAGTCCCGCTTGCGGTGGATAAAAACGTAGTAACACATTTCTTGTGCCTGGGACCTTGGCATTTTGATTTGAACGCTTCCAGTGTTTCATAATGTGCGAAAACGATAATTGCATGTGTTCCTCAACGGTCTGTTGATAAACAAAATGTGAATTAGAATGTTGGTTCATATAAAACCAAAAGAATACAGAAAAATGAATACTAATAAATAAAATAAAGAAATTAAATACTTTTTCCATCTATGCATATATCTAAAATCTTTCGAATTTTGCAATATGACTGGTGTTCCAAGTTCATCTCTTAATTTAAATACAAATTCAGTTTCTAAGACTTACAGTTAAGTTAAAATGTTTTGTATTAAAGAACATGAGTGTGCTAAGCAGCACATGCGGCGAATGAGCACCAAGCTGTTTGCATTCCCACAAATGCTCCTCCTCAACGCGGGTAACAATATATTCTAAAGGATAAATTTAGTTATTGAAATGCTTTATAAATTGACAAATGCTAAAGCGCTTACGTGAATCATTGTATAATACGGAAAACTTGCGCGCCACCTCATCGAGGCATTCCGTAAAACGTTCGTAGTATGGATCATAGAATATATTGTCAATACGACCATTTTCATAGAGATATTGCTGTATGCCTGTAGAAAAACAGAGAATTATTAGTCTTAAAATTCCTTGAAATTGTCTTATATACACCTACCTAGCACTAGGTAATATATAGTATCTGGCGCATATTCCGTGCCATTTGGCTTGCGCACCTCTTTAACAAATAAGCAAAGGGAGTAATTTAACTCGTCGGCAGTCATTTGAAGCAGCTCCGTTTTAAATGGACGTCTGCGTATGGAACTCTTTTCGATGTCGGCATTCTTGGTCATAACCCATTGTTTCCAAGCATTTACACCAAACGTATACTTAAGGAACAATGAAGCATCGGGCTTCTCCTGTGCTGTTTGCTGTAATGAGCTATGATCTAGCTCGGAGCGTGGTCGTTTGACTGGCGAACGATTATTGCGAGTTGATGTGTCTATAACGGCGCTGCCACCACGTTTGCGTCCACGAGGTGCACTAGAAAGAGCATAAGTTTATAAAAGCACATTTTATGTAAGATAATAGTTAAGGCTTACCGCTGCGGCGATTCCAGCATGTGATGTTGTTCTATGTGATGCACACCCATTTGGCCCATGCCGTCATGGCCCACCATGCTTGGGGATTGATTAGAAATTGTATTTGCAGTCATGGACGTCTCTAGATCAACCGTTGACTGCGGATGATGATCATAATCACCGGTAGCCATTTTTAGCGCAATTTGCAGCATATCATCGCCGTAGGGATTGTGGCTAGCGGGGCTCACATCCACAACTTGTTGTTGTTGTTGCTGTTGCAAATTGTTCTGATATTGCAGACTAACCAAAGCCGGATCTGGCTTGATTTCATGATCCGAATCAGAGTCGGAGTCGTGCTTCTCTTCTGCTACCATTTCTGCCATCATTAGCAGCTCTGCCTCAAGCGGATCCTCTGGCATTTTGTCCTGTATCTTTTTAATTTCCTTCAAAATGCCTTGAGAGGTATTACGTGTTGTGGGTATAAAGATGGGCACTGGTATTGGCAGAGGAATGGGCACAGGCACTGGAAACGGTGCCGAGTACATGTACATTGGTTGTGGTATAAATATTGGCACCGGCACCGGTATCAATACCTTGTTGGAGTAATCCTTATCGGTCTGTGTGGCACTATCACGCACGGACGGCGTACATTGTTGCCCCTGCGACACGGTCGAGGGCTTGCAGCTAACAGTTACATTGCGGACTTTTTTCGGATACGGCGGCACGGTTATAATCTTTGTTTCTGTAATAGGTGGCGCTGGCGCAGGCGTTACTTCAGCTACTGTGCTAGCGCTAACAGTACTACGTCTGGTACTTAATGAAACCAGCGGTGGTGGTGGAAGAGGAGATGGTGAGCGTGTCATGTTATAGTACACTTGTTTGCGTGGACGTCCACGTCCCTGTACGCCAGGAGTGGTAACAGGAGCGGGCGGCGGCGGTGGTAATGGAGGCGGTGTTTTACCACGACCACGTACACGACCGCGACGCACTGTAACACTGCCAATACGACCCTCCGATTCGCCACTGGCTAGAGACTGTACATTCGAAATGACGGGAACAACTGTTGCATTTGCGGATTTCTTGCCAGAAGCTGCGTTGTTTTTAGCGGTGCCCTGCAAATATGGATATGTAAACAAAAATTCAAACTCTTTGCAAATACAAAGCTTAATCTTAATAAATCTGAAATTTCAGTGAGTGAAAACGTTTGCCCTATTTTTCTGCGCAGATGTTGCAAAGCATCTTACAGGTTTTAAACTTACCGATTGTTTTAAGCTTACAGCCTGCTGGGATAGTTTTAACTTCACTCGTTTAGGTAGGCCAGTGGGAAATGGTGCTGCATTTTTGCTACTGCTTGAAGAAGCAGACGATTGCTGCTGTTGAGCCTTACTCGTGGACGGCAAGTCATTATCAAGCGTAAGCGGAGCACGTGAAAATTGATTTTGAAACTGCATGACACACTGGTAAGTGCAAAAGTTGCGCATGGAGGCATCAGACATAGTCAAATGGTACTGCGGCGTACTGGCATTAGTACAATTATCGCACTTCGTAACGGCACGCGCTGAAATATTACAGGATACTCCATGCATGGTCAAGCAGTTTATTGAACATGTCAAAGTTTCCTGTTCTCCCTGCTGTTTGTAGATCATATCAAAATTATACTTTTTGACCTTGCACCACTGGCACGAGACTATATGACGGTTTACTATTATGTAAACATTTATACAAATTCGAGAGCAAAACAATTTTGGTGTCTGTTGTTGATCTGCATAAATAGTATAAGCCTCAGCGCTTTTTCGTTCAAAATATTTGCTACACATGGCGCAGGGATCGGCATTTACGTTGCTGACAAACTTAAAGGCCGAGAAGCATGGATTAGAGCAAAAAAAGTGCTCTTTGTCATCTAGCAGCATTTCCACTCGAACGGGCTTTTCATTGTTGCATACGCCGCAAACATCTACGCGCAGTTTTTTCTTGGGATTGCACATGCTATCATAACGACGCAAACAGGTTTGCGAGCAAAAGTCCTTGAACTGATCCTTATCGCCAACAGGCGCCAAAAAACCTTCTTGTCCGCTGGATATATCTTTTTGGCAGCAGGAGCAAGTCTTGAGGCCTTTTTTGAAGGTGTTCAAACAGGCAGCACAGCAAAACTGGCGCACATCGAAGCCAAAGCGTACGCAATATTTGCCTAATGCAGTGCTGCTAACATCCTGCTTACAAGTTTCACATTTGGAACCGATTTTTCGCTGATAGCTGCCCAGGCAAACTTCATTGCAAAAGTCCATAGTTTCCCAAATAAGCTGCTTGTGGGTCGAACTAATATCATGAAGACAGTCAGCGCAGCGACGCCTAAAGCTGTCAATGCGATCCAGTCGAGCTACCTCTGCCTCAGCGTTGGTGCGGGCTAGTACGTTAGTCTCAGGTTTTTTGCAGGGAGAACGTATCGTAGTAGCTCCAATATTACGCACACGTATTGAATGACGTTTTAACTTGTACTTGTCTGGTTCCTCGACATTTAGCAGATTAAAGCAATCGTCGTTACATATATAGTAAGTATCCTGATCCTGTTTTAGGAAGTACTTGCATTTCTTCTGCTCTTTGCAATGTATACAAGCCTTTGTTTTACCAGAAGAGCCGTCTTCCGCAGCATCAGCTTCAATTTCACCGCCTGCGCTTGCTTCATCGTTACTTAACTCTTCGACAAGGAATTTCTTTCGTCTTATAAAATATTTTCCAGAGTGAGCGCTTAATAGTGCATCGCAGCATGCCTGGTCACAAAGATATTCGAAATTGTTAGTAGCTGGATCCACGTCCGATTCCAGTTCGGATTTCTTAAAACGAAATCCGCAGCTTTTTTCTTCACCGCATTGCCAGCATTTGTGCACGCTCGCAACGATCCAACCTATGATGATTTTTGTGGTAGTGCTTGTCTCTCCCGTAGCTGTGCCTGCAGCTTCCTCCTGTTGTTGCTCATCAGCTTCAGGTGCATCTTCAGCGGCATCTTCGACTTGTTTTTCTGGTTCTGTGAGTATAAAATCATAATTAGTAAATATATCTATTAAAAATGTACTTAAAGAATATGGGATTTTTAAAAAATTTAATTTTGATAAGTGTGCCGAATGGTGAGGTTGTGTGTTAGCCTCTGCATTTGGATTCAAACTTGTTTAGAATCCCTCGCGTGCAGAGGCTCTAATGTGTAAATGACGTTTTGGATTTTGGATTTATGTGCGTACAATGCTCACCTTCCGTACACTCTGATGCTGGTGCAGCCGCTTCAGCTTCAGCTTGTTTATCAGCTTGAGCATCTGCCGGCCCAATAGAAGGTTTTGTGATAACGACAAGAAGTTTCTACATTGAACAAGTCTGAATGAAACTACTTAGAAAATGCTTACCATTTGCTGCTACGGATGCCTCGGCGTTAGCCTCGTTACCTTCCTCAACTGGAACATCGTCTACCGCAGGCAATGCCTCAGTTGCTGGAGAATTCGACGCAGCCTCTTCAGCCGCAGCCTCTTCAGCCGCTTCTTCCTCCGCAGCTTTTTCAGCATTTTCACGTGCGATTTCTTTTTCAGCATCAGTTGCTTCCGTTTCGGGATCGTCAGGTATGAGACAGACGTCTGATTCCTCAGGTTCTAGCACGTTTTCAACGGTATCTTTAAAATAATCGTGAAAATTGAACATGTTTCCTTTTAAGTTAGCTTTTACAAAACTTACCATCACCGTGTTCGGCATCTGGAGCAAGTTCTGGTTCAGCTTCTTCCTCTTCGTGTGCTTGGGCATTGCTTTCCTTATCGTTCTCCTCCGTTTCTTCAGCTTCGGCCCTATTAGCTTCCTCCGCCTCAGCAGCGTTGAGGTCGACTTCATCTCTGCCTTCATCCACATCAGCATCAGCTTTATCGTCCTGCTCATCTGCATGATGTGAATCATCACCGCCATCTGAGCGCATATCCACATCACCAACATTATCAGTGGTTTCCTCAGTTTCGTCCACCTCCATTTGCTCTGCAGGTGTCCCATCCACTGCATCACCATCTCCGTCTGCATCTCTTATTTCATCTGCATCTTCAACTTCATCTTCGTTGCCAACAGTCTTTTCTTTATCAACTGCGTCTTCATTGTCAATTGCATCCTCCTTGTCAAGTACGTCCTCATTGACAGCTGCATCCTCATTATCAGCAGTGTCCTCATTCTCTATTGCATCATCATTTTCGACTGCATCCTCATTGTCAGCTGCATCCTCATTAACAGCTGCATCCTCATTGTCAATTGCATCCTCCTTATCAACCGTATCCTCATTTTCAGCCGTATCTTCATTGTCAGCTGCATCGCTTTGCCCCAAAACATCCAATTGAGGGGTGGCATCGGGGTCGCTGTTTTTAGAGTTGTCAATCATGGCAGTTTCGCCTTCCATTTCGGCTTCCTCATCTGCCTCTTGAGCATTTTCATCGATTTCTTCGAACTGTGCATCTTGCTCCTTTTCATCTTCATTATCTTTATTTATTGACTCGTCATTTGTTGAGTTAATTGGATCTTGCGCATCTGCATCCGCTTGTTTATCCTGAGAATTACCCTCGTCCATTTCTAAAGAACCATCTGAGATTTGCTCAAAATCATCTTCAACATCGCCTGCCGGACTTTCGACACTGCCTGCAGTAGCCGTCTTATCAACCAGTTCTTCCTCTTCCTTGTCATTTTCTTCGCCGTTATCGGCGTTTTCAGATGATGCCGCGGGTAAAGTGCTTTCTTTGGCTGTTGTTGCTTCTGCACTTAGATTTTCTTCATCCAATCTAGGCGTATCTGTTTCAGGGCGGGCATTTGAATCTGCACCAAAGGAATCTAAACTAGATATTTCCTCCATGTTGCGTTTGGGATATCAACAAAATGGGCACGAATTTTTAGATGCAAAGAAACATGAACTGCAAGTAGGAAGATGATATATTTTAAGTCATATTTTATGGTAATTATTTATTTTAAACTATTTTCAAGTGATTGCAGTGCTCTGTACCCAAGTCTACATAAATATATGATACATACATACATGATATATGATACATATAGTGCTCTGTACTAAACTATAGAGTGAAGATTTGTATTATAAGTTTATGCATCTATACATATCTATGAAAATAAATGTGCTTCAGGTCATTTTTAATGCAAGATCCAAAAAACTTCTTAGAATACAAAAGTTTTTTAAACAAAACAATTCAATTTTTAGTCCGTCTAATGATTTGTTTACTAACAAACAAAAAACAGAATTTCAAAACCGATTATTTACTAGGGTCAGTAGCCCTAATATTTATTGTCCCTTTTTATTAATTCGCCACTTGATCAAACAATTCCCACTTATGATTTTTTTATTATTTTAAATTAATTAATTGGCTTTTAAAGTTCGTTGTTATTTTAACAATTACCACAAAAACTTTTCGCATTCTTTTCGTTTTATCGATACATTGTTCTGCAAACCGATAGACGTACATGCATCTAGTGTTGCTAAACATCTAGATGTGTTAAAATTCACTGGCACACGCACACCAACGCAACACTAGCACGGTGGTGTACAGTGCACTAAAAACAAAACATGCGCCAGAAAAATTAAATTGCATATTAACATGAAAATTTTTATTTAATGAATTTGCGAACACTTGCCTTGTTTGATGCGTTTACACAAAATTATTACTATTATATATATTTTGGCAAATTTGCCTTTTTTAAGCACAAATATATATGGGATCAGCCGCAGCCGCGTTCTGGTCCCTAGTCAGCCGCGTAAAAACACTAAGCGCACCCAGCAAAATATATAGAATTTAACATTGTTGTAGAAGGCTGCGCGTTACACTTTACAAATACTCAATGCATTCGTTATGTTTTAAACTATTATTTATTGGTTTTAGTACACGCAATTTATATTTTTCGGCCACTGTAACTCGGCTTTACAAATGTCAAACAAGAAAAATGGCGCACCAGTGTTCCCACATAGTTTAGGAACTATACCATGCAATATTTAAGTGTTGTAAAACGACTGCCGCTTAACAGGGTGATTTATAATAAAAAGTTACAAAATCAAAACTCAAAAATATTGAAAAATACAAAAAATTAAAAAAAATCTTAAAATTCTGCATTAAATTGGTCTGGAGCTTCTTTATTTGCTAATATTTGTAGCAGTTGGTAAACAAGTGATAAAAAAAATTACATCAAACAAAAAATGTGTAGCTAGGTGGCAACACCACAATCTTAGTATAAATGCAAAAATATATACATACAAAAATACATTTGAATTGTATGTATGTATACATATGTATGTACAATATAAAATTTGTATATCCTGGCGGGGGTCAGGGCAATATAATAATATTTTATTAATAAAATCATGTTTAATGATACATTCACAATAAGTAGTCGTTTTTTTATGTATTGTATATGCATGCCAATATTAAAAATTTAATTGCATTTCATTGGTTATAGGCACATACTTTATAAGATCAATATAAAACAGTAACTGCTGTTGTTGTTGGCTTTAGTGTATAGCATGGAATTGTGCCAGCTAATCCAAACTCTAAGCATTAACAAAGCAGCCCTAATATTCTCTTTTTGGCCAACTTATACAAAGATGCAAACTGCTCATGGCTCAAGAATACTTACTTTATTAAAATTTAGATATAACGCCATCAGCATCTAAAAGTACATCGGGAAAATACCTGAATATCTTTGCAAAATGAGGAAAAGTAATATTGCTAAATTTAATGCCATTTTTGTTCTGATATTGCTGTAATATTTTGAGCAAATCAGATGTTGAAATGGATTCGGTGACCATCCAATGTTGTATGACAAAATTTAAGGCGTAAATTTGTAGCTCCATTAAACTAGGTTCTTTGGCTAGTGCTAGAGCATTTTCCATGATTTTCTGAAAATATTTATGCGTCATATTAAGTTTTTTATTAAAAGATAGTTGGTATGTGTACTTACAGTCAAGCAAACAAGCTCTAAATCAAAAATATTATGCCGAAATGCCAAATTAAAAGTGGGAAATATGCGATCCAATGGCCAGACCTTTGTGTCTATTAGATCCGCATAGGCTTTCAAAAGTTCGGGTATATTGTAAGCATTTGCCAAGATGTAAATATCACCAATATAACTTAGATCCACATTCTGCGTCGCTGATATCTCAAATGTATAGATGTATTCCAAAAAAATTTCAACAGCCTCTGGAACAACGCCATTTATTTGTAGCACTCCATTCCAATTTTTGTTCTGGTAAACATCTTGCTCCAGCGTATCAGAGGCTGTTGCCAGGAAAAGACGATGACAGCGAAACCTTTTAAAGCACAAATCCCCACGTTGCAAATCAGCAGCATCACGATTGCACTGAATATGTATTTCACAATCCGCGTCTGTGCCGTTTCTAAAATACTCAAGACGTCTTTGTTTGCTAGAGACACGTTGAGGATTTTGTTGTGGTTCGTCATTGTCTGGAACTGTACTATTGGCTGTTATGTCTTCCATGGGCTTCGGTATAGGTGTATTTAAATTTTGAGACATGGCAATGTTGTCTAGGCCTTAAAATTATACAAACAATTTTATTTGGCTTTGAAATTTTGTATAAAAAAAAATGAATTGTAAACTGCGTCGTTTAGATTTATTACGTAATGGCCACTTGGCCGATTGTGAACTGCATGTTTGCCATTTGGATAAAGTCAGTAAAAATTGCTGTCGACGCCAATTTCGCTTGCATCAGAAAATGTTGGTCTCCGCCTCTGAAGAATTCGAACGTTTGATGAATGAGCCGCAATTCGAAAATAAGCGCATTATATACGTGGAAGATGCCTCACCAGATGCCTATGAAGTTATGCTGGTGTACATTTATACCAATGAGGTCTGTAGCGTGACATTGGACATGTGCCCGGATTTATTGTACTTGGCCACTAAATACAAGATGGATGATTTAATAGACTGCTATATTAAGAGGCTGGCAAACCAGGACTGGCCAATTGAGGCTGTTTTGCAAATATTCCATCTGGCCAATGAACATAACAGAGCAGAAATTATGGATATGGCAGCAAATGTAAGATTTTTGAGAAGCTAAATAAATTTTTTATGGTTCAGGAATGATGTTAAAAGTAAAGACGATTGTGGTCTTGAAAATAGGAAGCTAATTCTGGGTAAACTCGAAACAATAGTTTAAGCTACGCTCAATTTGGTAGACCGGTTTGAATTGAGGTTATGCAAAAAGTCGGCGGCTAGTGAAGTTGGCCTTTGAATTCAGTGGCCAAAAGAGCATATTTTGTAGCTCATCTTGAAGTTCCAAATTGTGGTGCTTACGTAATACATTGATAAGGCTATTACACGCATTTAAAGCGTCTTAAACTTTTCCGCGGGGTTGCCAAAAGCTGCAGGCGATTGTCCCAGCCAAAACATGCCATATTTTCAGAGTTCCTAAACTTCGCTAGGTTTAAAATCTTAAACTTCAATTCAAGGCTTCCCTCACCGAAACATTACTTCACAGCATTTAAATCATATTTAAAAACTTTATATATTTTTGGAAAAGATTCCACCAAACTTTAATCATCTTTCAATCTTTTCGCAGAAAATTTTACCCATTGCCAAACAAGTGCTCAATGACAACTCCTTTCTAAAGCTTAATCTGCCGGAACTAAAGGCGCTAATGATTTTACTGCAAACCAAGAAAATTATACCCGATGAGGATTTGCTGGAAGCGCTCAAGAAATATCAGATTAACAATAATATAGGCTACAACAATATGCAATCGTTTCAGAAATTTATTGAAGTCGCTCAACTGTTTGATAACGTGTTCTTTCAGCCCAATGGCATCTTGGTAACCAATAATAGCCAATAATGGGCAAAAATTCTACTCATCAAATTAAAAGTAATTGATTTTTGGTTAAATGAAATTAGTTTATTGTGCACTTCTGTGCAAATAATATGTACAACATTATTGTAACTTCAAACGCTTATAACTATTAATTCATTTTAAATCTAAATTAAAATAAAACAAAATTCTCTGGAAAAATTGAAGACAACGCAACAAAATTTAAACTTAATAAAATTAGCTTCAACGCAAATTGAAATTCCAAAATTAATTAAATTATTCCTTTTTGAACGATTTAAAAATTACGCACTAAAACTATTTTTTGTTTTTATATCTATGATGCAGTTGCAATAGTTGCTGTCGGCAAAACGGTCATAACAACATCGGAATCCGTGGCAGCATTTAGACATTGTACAAAATTCTTCTTCTTTAAAGATTTCACACTCAGAAAGTCTTCGTTGTCGAGAACAATATCATCATCATCATTACTTTCGACTTCATGTTTAATACCATTTTCTTCAATTTTAACATTTACATTGTTGCTTGTCCGCCGTTCTTGTTTCAAGAATGCTCCTGGTTTATTTTCAGTAGCAAGCAACAAATCTTTATCAAAAAGACCCGCTACTGTTGTATTAAATTTACAAACAACGGCAATACGCAAGTTAACTATTATGGAGAAAAGTTTGGTAGTTGGTCCAACTTTTAAGTTTAACATATCAGTTAAATCATTGCGTCCCATTGAAAGAAACCCACGTCCACATATGTCTTCCTCAAATAGAGCTTTGGTTATTTCCTTCGATTTCAGAGCACGCTGCAAATATTGACAAAGCTCAGTAGGAGTCCAATATATCGGATTGCTTTGTACACTATTCATATCAAAGTCGCAATTAATTTGCCATAATTTATAGTTATGCACAAATTGTGGCCCATAATTCTCAACAAAAGCTTTAGCAACAGGGAAGCTCCTTGGATCGATGTCAACTTTAGTATTGCTTTCGTTTTTAATAAATTGCTGCATTTCCATCGTTGGCGTTGGTTTACTTAACTCTGCAAAAGCCTCCGTATCTACAATGTGTAGCTCATCGTTGGGCTCAGTTTTGATTTGCACTGTCTGCAGAGTTTTTGTAGGTACAGCTGGTTGGCTATTTGGTTGGGATGCTGGCTGTGATATGGTATTTGCCTTACGACGCTTAGCTTTACTTTCGCCTGCAATATTCTCGAGTGATACAGTACGCCGTTGCTTTGGTGCTCGTGCAGTCGCAGATTTAAATACCAAACGCACGATATCCTGTGGCGATACACGTGGCGGCTTGACCGTTTTGGCGCGCCATTGTCGCCAATTCTCTGGCGCATAGGGACAACAGTCACGCAGAGCGTGTATAGTTAAATTAAAGCGTTTAGCGTTTCCAAAACCGCGACAGCCTACGGTGTCGCAGGGCATTTCAGGCGGAGGTTGTTCGAAGCCTGGTGGTGCTTCCAGTTCATGAGATGTTGCCTCACACCAGCCAACGGGATGCAAGTCTGGACTATCATCTTCCAACCAAAAGTAATACTCCGATGGCCAGCAATCTAAATGTAGCTGCACGCGATAACCCTTACGCGCTATCACTGTAGCGGGGCGTATTAAACAGGGATTACGTTGGTCCACCACCTCGAGTTGCATGCGTGGCTGAAACTCCATGGCCTCGCGAGGTACAAATAGTTTAGCAGGTGCAGCTACGCCACCCACATGTCGTATGTAATCAGTCCAATTAAAGGTTGTATGTTGATAATCTGGTGGTACAATCAGCTGCTGGCGTCCGCGATGCCAATTGCAAGGATGTATATAAGGAGAGCTTATGTGTACCCAAAAATCATAGCAAGCATCCCAGCCATCAAAATGCACGCGTATACGTTCATCTATAATATCGGCTATGGTTGCAACGCAGATTTTACCAGTGTCATTTAGATCTTCAGCTTCCAGATGCATGCCCGCCTAAATTAAGTCATTGTATAAGTATGTTATAAAGAAATATTAAACTATTAAGGTTTAAACTTACCTTAAAAGCATTAACGCCATTCTGTAAAGGTTGGTTAAGATGTGTAAACAATGCTCGGGGTGCTGCAATCTTTTTCTCCCTGGTTAAATAACGAGACCAGTTAAAGGTTTCCGGTGTATAGCCCTTGGGTGGCTGCAACACACGTCCAGTGTTCTCACACCAGCCTGGTGGAAATATATCCATCGAGTCTGCATTAACCCAAAAGTCATACATAGCCGGATATCCATTAAAGCTTAGTTTTAAACGATATCCAGACACTTTTGTTATAACGCAGACACAAAACAACGAGCAATTTTCGGGATCAATGGCTTCCAATGCCATGCCGCTTTCAAAGCAATTTGGGCTGATCGGAAATGGATTAAAAAACAAATGTATGGGAGCGGCTGGACCGTTACCATGAGCATTTAAATAGTCGTTCCAACGGAAGGGCTTAAGTGCCTTTTTTACAGTGTATCCATTTTTAAGCGAATTTTTTTCTACGACTTGCGTATCAATGGCATTTGCTTCAACTTCAGGCGCATAACTTCTTTGTGATCCTTGAACGCAGTTAAGCGAACAGAAACCTGCAACAAAATAGAGTCATATAATTGGAATAAATTAAAAATGAGTTACAGTTGATATATACTCACGTGGTGCCAGAAATTCTGCAGCAGTTCCATGACAATTACAGCGACTGCAGCGATACACCAATGGATGGGAGCTCGAAGTGGCGTTTCTCTTAACTTTACGTTCAGAAATAGGTTGCTTATAATAGCTAGCTGGACCTAAACGTTGTAAAGAACGCTCGTTAATCTGTACTAAATTTAAACTATTCAGTTCGAGAATTATCTTGGAGCTCATCACAATGCCAGTCTTCAGCTCATTCCACTTAACCATGCCAAAAGTTTTTTGCATTTTGCGTTTGAAGCATTCATTAGCCAATTTGAGTGGCCTAACTGAAGATTCGATTGGATTGGATATGAATGTTTTAGAACTTAGTGGATTTAAAAGCAAGCTGTTGGAGTCCTTGGCATTGACATTTGGAGTCTGGCGTGCATAAGTTGGTGCTGTACTCGGCATGCTTTTTAAGACAAATGAATTGTTCGACACACTGGAAGCAGCTGAAGAGGATGTTGCATTGAATTGTTCTTCACATTGCAAGGTCTTTTGAAAATCTTCCTTAGACACAGATAAAGTTTCAGCTTTAACAATACTGATAGCTGCTTTTGGTTGTGACTTCTCTATTTTCTTAGCATCGGCGGCTTCGGTGGACTTTTCAACTGCCAAAAATACTTCCTCCACATCGCTGCTGTTGTTAGAACAACCCAAGTCGCCAACGCCTGGCAAAGTATTCTTAATGTGTGCTATTGACGCAGTTTGTTTTAAAATGGCAGTAAGTAATGGAGCTGCAGGTAGATCCTGCTCATCCTCTGTATCGTCATCTATGGTTATAGTCTCAATTGCTTTGATCTGCTCTTCGCAGTCGTCATCAACGCCGACAGCTGCCGACGAATGTCTGCGTTCCAAACTGCTTAGCTCTGGTGCACCATTTGCAGCCCCAGCTAAAGACTTGGAACGTTGCATGCGCATCATTGCGGTATCGCTAGTTGTAGGCATGGAACTAGCTGCCTCTTGTATGTCGGTTTCTTGAGAATGTTTACGTGCTTGTGATTCGTCTTTGGCTGCTTGCACTTTTACGACTTTGGTGCCATTGAGTGTTACTGTAGCCACTTTTGATGGTATGGCTTTGGTAGTTTTGACAAGCACAGTTTGCTCCGCTTGTTGTGGCGTGGTTTCATTCTGCGTATTAACTATCAGGGATCTTTTGTCCTTGTTGCTGTTAGCTGTTTTTACTGCATTGTTTGGAAGTTGAATACCTTTGCTCAGTTGAGCTTTAAGATTCTCTACGGTTGCTTTGGTTAATACCAATCGTGATTTTACGTTTTTGGCAGGCACAGGCGCTGTAAGATTTGCAACAGGGCCTGAAAAATAAGCAAAAATAATGAATTAGTTGTAAATAAACAAAAGGGTTATGTTTATAAATAAGTTTAATATGGATGCCGATAGTAGCTATAGTGGTATTGCTGTGAAATTGGAGCTTAACTGACGCACTACTTCCCTACGTTGAGGTGAACAATTTAAGTATTGAGCCGTTTTTAAAACTTTTGCCGAGGGCTTGTTAGTTTACAATTTGAATTATTGACTCTACAATGCAATGCGACTTGAATCTCAATGTGTGAATTTGTTTTTTTTTTTTTTAATTTAAACTTTTATGTTTTAGACGGAAACGGTTGCAAGTCAAAATAAAGTTTACACAGCTGTAGGGCCAGAATCATTTGAAAAAAAGTTTTTTAAACACATGGAACATGATACGTCTGCAAAAAAATATTTTTGGCTATGATTTAGTGTATTAACTTCAAACACAATAAATTTTTATCATAACAACTTATTATCCTAGCTAAAAGGAATTTTTGTTTCTGATATAACATTGCTTATGAAATCAATTTAAAAATTGAAGTTATATTTAAAGTGGCTGGATTCATAGCTTTAAAAGATTTTCCAGCTATTTATTTTTTTATTTTTAAAAAACAATGATTATACAAAAAAAAAAGTACCTTTTTGCTAGTGTATGCTAACTTCGGCACTATAAGGTAACACGTTTTTTTTTATTTAGCTATTTTTAAGAAAATTCTAAGCAGTCAGTTTTTAACTTTATTTTTCTTGTTAAGCTTAAGCTAAGCACATATCCTGTCAGGAGCAGACTGTGTAAAAAACTTGATCGCCGGAACAGAGCGCTGACGGCACACGCCCGAGGTTACGAATATAATTTTGTCACATTTGATAAAACGTCTTTAATGCACAAATACTTGTACATAATTACATATATGTACTACATATGCGTGATATTTTTTATTGTGTATATGGTACGATTTTATTGTTTAAATATAATATGCCTTACAAACTTTACAAAATGACATCAGAAAAGAAACGTTTTTAGTTGAAAATCTTTTTATGCTAATCGATTAATATGGTTGGCAAGTGTTTAATGCTTTATTTCAGTAAACATTTTAGCAATAATAGAAAGAACGAGAAAAACTTGTAAAAATTTGCTTATAAATTTTTGTTTGAAAATCGAACCGAAAAACGCGTTATGAAATACTATACACGGAGTCACATACAGCCTCGAAACGAAAATGTAGGAAACTTAGGCAAAAGCAATGTATGTATGTACATAAAACAGCAACAACAATAATATATCTCTACGCACACACGTTCGCCAACAGCGGCTGCTACAAAACTGAACTGAACTAAACTGAACTGAGTGAGAGACGGGCAAATCGAATTGAAAGCGAACCCACACGGCACAGCCAGCCAGCCAGCCAGACAGCAGCAGCAGCAGCATGCAGAGCCGCGGCCAGTTAAGAGCAGCATTATTATATTATGGCAATTTACATACATACCTACATATCGATCTAAGATCGAGTATTAAAGGCTAGCAGCACATTATATAATTGTTAAGACTTACCCATTTTGTTTACATTGGTCATTAATGTTACTATATTTGGCAAAGGTTTTGAGACTGTTCCCGACGTAGTTTGCTGGGATGCTCCATTAACGCCCTTTGGTAACTTTGGTGAAGCCATCAAAGTCAGCGTTGGCATAGGCAATGCAGTGGGGTTAGCGTTAGTGGCCGTCGCAACAGCAGCAGTTCCATTCGGTATTATCTTTAAGATAGAAGCAGGTGCTTTCTGATTTGGATAGTTTTTAACAGCTTTAATGTGGCTGTTGGTATTGTTGGTTATAAGTACTTTATTTGCCGCCTTGTTGTTTAGAGCAGCATTTTTAGAAACAACGCGATACTGCTCCTTGGCATGCACTACTGGCATTGTTTCGGGCTTTGGGGCGTCAGTGCCTTTTGTTGTTTGACGCTCTATTACACCTTTACTTATACGCAACATTTTTGAAAATGTACTTAGTTTTTCTTTATAAACGAAGTGACAAAACTTTTAAAAACTATTTGCTGCACACTTTTCAATTGTAAGCAACATTGCAGCAGTTTCTGGCGTTTTATTTTAGTTATTGCACTTTTAGGCACATATAGTAGTATTGCTTAGTTTTTTGGTTGCACTTAAGCTGCACCTGTTGTTTATTGTTTTTATACAACCACAATGTTAATTAATGTTGAATTTAACGTTTGCTGCTTTGCGCGTTTTTCAATTCACATTTATTTATGATTACTTATTTTTTGCTTTTTTGGTATTTCAAAAGGGTAGTTTTATTAGCGAGTGGCAGCACCGCGCTTGTATTTTTTAATTTAAAAAAAACACTACTTAGAAGCCAGCGCCCATACAAAAGCTGTAAGAAATGTAAATTATGTTTATTATTTTACCATCTATTGTATACGATTAAAGAAATAAGTGTACACAGCTTGCACGTATTCAGCGAATGGTTCGACTTTGTCTTGCCATTTTGCGCGCCGCGCAGTGTTGCCGTGTTTTGCAGCAGATGGGCAGCTCTGTTTTTATCTACTACATTGAATTTATTCCATTTTTAGTTATGCTGCTGCTTTGGAAATTTTGATTTTGTCATAAATCAATGTATCATTAAGCATGCATAATTATGGCTATTTAATTATGCTATAAATGAATTAAAATTTTGCTAAAGTATGCTTTGCTAAGCTGTGCGTATATGTTTTTTGGCCTGCACTTTATCTTACTTTTGTCTTAATATTGCTTTCTACCTTATCATAAAATAGCAAAGTAAATGCACTTGAGCATTTGTTTATTGTTTACTATTGTATGCTTTTACACTTAGCAGTCTTAATATAATATAATTACCTGTGTTGCTTGTAAAAAGCGTCGGAATATATGATGATTGTTAAGAGTAGTGGACAAGTGTTTTCACTACCCAATGATGCTGCTGCAATGCACAAAAGTATATAAAACTTGTGAAATTAACTGTTTAGTAACTTTAACTAATATAATTTTAAAATTAAGTTGATTATATGTTTAATTAATAATATACAGTTATGCTTAAAATGTTTATAAGCCCCCAAGCAAACAAATACTAACTGTGGTTCCGGCTGCGCCAAATGATGAAGTAATAGTTTTGCCTCAACACAACGCTTCCGTTTATAGCGATATGAAATTGTTTGTATTCACTTGTAACTGTTTTTTCACTAAAAATTATTGTCTTCAGACGTCCAACCCGCTTCCTTTTCAACGTTTAAATGATTTGTACAACAGGCCTGTGAAAGCGTGCGTATGTGTTCTTGTAACTTGTATGAGGATCAAGTTGTGACCAGATGGCAACCCTGCAGTTTTGATTTTTATCCATGTCGGTTATTTTTAAAACAATTTGGCTCTTAAGTGCAAAAGGTTTTGTATATTTACTTTATATAAGCAAATGCGACTATTTAGTTATTAGTGTAATTTGTTATTTTCAGTAAGCAGCTAATATTTATTAATGCTGCCATAGAACTTACGTTACCTTGCTCCAATATTACCACCTTTCAATGCTCAACATCCGCTCCACAGGTGCCACACTTGCTTAGTAGCTGGATTAACAAAATCAAATCTTTACATTTTTAATTCAATTGTTATTATTATGTAAAAACAAAACATTATATACTATTTAAACTTTTATTTTTTGAATCAATAAATATACTTTTAAAAGTCTTCTTCCTCTTGACTCGCTATGTATCGCAGTGTTAAAAACGTCGAAAGTGAAAATATGCCAGTGCTGTAAAGTGTAGCACATGTGCCAGCGATAGTGGTTGATTTTACTTTCTGTGTCATTAAAACTGTTTTAAAACCCCATAACAAAAATATAGCTACTAAAAGTGAAAAGCGGCAGTTAAAAAAAATAGTTAAAAATCATAATTTATACAACTTGAAAATAAACTGCTATCTGCGCTTTGTGGCAAGTTTGGTTGGAGCTTTTATGTTTATTACAGTTGATTATTTCTACAAGATTATTAAAGTTCGTGCTTAACATTTGCAAAATTTACAACAATACTACATTAATCAAACATTAAACAAATAAATATTAGTAAGCAACGAATAGTTGCACATTTAAATATGTCCATAATCAATACACTACAAGACAATGATGACAACATACTGCCAATTGACGAAGATCCGCAGGGTGGGTAAACAAGCGTCATTGGGCGGTTCCATATTAGCTTTTTGATAATGTGTGCGATTTTTTCCCAATTAGTTGTCATTCACGAAGATGAACCCTCCTCTACAACACAGAGGATGCCCAACGGTCGCTCAATGGACTCATTACGTTCCTCATTTACCAATCGTAGCTCTACGCCGGATTCGTCGCACAATTCGCTCGACGATGTCGTAGATCCCGGACCGGATGAGCGTGAAGAAAAGGCACGTTTGATTACCCAAGTTTTAGAGCTACAAAATACTTTGGATGATCTATCGCAGCGCGTAGACTCTGTCAAAGAGGAGAACCTAAAATTGCGTTCAGAAAATCAAGTGCTTGGACAATACATTGAAAATCTAATGTCCGCTTCATCGGTGTTTCAATCAACCAGTCCGAGCTCAACAAAAAAGAAGTAAAGAAATTATAAACACACCTACGCTTGTAACTCAAAAGGCCTTGTAGTAGCTACAACAAATGTTTATGGAAATTGTGCAGTTTTATTTATTTTTAGAAATAGTTAAATATGCTCGAATATGATACATTTATATATATATTCATTTAAAACATAAATATGTATGTACATTTTAATTTTAAATGTGGCTTATTAAATAAATCAATATTAAATTGCTTGTCATAACATATATGGTAGATTTGGATTAAAAATTTTTTAACAGCTTGGCCATATTTCAGTTTGTCAACGAATGGGCAACTCTATGCTGCTCACATCAGCTGTTGCGAGCAACAACAACTCGTATGGCCTAGCCAGAAGCAGAAGTTATTTTCGTTTTTTTTACAAAACGCAGAAGTCGTAAAAGTAAATGTTTAAACTGGTATTTCCAAAGTAAATAGTTGAAATTTTCATGAAAACTGCGTTAATACGGCATAAAGCTGCGTAAGCAAATTATTTAGCTTTGGTACGTGTAAAGTGTTTGCTATGCATATGGAAAAAGTGATTGCGAAATAGCCAGTAATAATTGTTGGTAGTGGTGCGTGTAAAATTTCTGGCCTTTGTATTTGTTGCTGACAATGTAAATGCATATGAGAATTTAAGTTAACTTTCGCCTTTTAAGGTGTATTAATATTGACAAACTAAGCCAAGCAAAATGCATGTGCATTAGTGCTTGTTACATTAAATGTCTTTGTGTTGCACTGGGAACAGCGCAGCACAGAACACTTGCTCTTGTGGCCCCCAACAAAAGCGACAGCAGCAACAACAACAACATTAGGCTGTCAATGCCAGTGTTGCGAAACATTTACAAAGCGCTTACACACTGCCCCACACGCACATTTACATACGTTTATTTATTATTCAACTTAATAATTTAAAATTTTTGATTTGTGCGTCTCTTTTTTTTGTACATAACAATAAAGGAAGTCAGCAGCATTGCACTGTGTATGCAGTATATGGCGGAAGCATTTAAAAACAAAGGCATTAACAACAAAGCAGCGACTAACGTTTAAACAAATATACTAAAGAGCTTCAATATCAATGAAAAATATTAAAAGAGCTGGACTTGCGAAATACACAAAAGCTTAAAATGTGTTGACACATTATACTATGTAACTTCAACTAGTTGGAACGCCGTTGTCTATTATCAGCACTTTTCTGTGACGCACGGGAGTAACGTCTGCGCGCCAGTTGACCGCCCATTTATCAACGCCGCTGTTTTAAGTAAACAAACTAGCAAAAACACTGTCAAACGCCAGCCATGTCTTTTTCGGATTTTGATGCCATCTATGAGGATGAACAGCTGGAAGAACTTGAGCATTTTCAGGATCAGACAGTGGTGCCAGTGCCTGAACCTATAAGCATACGAGGGGCGGGCAACATGACTGTGTAAGTAACGTGCTCTAGTTTAAATGCTGTTAAAATGGGTCATGTAGCTATGTACATATGTATATTTGTATTCCACAAGAATGGAAGGTGCATTTGATGTAGTTCAAGGTTTATGTTAGCATTATTGGTCTGGCCTGTGCCTATGTGTCTGCTTTTGTTGACCTTTGGCCTAATAAAATCCGGTCAATAATTGCAAAATATCAGATTGTTGTTTATTTGCACAAATATGCACTTAACTCAATTTTATGTTCAAAATGGATCAAAACATCAAGTTTTTAAAACGTCTAAAGTACATACTTTATTATTGAGTAAAAAAATCTAGTCCAAGTTAATGTAGGGAGTTGACCTAACCAAGTGAGTCTGCATCATTTCGTTTTAGTTAGAATCGTTGGTTGTTTTATGTGCGTACTTCCTGCATATGACACCTATTATTGCGTTGTCATAAAAGCGAACTATAAAACGCTTGTTTACTTTTACTTAACTATTATTTTTATTTATTCCACATACACAGTTTTGGACTTAGCAACCGCTTTAATACAGAATTTCCTTGTGGTTTGATGTCACGTGTTGCACCCGAGGAATTTAAAGCAACAATTGGTCGCATCAATGGCATACTGAAGAAGACCCTGCCCGTAAATGTTAAATGGCTTTTTTGTGGCTGCGTCTGTTGCTGCTGTACCCTAGGTTGTTCCCTCTGGCCGGTTATTTGCCTAAGCAAACGGGTGAGTTGCGTACTTTTACAAACTGCACATTCCGATATATAAAAGCAAAACTTTTGCACTGTCTAGACTCAAATAACGCTCGATAAACTACTGGAATGGGAGAACAGTCATTTATATCATAAGCTTGGCCTGCACTGGCGTCTGCATAAACAACAATGTGATTCCAATTCCATGATGGAGTATGTTATTTTAATTGAATTTATACCTAAAACGCCAATCTATAGGCCCGATTAGGCAGCATCAACATTGGGATCTCTCGGCGGCATAATGTTATTGTAAAAATATAATACTAGCAACTAATATATTATTTTAGGCGTTAAAATTTTGTGTCACGCTTACAAGGGCAAAATACTAAATCATTAGTAATTAGTAAAACAAACAATACATAATGTACACATTTTAAGCTTAACTAAATAATTAGCTATTAGCATTTAGTTTAAAACAAATTTTAAGAAACATTTAGCTAGTAAGATCAATTGATTTCGCTTAAATTTTTTAGTTTTGTTCTTACTGCGTATATTTTGTTTTTGATTATGGAAATATCAAATACATTTCTCGTTACAAAATTGAAAACAATCAAATTAAACAGTTTTAGATTTGATTCTTTTTTTTTGGCATTCAATGTCCGGAATGTGCCGTAGCTCTGCGAATTTTAAGGACCCATTTTTTTTTAAAGAGTATTGTGAAACAATCTAAAAGTCATGGGGTCCCTAATCATAAAGATAATGCTACTACAGTTGTTTCGTGTTCCCAAGCACTGCGCTTACTTTTTTTAATCGATTGACTCGGTTACTAATTTTGACTAAAAAACGATTGTTTCAATCGAAATTCTTGTGTAAAAAAGCGTTTCATGTGTTTTTTATAACTCGAAGGTTTTTCCTTATGTTTTACTCGTAAACCCTCCGTCTGCAGCTTTTCTCCCATCTTCCCATCTACTGAGCATTGAAAAAAACATATGTTTCAAAAAAGAAAAACTTTATTTAAAACCTTATTGCAGTTTTTTTATAACTTAACATCACGTGAAATTGGTATCCTAATATAAATAAATTTCATTTTACTTTTTAGGAAATGTGTATGCTTAAATATAATCAAGTCTTTTTTTTTCTAACAATGTGTATGGGACATTCCATATAGGAGTTACCGCATTAAAACTTGACATTCATTTGCTTTAGGAATGTGTTTTGGAATGTAAAATAGGGTTTTGGAATACAATAATTGTAAAATAATTGATTCTATAATACTTAAAAAAAACTTGATGTTTATGTGTCTTAACTTGAAGCGTCTTCGCTCATGTTGGTCGATTGTTTGGCGGCTTCTTCGCTCATTTCGCTTTGGGAGCTTTGTTGCGTGTCATCATCGTCGATAGTGCTTGCAAGTTCAGCCTCCGTTTTATCTTGCTCATTTTCCGCTTCGGATTCTATGCCCGCCTGGTCTTCATCCCCTTCAGCATCGCTTTCTTCAGCCTCCTGCTCTTCGAGTTCATCTTCACCATCGCTTTCTTCTACTTCTTGTTCGAGCTCCTCCTCCTCGCCATCGGTTTCTTCAGCTTTATCTTCAATTAGCTCTGGCTCATCCTCCTCAGACAGTATAATTTGTGGCATTTCAGCATTAGTCGAAAAGGCTTCACCTATTTGTAGTTCCACTTGTGGTTCCTGTACACCATTGTGCTCTTCATGTTGTTGATCTTCCTCTTCATCTTTCAAGTCGACTTCTGCAATCTCTTCCACCTTTTCTGTCTGCTTCATCAGATCGTTAGCCGTGCGCATAAGCGCATTTGTTTGTTTGCGCAAGGCGCGTAAAATAATCGTGTCTTGCCGCATCTGGAACTCATGCTCGCGTCGTACCAGCTCCTTTTGCTGCGCAAAGAAATCCTTAAGCATTTTGCTTTGAGCCGTACGCAAAGCATCGGCCAAATCGCTGAGCTCCTTCTCGAAAAACTGCTCCTGCTTGCGTTTATCTGCTTCTGCGGTTAGCTTATTGTTACGTTGCTGGTCTGCCAGATCCTCCCGCTCCTTTTCATAGAAAATTTCTTGTTTGCGTCTCTCTGCCTCTGCGGCTAGCTTGCTATTGCGTTGCATAGTTTTGCTGTGTCCGAAATGCTCTTCATCGCTGGGTATGCCGGCATGCATCTCAGCACTGGAATCATAAAGCGGTGCCATGGATTTTGGTGTACCGCCCATGCTGCGTTGCAGTTTGACGGGCACAGGATGCGGGGTCTCGACTGCACGGCGTTTACGCATTTGCAACATTTGAGCTTCCATATGTGCCTGCCGGCTAGTCGATGCGGCGCCTGCTGCTGGATTCATATATAAGGGATAATCCGAGCGATGCATGTGGGGTTGCGCTCGGGTTAATATAGTTGGCACGGGCTGGTGGTTGGACGTCGGAGAAGGCGACTGAGGCGGCGAGTTGCAATGATCCAAATTGGGTATCATGCGTTCAGGCCGCAGCGAGTAGGGCGTGTTGCGTAAAGGCACCTGTTTAAGACGTAACATATTGGTGTTGCCATTCGTGGCAGCATTACGTGCACTGGTTGGCTGCACACTAATCTCACGTGGTATACGCACTGGCATTTGCGGTCTCTGTTGTGATGTTGGCGCCAACTTAGGCAGCATTAGCTTGGTGTTTGGCTGTGCAAAATTGCTACTTCCTGGTAACGGTTGGGCACGAATACCCTTGATCGAAGACGATTTGCTGCTAATCTGCGGCATTGCGGGACGATCTATGTGTAGAACACCATGTGTGTTTTGACGCTGAGCAGCATCCTTGGCAAAGCTGGCTACTCGCAAAGGCGGCATTTGTTGTGGTGTAGATGTAATCATGGTGTCTCTGTACTCTACGCTTTGATGAAGCGGTGGCGATGGTGACGCAGGTGCTGTGGGTGGCGGTGTATTGGTACCATTGGTTTCCATAGTTAAGTCCAGATCTGGTTCATGTTTAACAGATACAATAAACGGTGTGTGATCCAAGTTTTTATTTGTTACTTCGTGCTGACTGTGTTCTAGCGAATCCTGTTCCGAATTGTTGTCATGGTCTTGGTTAATTGCCGTTTCGTAGCCTAAAAGATGAAAGATATTAGATTTAAGTATTTAATTTAATTAAAATAAGCAGTATGGTAATGGTTTGGATTATTAAGAACCTTGATAATGATTCGAACATTCAAACATTGAACAAAAATATTTTCGTAATGAAACAAAGTTATTTAAAAAAAACCCTTTTTGAAATTTCAAATTAATTAAATTAAATGAATTGCTATGATTATTAGTAAACAAGAAATATAAACAAAGCAGATTTAAAAATTTGACATTTAGTTCAAGTATTGCTTAAAGGAAATTCGATATTGATTCGAACATTCAAACCAGTGTTAGAAAATGCTGTGCTATGTTCGAAAAAACATAGCATTGCTCTCACATTTGCTATGACATTCGTACATTTAATTTTAAAAAACATTTATTGGACCCTTTAAAAATAATAAAACAAGAAACTTTGATAGTGCGGTATTTTGAACCTCGTATTCGGCGATCCAAAAACCTTAAACTTTGGCCGAACTAGAAAATTCATTGTATTCTTATAATTTTTTCAAAAAAATTTAATTTATCTCTCCAAATTTTTTTCTACCTTGAAGTCTTTAGTTCGTATGCAGCGCAGTCGGGTTTGACAAATAATGACTTTTGTTTTATAAATTGGGATGTACCCTTATCAAATTTATTCCCATCTAACAGGATAAAAATAGTGTATAGCAGTCTGGAACTATGTCCAAAAAAACGATCCTGATCTTCTAAAAAGGTTAAAGTAACTTGTTGGTGTAAACAAAAAATTCAATATTTCATTTATGCTTACAATTCACAACATTTTAAAGCAGTAAGTGCATTAGAACTTGTCCTATTTTCAATGGACTTCAATTATATTTTTTAAGAAAATGTGAGAGCAATGTTAAATAAAATGCTGTAGGAAATAAATCGATTGCTATAGCACAAGTCGACTGCTCTGCTATGATTTTGCTCTGTCATTTTTGACAGGATTGCTTAAATAAAATCCGATATTGAAATGAAATTGATGACACACACCTGTATCTACGGGTTCTGGCTTAATAGGGCCCAATCGGAAACCAAATATGGGATGTTCCATGCCAAGAGTTGCTTCGTTTTCCGAACTGCCTGCACGCGCTGTGTTCATATCGTTGCTTTCTTCCATGGAATAGTTGGAATTGCCACACTCACTATCATCATCATAATTGCTAGAACCACCCAACATTTTGCACAATACACGAAAAACCTCCTCAGGCACCACTTTTGGTATGATATGCTGTCCTTGCCGCGTGGTAGTGTTGTAAGTCGATTTAAGAAATTTCCATTTTGTCCAAATTTGTATGCTGGTTTTCTTAACAAAACCCTTAGTATGCATGATTCTTTCGATTTCACGAAATATGCTCTCGCTGCGTATATTCCTATCATTAAGCAGTTCCAAGGCATTAAGTTTTTGCATGATTTGCAGCATTTCAAGCATTTCGGCGCGACTCCAGAGATTGCGCTCTGGTCGCGAGTCCTTGACAATGGGCGCACTAAGCTGTCCATTCTGTTTGGAGCGCATAGGCACCAGAAGACCATCTACATCGCCAACAACACCATTGCCGGTGGCAGCTGTGGTGATTAGTTGTTTGACGCTGTGATTTGGATTTTGGCTTTGTTGTTGGCGCATGTTCTGCTCGACCTTGCTCAGTAGGCGCATTTTTGTGTGGGCGGCCACTGTGGTGTGAACGGCACCGGTACCGGAGCTCGTGTTGTTGTTATTGTTATGGTTGTCGTTGGTTTCCGAACGTGGTGGCATCAACATTTAGACGCGTGTATATTTGCAGACTTGTTGTTGCTTAAAGAATTTCGACTAAAAGCTGTAAGACAAAAAAAAAAAATAAAAATAAAGTAAAGATAAAGCACTTACTTAAAAAACTTAAAAACAATTACATAAGCTATTTCACGTGCCTTTTAATTAGTATATTAATAAACGACTTAACTGCTGTAAAAAAAAAATTTATATTTTTATCGATTTTGATTACGAATTTCAAAACGAATATAGAGTGAGGCGTAAAAAACGAATTAACAAACACTGATACACACCCTGCCATACATATGTAAAAGAATAAAACAAACAAAATTTCTCAATAAAATGCTTGAGAACGAACGTTCATAATAAAAAAAAAAAACGAACTCAAGCGAACTAAATTTAGAGATAATGAGTAAACGTTTTTAAAAAGTTTATTAAATACGTGTATGCTCAGCTAACCTTGTGCACCAAAATGGTTGCCACAACCATTTCAGTAGATATTTAAAGATTGCCAGAGTTATAAGTATTTAAAAAAATTTTATATTGTACGTATGCAAGAAACACACACCACGAAAAAAACTTTTTCCAATACTGAGAACCTGAATTCGTTGGCATGCTTAAAAAACTGCTGCTTTTTACTCGATTTGAGTTATGTACAACAAGCTAAAAAAAATCAAAGCGGGGATGTTGCGCTTGAGGGAAAGAATAGCATTTTGAACTCAAAAAAATCACCAATTGCTCGGTAAAAAAGCTGAGTAATTTTCCAGCTAGCATTTCAGCTTCTATGGAACTTGAGCATGGACAGTGGTTGAAGAGCCATTTGAAACCGGCCTAATTGTTAATAAAAAAAATACATAAGCGCAAAATGGTATGACTTTCCACTTAAAGACTAACTTTAATGCTCTAACTAGACGCAGTCTAAAAATCGAAAATATTTAAATATTTGATAATAAAAATAGAGCACAAAGCCACTGTACATATTATGAAAAAAGATACGAAGCGATTACGGTAGCCAGAGCAGAGACTGAAACTAGCGCACGCTGAGCGTACAATGGAAAAACGAAGAGCGACTTGCTCTCAAAATTCACACCAACACACACGCACACACACACACACACACACACGCACGCACAATTACAAATTTACGCTTATTATGCGCGCTGTTGAGAATTTTTTCAAGAATAAAAAATAATAATTGCACAAAAAAATTTATGGCATGTACATTTTACAGCACTTAAAAAAATTCCATATTTTTCATCAACTAACTTTTGTTCAAAAAACCACATTTTCCAAATGAACTCTATACAAAAATAGTTTAATTAACGTAGTTTTTGAACTGCTTTAAATTATTTAACTATTTTGTGAACAGCAATGAACGAACCGAACAACGTTGCCTGCTGTCAGAGCAGAGCGCAAGCAGCAGCAGACAACAAAACGTTGTCGAACAACAAAAACTCAACACACCAACACACACACACAAACCATACGCACATACACGTACCAATTAAAGAGAGTAACGCTCTTGCGCGCTCTGCTTCTCAGTTGCTCTCTCTAGCTCTCTTTTTTCTCAACAAACGCAGCGACTGCGACTGAATCCGATAGAATTTCAACACCACCACCGACCGAGTTAACGTCAATTTCAATACTGGCGAAACTGAAAACTCAAAAGGTGCCTAAAAAAACTTTATACGACACTGTGCTGTATATTATGTATACATATACGAATACATATCTACGATACTTCGTTATATTTCGGAATGGCACCGGCATCATATATATCGTTGCTTCATAGTTATACCGAGCGAAAGCCGCACCAGACACAATGCTAGTAGACTCAATTTTCGTAGCTGCTTTTTTTTTTGTTTTTTCTTCTTTCCGTTTTCTGTATTTTTTTTTTTTTTTATGACAAACTGACGTTCAGATATAAAAATTTTTTGACGACTTTTATTTCAGACTTGTGGATGAATTGGGTTTATATGCGCGCAAGTAAGACAACTATATAGTTACACACGTTTTTGTATTGCAAGCTGCCTATAGTTGATCCTTTTAATACATTATGAGCGACAAACGAGTTTCAGCATATTATATTCAATTAATTTGAAATGCGGCTACTTTGAGATACATACAAACTGTATGGAAAATTTTTTATGGGGTTAAAAAGATTTTACTTACACACATACAGACGCTTTGAGCGTTACTTGTTTCGATTAAAATTTCAGATGTTAGGTTAGAGTTGAGTTTTCACCAAATTTATGTCGCTATTATTGTTTAAAATTTGAAATATAATTTGTAGACAGTTTAATAATTAAAAAAAAGCTAAAATCTACTTTTTTTCACTTGGAAAATATTTTTGAGTTTAGAACACAAGGAAAACTTAAAAAAAGTAGTTAAAGTTTCTAAAAAAACCTTCGACGTAAAATTCTGTGTTGCCTCAATTATTTTTCAATAAATTTTGACACAAAATTCTACTCCAGCTCTCTTTAAAAAAAAAACAATAAAATCGAAATTTTTTCGAAGTATTCAAATATTGATACAAATTTTTGAGCTTAGAACACAGGGAAAACTTAAAAAAGTATTTAAAGTTTCTAAAAATCCTGCTTCTATGTTGCCTGAAATATTTTTCAATAAATTTTGTCACAAAATTCTATTCCCACTCTCTAAAAAAAAAAAAAAAAAAAAAATCTAAATTTTTTCGAAGTATTCAAAAATTGAAAAATATTTTTGAGTTTAGAACACAGGGAAAACTTAAAAAGTATTTAAAGTTTCTAAAAATCCTGCTTCTATGTTGCCTGAAATATTTTTCAATAAATTTTGACACAAAATTCTATTCCCACTCTCTAAAAAAAAAAAAAAAAAAAAAAATCTAAATTTTTTCGAAGTATTCAAAAATTGAAAAATATTTTTGAGTTTAGAACACAGGGAAAACTTAAAAAAAGTATTCAAAGTTTCTAAAAATCTTTCTTCTTATGTTGCCTGAAATATTTTTCAATAAATTTTGACACAAAATTCTACTCCAGCTCTTTAAAAAAAAAAATAAAACAAAAAAATCTAAATTTTTTCGAAGTATTCAAATATTGAATAATATTTTTGAGCTTAGAACACAGGGAAAACTTAAAAAAAATTATTCAAAGTTTCTAAAAATCTTTCTTCTATGTTACCTGAAATATTTTTCAATAAATTTTTACACAAAATTCCACTCCAGCTCTCTTTAAAAACAAAAAAAAAAAATCGAAAGTTTCTTAAAAACTTCGACAGTTAATTATATTTTGCTTTTAATTTGCTCTAAATCTAGAAAGGCTTATGTTGCAAATTTGTTTTAGGGTAATTTTTTTTTAAGTTTTAAAAATAGCGTTTAACAGCTAAGGTAGGTAGAGCTCTGGTAGGATGATAATTTACTATAGTACAAAAAATATTTTTTTATGAAAAAACGTCCCGAATGACTCTCGAGTCCGGGCCCCTCCGAGAGTTCGGTGTCGGGGAAAAAAGCCCCCTCTCTCGACGGGCCTGAGTATGGTACTTTTAAAAATAGAAGCAAGAATATTGTGTTAAGATTCGGATTGCCTATAATGAACAGTTCAACGTTTCTAAACCATGTTTTAGAGAAACCTTATGAAGTGTATGAGATGTCCTTCTTAAATAAGAAGCCAACGCGGAAGTCACGTATAATACTATATAGGCTGTACTAAGTGCTATATCGAAGATTCTCACACGCATTTTAGAAATTCGAATAGGTACACTGTCAATCAAAGAATGTTTGAAAGAGGCTTCTTCCTTCTTCTAAGCTGAGGATTAAGGATTTTTCAAGTAACAGATGACTCTTATTCACTTCCCTCTCTATAAAGTATTTTTTTAGGGCGTAAAATATTTCTGAGTTAGTGTTACCGACAAAGAATTTCCATATCGGAGTAATTTGACAGTCAAAATAAATTACGTTATTTGCAGTGTTTTGCACACTGGTCAACATTTTTCAACACTCATTATCACAATAAAAGTGCTTTCATAAATTTAAGTTTACTCAACTTGGGTTAGCTCTATTCTAGTGGACTGCGTTGTTTTAAAAAGAAGTTTTTTTTATTATATAAAATGCTTTATTTTCGCAGAAACGAAATATTTATACAAAAATATAAAGAACTCAACCTATCCTTTTTTAAACCTTATTAAGCTGTGAGAGTGACAAGCGAAATAATAGGATTTCATTAAATCGATTTAACATGTTTATTTTGCATTCATTTTTTGTTTTAGTTTTAGGTTTAAACTGAAACTTTTATATTTTTATAGTGTACGTGTATATTTTTAGTATATTTTTTTAATAGCAAAAAACATAAAACAATAACAGTTTTAACACAAAAGTTTTTATATTCATTAAATTGGCTTGACTTTTTTTAGCGTGCGTTAATTTTTTTTATTGTATTTAAGGATTTACCTAGTCTATTTGTGACTCCCCCAGGGGTCAACCTCAATACAGAAATATTTCCAGTTTTTATTATTAGTAATGATAGGCTTTATATTTATTGTTATATATATATTGATATCGCGTTAACTAAAGCAAAGAAAGTATATAGATACAGTAAAACCTTGATTTTCTTGACAATTATTTGCTAAGTAATATACATATGGCAGTATCGCCTTTTAAAATAAATCATAAATTTTTCGATTAAGGGCTTAGGACCATTCCCTTACAAATTAAAGAAAATACACTTTCTATGAATTTTATGTAATTTAAAAAACTTTTCACTGTAAAAATATACTTTTAAAAAAGTAACAAGGCGAGTATAAACATTAAAATATTAACTACAATAAGACAGATTTTTTGAATAAAAGCTTAGTAACTGTCCATTTCGGAACTGTGACAAAATTGCAGACTTTAAAATTACAATAGAAAAATCAATATTTAATCCGATTTTGATAAAACTCGGCATTGGGCTGAGCGACTTCGAAAAACTAGCACCGAATTGGTTTATGGTTTATTGGTCTTTATGAAAACGTTTTTAGACCTATAGGCAGTGGCAGATTTAAATATTTGGAGCATCTAGGCAAACCATAACTTGCCGCCCTTTTTTCACAAAAAAAAAAAAAATATACGAGGTGTGTTCAAAAAGTAAGGTGACTTAAGCAATTTCGCGGGCAAAGTATTTTCGATTATCGATTTTATTGAGCACGCAAAACACTTATAACCTTTACGCCTTTCACAACCAAACAAAAAATGTCATTCACTTGAAATTTGGTACAGATGTTCGGGAAGAGTGTACCAACACACCAAACCAAAAAAAATCGATAATCGAAAATACGTTGCCCGCGAAATTTGAAAAGTCGCCCTACTTTTTGAACGCACCTCGTATATATATTAAATGCGGTTGTGAATGTCATCAGTGTTTTATTACAAAATAGTTGTAGTAGGCAGTAGTAGTAGGTGACTCAAATTTAGCCGCCACTGAATTCTACCGCCCTAAGCGGTATGTTGCCTATTCCTTAAATCCGCCACTGCCTATAAGTTGCATATTTTTACATTATAGACAAAAGTTTTTGCTAAAAATTTGTACTTCCGAACTCCAAATTTAATTGTAATATTGGACTGATATACAGAAATCGCATTTTTTTTAAATGTTAAGCTATGCTTCTTATGGGATCTAGTAAAAAATATTAAATAAACTTGTTTCCCGTGACATAATAATATACCTCTTATTTATTTAGAATCATAAGTTTCTTTACGCTACATGGATTCCCGACAGTTTTCTATCTTCATTAAACAAATTTTTTCTTCTTTAAACTAAGACACCATTTGTATCTTAAGTTATAGGGTATAAGAAGTACACTAACAGCAAAATTAATTCTAATATTCTTAGTACCTATTCAAATGTGCTATTTTTATTATAAAATACTTTATGTCATGCTACGGCTTTTTGGATATCGAATTCCGATACAGCATTACCAAAAAACGAATTATAACCGGACTAGAAAAATATATATTGTACTAGCTCACCCGATAAACGTTGTTTTATCATGTACATTATTTCTAGGTAATTTCTAGTGTAGAAAAAAAAACGAACTTATTGTAAGGATGTGGTATATGAGTGAAAGAGGTATATTTTTGTATAATTTATTCCTTAACATTACATACCTATATCATCAATTAATTACGCCAGTAACACTAAAAAAAAAATTAACTAAAAATTTAAACAACAATAACCCTAACATTAGGCACGCAAAATTTCGTAAGAATCGGTCTAGCTGCTTTGGAAGAGTATGGTAAAAATTAAAAAAAAAAATTATCACTTAGGGATATGAAAAATAGATGTTGGCCGATTCTCAGACCTACCCAATAGGCACACAAAATTTCATGAGAATCAGTCCAGCTGTTTCGGAGTATGGAGAAAATTAAAAAAAAAAATTTAATGGTTGGCAACCCTGGGTATAAAAGATAGATATCTCATTCTCAGATTCTTAGACATACGCAATAGGCACACTAAATTTTCGTGAGAATCGGTCCAGCCGTTTCAGAGGAGTATGGTAACTAACATAGTGACACGAGAATTTTATATATAAGATTATAGGGTGTTTTAAATTTATGTTATAAAATCACCGAAACCCAAAACCCGAAAATAAATTTTATAGCGTTTTTTTATCCCATCATTGAAAACCAAAAATATAAAAAAATTATATCAGGTTTTTGTAGGCTTCAACGACTCAAAATCCATATGTACAGTAGGTACAGTAGGTTTTTAGAATCTTAAATTCGGAGTCACTTTATTTTTGTGAGCCTGTTTTACAAAAGCTCCTCCTTTAGGATTACTTTATAATTTTTATTCATCAACTGTCGTGATTATCGAGGTTCTACTGTAAGAAAATATACATTGAAATTAAATTTGAAATGCGGCTGTTGTTAGGCTTATAATTTTTTTTATATTTATTTTTTTTTTGTATATATTGAAAGCTGGTTTTTAAAAAATTTCCAATGAATCGTTTCAAACAAAGAAAGGCACGAAGCCTATATATACATTTCATTTTTTTTTTCGATTATATGAGATATACAAACAACGAAGAGCATATTTGGTTCAAGTCAATTAAAAAAAAAATGATAAACAAGAAACCTTCTATACAGGTCTCGGTCTCTCATGACAATGAGCTAGCGTTTTATGTTGGAAAGTATATAGAGTAGAAGTATATAACATAATTTAGAATGCAGCCCGTTTGATTAAAGAGTTCTGTTCTGGAAGAAACAAGCTTAACAAGTAAAGAGCTTATAAAAAAGAATAAATGCAACGCCAGTATAATTTTTTTTTTTTTGCTTATTGATGCCGGGCTGAGGTGCTTGACATTCCATGCAAGAACAGGAAATATGTAAGAACCGAACCAAGCAGAAGTCGTTGCCAAGGCGAAGCGGAAAAAATGTGAAAAATCTTTGCAGCAGCTCGAATTTGGCTCAGAACGTTTAAAAAGTTCAAAAGTGCAAAACTAAAACTTAATTCTTATAATTTTGAACATTGATAAATAATAAAATATATATGTATTATTATACGTGTGCACACATATAAATAAATCTTTATTGTATCTACTACATGTATATAAAAACGATAGCGAAACAAAAAAAAAGAAAAAAAAATTTTATATATAATAACAGAAAAACATATAAAAACGCTCGACAACAAACCCGAACCCGAAGATGACTCAATAAATTCAACACGTTGTTGTTGTTGTTGTTGTTCTTACCAACTACTATTACGACTAGCAAGTTAGAACCACGAATTGAAACTGAATTCGCAAAAAGAAAAACCTGCTGCTTTAAGTTTCTATCTTCTATTTACAAGCTGTGCCTGTAGCGTAATTTTCGTACGTATCTGAATTTTTTGTATCTTTTGCGCTATGTAAAAGTTTTCTCAGCTCAGCTGATAGATACAATGTCGTAAAAGGTTTGGGAAACGAATCAACGACAGCAACTAGCTCGATTTCAATACCATGCGTTGCTATGAGCGCTCACTTTACTGGTTCGTGGTGAGTGAGCATCTGTATCTGTATCTATATCTATGAGTATGTGTTGTATCTGTATCTATGTATGTGTGTGGCTATGTGTGTTGAAATTCTCAGTATGCTGCCGCTGTATCTGGTTATTTGCTTCTAAGTAAGGTGAGTTATGAAAAAGATAAATGCTGTAGTTTTCCGAAAAATTAACATGACTGGTTTGATTTGGTTTGGTTTGGTTTGCTACTGCTGCAGTCAAACTTTAAATACATTTTTTTTTTTTAAGTAAAACTTTTCTTTTCCTAAAATCTATAATATTAAATTAAAATAATATTTTATAATTTACTTAAATTTTTTTAGTGCTTACCTCTTCGCAAGCGTGCTGTCGTTCGATTTATCGATAAACTTTATACGAAGTCAGTTTGGTAGTTCAGTTCAACTTTTTAATCAATTTTATTTTCTACGGTATAAAAGCTCATCGAAGCGCAGTTTGAAATTAATTTTCTACTGCATAAAATTTTTATATTTCTTAATATACAGAAAAACTTTTGACATTCGAATTTTGTATAAAATTTATACGAGGGTAGTTTAATTGGTCAGTGATGTACTATACATATGTATCTATCCCATCTAAATTACGAGAGAATCTGGGAGCCCCAAGCGTCTGCTGTTAACTGGTCTTCCAATGGATTCATACGAAAATCGTTCTCAAGAACTCTAGTTCTCTATGATGAACCGTCACGCCTGGGCCTGAGTTCCAGTGCAATCTTTTCTAGCTGAGATTACATTATAAAGGGTTTTTAAATATAATATATATATAAGTTCCTCTAACTCCGGGTGGAGCATAGGGCCAAAACAAAAGAATTGAAGTCCGACCGATTTTTTGCAAGTTGTTTGAGGCTATTCCAGTCTGTATGGGAGTCCCGAAGGTCAGCATCCACCATGCGACGCCAAGAGGTTGTTGGTCTTCCACGGCTTCTTGCGCCTTGCGGGTTCCATGAAAGCGCAGCTCTACAGATTTCGCAGGTGTCTTTGCGAAGGGTGTGCCCAGTCCACCCGAAACGGCGGCGTTTGATTATTAGTTCAATAGGAAGCTCATTTGTGGCATTCAGTAATTCCGCATTAGAAATGGTGCGTGGCCACCAAATCCTTAAGATTTTACGCAAGCAAGAGTTGACAAAGGTTTGCACTTTCCGGATCAGAATCGATGTAAGCGACCAGGACTCGCAAGCATATAGCAGGACGGATTTTACGTTGGAGTTAAAAATCCGAAGTTTCGTCTTGACCGATATCGCGTTAGATGACCAGATGTTGTTAAGTAGTGCGAAGGCACAGCGGGCTTTGTTTATACGGTTGGCGACGTCAGCGGATGAACCGCCTGCTGCAGTTGTTTTGCTGCCAAGGTAGCAAAAATCCTGTTTAAGATTGAGTCCTTACCCATACACTGTGAAACTTGGGACTTTATTATCGTCGCAGTTCGACATAAATTCGGTCTTGTTAACGTTTATTTTCAAGCCGACCTCGCCTGCGCGAGCGCTGAGCTGGTCCAGGTTCAACTGCAGGTCCGACCTTTTGACGGCAAGGAGGGCGATGTCGTCGGCGTATGCTAGTTCTTCAAGATGTTCGTTAAAATACATTCGATGCCATTATGTATGGAATTCGATTTCTTTTGCATGGCCACCACGGTGCACAAGTCCAGACGCTGAATCCAATTTTCGACGGTTTTCAAGCATAAATCGGCCGATACTGCTGCAAGTTCACGTTCGATGTTCCTACGAAGTTCATCAATCGTCGCTGGCTTGTTGGCATAGACCAAAGACTTGACGTAGCCCCACAGGAAATAGTCTAAAGGCGTCAAATCGCACGACCGAGGCGGTCAATTGACTGGGCCACTTGGTTTTCAATAAATCGATTATGATATTCGCCGTCCTTGAAACCACTTATTGTCCTGGTCCATATTATCCAATTCGGGCCAAAAATATTCGGTTATAATTGAGCGGTAGCGACTCCCATTCACAGTAACGTGCCGGTCTTGATCATCACGGAAGAAGTGCGGCCCAATGACGCCGCCGGCCCATAAACCGCACCAAACCGTAATTTTCTCGGGATGCAATGGTGACTCAATGGCCTGACCAATAACGCATATTTTGCCAATAGACGAAGCCATTCAGCCAGAAATTTTTCGATGGAAATCCGGATCATTTTGAAGTGGTTGCTCAGCCCAATTCACGAACATGCGACGCTTCTGGTGGTCAAGCGGCTTCAGTTCTTGCGTCAATTTGATCTTGTAAGGACGTAGGCCAAGATCTTTTCGCAACATTCGCCATAATGACGTCACAGAGATGCCCAACGCTTGAGAAGGACGTGTGAGAGATTGATTTGGGTCTTCCTCAATTGATGCGCTAGCGGCAGTAATATTCTCGACACTACGGGTACTGTTTTGTCTCACTGGCACGGGAACATTTTATACTGTTAATTACGACTCGCCGTATATCTTTCCATAATGAAATAGCAAACCTTACTGAAGAGAAATGTCAAGACAGCGGGAAAAAATATGGCGTCGTTTGCTGTCCCTATCGGTCTACTTTTGTAGCGTCCCTATGTAAAAACTCGATATCAGCTGATTTGTTGCTGCCCATGGAAATGTGCAATGACTACCGGACTCCTGCTTTACTTCACATGGTCCCTCCCAAAGACGCGCTTAAAACAAGGATTTGAAAAAAAAAAACAGTGTACAGAAACCAAGATTTCTATAGAATTCTTTAACGCATTTTGGCAGCAGTTTCCTCCCAATATTCACAATAATTACCAAATTTTCTGGAATTCTCTAATTCTGACAATAAAATTTTATTGGACAAAAGTTACATTTTATTCCAAATGGTTACTAACAAATGAATTAATTTGATCCAATTGCTGCTGTGATATGCATTCAGCTATCCAAACTATATTACGATATTCTATATCTTTCAACTTGAAATATGAGTAAAAAATTCCAAAATGAAATTGTTGCAGAAACGATAAAACATTTTTCTTGGCCTCCATCATTAGCAAACGATCCTCCAAGGTAAACACGGACACTGAATCTTTGCTATCGAACAAAGACTTATAGTCATTGTAGGATTGGAGCGCTGTATTAACATGTTCCTGGTCCAGACAATTTGATAAGATGATCAAACCGCATGGATATAGTTGACCACAATTTGGAAAAAGGCTAAGGCGTTCCTTGCTGGATAGATCACTACTTAACGCATTTGTGGCAATAGTTATGGCACGACGATCTGCGTCAAAACTTAACAAATTATGCATCACATCAGCTGTAGTGCCACCCAAATTTTTGCAATAGTTATAGAAATCCTCAAGATAAGACTTGTAGAGCATGGCGCGTAATAGTTCCACATTCAGCGTACTAAATTCTTCCTCACTTAAAGTATTCGTTACATATTTGAACAGCGGCGTATCGATGAGTACGGCTTCAAAGAGCTGCTTGGTATTGGTAACAAGTTCGATGGCCTTCATTTGATCAAAGATGCCCAGGGGATGACAAAGTGGTAGCAGTTCAGCCATTGAACGTTGATTGTTTAAGCCTGATATGAGCAGCGCAATGTTGTCTATCATGTAGGGATGACGCAAATATTCCAAAAATGTCGACAATGGTTCGGTGGAATAATTACGTATATAGTCGAATTCGCGCAAAATCCTTTCACGTAAGCGACTTTCAATAGTTGTCACAGTCGGTTGTGCGTCTTTTTGAAATAGGAGGCCATAATCAGTGCCTTGAATGTGCGTCACTAGATCCTCCAATGTTTCACATTGCGTGAGACTTATGTAGTCGGTTTGCTTTAAGAGACCGTTCTTAAAGCCACGCACAATGCCCTCCAAGTAGCCAGATTCTTTATTAAACAAGAAACTCATTGTAATTTGTTGTTTATGTTCTGATTTATTACAAATATTTGTTATCTATTTCTTATAAATGTAAGACAAGCTTTTCGTAAGCTACTTTGATTCAGTAAAATGTTACAACAAAAGTTTTTAGGCTGTTTTAAATTCAAATAAATAAGTTGGTGCGCGCTTCCCTCAACTTTGGCACTTCAAAGTGTATAGCAAGTATATTTTGCCAGCATTCATGAACAGCTGTTGGTTAGCGCTGCCACAAGTTTGTAGACAATGTGGCAGCGTTGCCACTTTGTTGAATTTAATAATTTAAACTAGCGGCGGGCACTTGTCACAGGCGTTTTCTAAACGTGGTTTTAAGTTTTACAAATTAGAGAAATATATATATATATATACTGGGGGGTTTCACCACCTGCTCGCTTCGCTCACCAATCCCCACTTTGCTAAAGCAATATGTTAGAACAAAAGTTTTTAGTCGGTTTTAAATTTAAATAAGTTGGTGCGCGCTTCCCACAACTTAGGCACTTCAAAATGCATAGCAAGCATCTTTTGCCAGCATGCATGAACAGCTGCTGGTTGGCGCTGCCACAAGTTTGTAGACAAAATGGCAGAATTGCCACTTGGTTGAATTGAATAATTTAAACTAGCGGCGCGCACTTGGCAGAGGCGTTTTTTAAACGCGGGCTTGGGCTTTACATATTAGAGAAGAATATATATGTATTTTGAGAAAACTATTTAGTTGCTTTGCATGCCAAATGATTTAAAGATTGTTTTTATAGCATCGTAACATTTTATTCATTTTATTCTTGCTGAAATTTAATTCCCGTGAACAATAATTATCTTAAATATTAAAAGCTAAGCTTCTCCAAATATGTTATTAACTGGTTCAGTTGCAGAAAAAAATAATAATTCAAACAAATATTTAAAATTATCTACCAGGGCTCTGTTGCTCTGGCAACGCGCGTATTTAATAGCGCTTTGTTAGGCCAAAAAGTTGGGCTTGAAACCCAGATAGTTAAGGTAGGCCACAGGAAGAGGAATAAATGGGGTTGCAAGATAAATTAGTTACTTTTGAAGGGAAGCGATATTTATTCATAATTTTAAATATATGTATTATGATGACAGACTCAGGAAATTTTTAAATTATTAAATTTGGCTCAACAACTTGTTGGTTGCCCTTTTAGGCTTATGAAGGAACTCCCATTAAATGCAGTACATAATACTTTAGAGTGGAAACAGGAAACAACATTTTAAAATATTTTGTAGCATGCTTTTAGGAGGCTTACCAAAACTTAAACGCATTAAGTAGCTTTTGTTGCTCTTCTTACTTTTTAATATTAAAAAGTCTGCTATTTCCTAGAAAATAGCAACGATCACAAAAAAATGTTTTAACTCCTACGAGGTTATGTTTATATGAGAAATAGGCAGCGCAGTGAATACTTAGGTTTTGGTTTACAAGTCCTCTGCATACATCTGATTAGGCATTTCATGTGAATTTTATAAAGAATATCAATGTACTTTATGTTAGAGGTGGAGAACTATCGATAGTCGGCGCCATCGATAGCCGATGATAGTAATTTCACAACCATCGATAGTTGACGATAGTACTATAGATAGTCGACTATAGTCCCGACCACCATAATATATATATTTAGTTTTAAATTTAAAGTTTGTTTATTTTTTAAACAAGAAAATTTATAAACGATATTAATGTTTTTTGATTCACAAGTTTTGGTTCACGAATTAAAGAATGTTCACATTTTCTTCCTTGAGCCTGGTTCGCCTCTTCGAAACAATTGGGCGAACCTACAGAATACATTGACGATCTACAACTGCCGCTTGTCGAGGCGATATTGTCAGTATCCGTCGAAATACCTGCAGCTGGAGTGCTAGAATCTGGGACATGATTTTCCAAGCCATGGTGGAATCTTTTCAGATGATCGTGCAAATTTGAAGTATTTCCGCTGGTTTTTGTTCTCCTTTCCGCAGGTAATGCACTTTGCCAATGTTTTGTCATCTGACGTTTTATAGTATTTCTATACTTGTGATATTTTACGTTTTTTTTTTGTGTTTGCCTCTCGGTCGCCAAATCTTTCTGTAAGAGATGTTTAAAAAAAAATATTTTTCCACGGTGGTTGCAACCTCTTCAATAAGTGCCTAAATTTCTATTAGTTGCGGTTATCGAGTTCATACTGTACTTTAAATGTAAGCATTATACCTCTTTGAAGAAAGCTATCCATTTCTTTTTATTGAGGTATCACTGTTTTAATCCATTTTTAACAAATATTTATTTAGTAGACGTCACAAACAAACGCTCAAGTTGTAATTTTTCGTGATTTGAAAACTATCGGCGAACTATCGATAGCGTGACATGACAGCTGTCAAAGGCAAAGTTGTTCAGTATTCATTGGCAAATCATCATGCAAAGACTTGCACCCGAACAACGTTTACAAATTGTACAATTGTACTAAGAAATCAGCGTTCTGCAAAGAATGTTTTTCGTGCGCTGAGATCGAGTTATGGTCAACATAATCGACCCACCGAACCCACAATTCGTAACACCATCACCAAATTTGAAGCCCAGTATTCATTGTTTGATGATACACGAACAAATCGACCACATCCAGCACGTAGTGAAGAGAATATAGCGGCGGTAGTTGACAGTGTTCACGATGACCGCGAGGAATCGATTCGGCGCCGATCGCAACAACTTGGCCTGCCGTATTCAACCACCTGGCGCATTTTACATTTGAATCTCGGCTTGAAAACATACAAAATTCAACACAGGCAAGAATTGAAGCCGAATGACTTTTCTGCACATCGCCGTTTTAGTGAATGGGCTCTTGGTAAGATCGATGAAGATCCGTTGTTTTCGACCACAATTTTGTTCAGTGATGAGGCCCACTTTTGGCTCCACGGCTTCGTGAATAAGCAAAATTGCCGTATTTGGGGAGAAAATCAACCCGAAGAGGTTCACCAGCTGCCATTACATCCAAGAAAAAAAACGGTTTGGTGCGGTCTGTGGGCTGGTGGAATCATTGGTCCGTATTTTTTTAAAAATGAGCAAGGTGCGAACGTTACCATCAATGGCGCACGCTATCGGACCATGTTAACGGGCTTTTTGCTGCCTGAAATTGTTGCCCGTGATCTCGACGACATTTGGTTCCAACAGGATGGCGCTCCGGTCCACATTGCCAATGAAACAATGGCTCTATTGCGAGGTCAATTTGGTGAGCGATTAATTTCACGTACGGGACCCGTACCTTGGCCGCCAAGATCGTGCGATATCACACCGCTCGACTTTTTCTTTGGGGTTACGTAAAGTCAAAAGTTTACGTGGACAAAGCAGCAACGATTGAGGCCTTGGAAGCCAACATTACTCGTGGTATTGGCCAAATACCAGTGGAAAATTGGACCTTTAGGATGGACCATTTAAAACGCAGTTGCGGCCAACATTTGATCGAGATTATTTTTAAAAAATAATTGCCATAAAAAATACTTTCGAAATCATAAATAAAAATCCCATAATTTTTTTGAAATTTGTATTTGCCAAATCATTACAAAAAAGGTCTTAATGAATCACCCAATATATAAAAAAAGCATGCAAGCAATTGTTAATTTAAAAAAATATATATATTTATATATTAACAAGTAAATGTAATATTATAAACTTTTATATTCAAATAATTTGTATCATTAAAATTTTTAACTAAATAAAATCTATAAATAAATTTAAAAGCGGCAGCACATTAAGCTACATATGTTTTTTGTTTTGATGTTTCCACGCTCTCTTAGACTTACTCTCTTCAGCATTGACTTTCCTTTTTGCGCTTGCGTGCTCTTTTACTCTTTTATTCTTTTACATGGCTGGAAGCTGGAAATGTTACTCTCTGACTCCGGGACCTGTTGCTGTTGTTGCTCTTGTCAGTCTTGTCGTTGTCGTTGTTTACATTTGCATCTTATCTTCTTCGCTGCACTCGACTCGTTAACATCGCAAGCATTTTAGGAAATAAGTAAAATAGTGCGCCATAATATAATTAATAAGTAAACAACAATAAATGTAATATGTTAATTATTTGTTGCATATTTTTTTTGTTTGCAATTTCTGCTGTCTCATTTTATAAGTGTTCCGGCGTGTGAATGGAGGCATCAACGCATGCAAAACGTACTATGTCCAAACGAATAATATAAAAACATAAACAAATTTAAGGCGACTTTGAGCGGCAGTTGTGTTAATTATTTTGTTCAACGGATCGCACCAACAAACAAAACCGATGATGACAATAAGTCAAAGTGAAATTACGTGATGAATTTTACAGGTAAGTGAAATTGCATAATTTTTGTTTTTAAATGTGAATAGTATTTTTTTTTTATTAAATTTGTCAGTTGTAGAAGCGTTTTTTGTTTAAGTAAGTATTCAATAATATTTGTCAATAGTTTAATTTGGAATAAAGGTTGCTAATTTTATTTTTATTTTTTTACAAAAAGGAACTAGGTCTATTAGTCGGAGCAACAAATGCCTTCAGGCTGAAAGTTTCTATAGAATTTCCGTCTTATTAATTTTTCATTATTTATTATCATTCCAGTTTAAAGTTCAGCAAAATTGTATATATTCAATTCATTTTTCTTTGGTCTAGACTACTTCATACCAATTTGCTTAAAAGATTATTGCCAAAGAAAACAAAAATATATTAATTGATAACCTATCGCTATGAAATAAGCCATAACAAAAAATTATTATGAATAAACCCACCTCATTTTCACCCTCTAAATAATTTCCCATTATTATATTATCTATTTTTAGCTAAATAAAATTCTTAGAATAGCCATAGTATAGAAAAAGAGAATACTTGGTACATTTTTAAAACTTTTCTTATCAATGCATCAATTTATACCATTTATTTTTAAAAGCAAAACAATATATCTTTTGCTACACTTGCTACCTTTCGCACTTAAACAAAATAAGTAAAAATAATATATTTCCATGTTTCGTTATAATTTAAAAAAAAAGGTTTTTCAGAGACTTTTACATGAGATTCTACTTTGGTGTATATTTCTCTTCTGAACAAATATTCGTAGTCCATACCTGGTTTGTTTTCTATATTATTAGATAAAGTGGACTCATAAATATAAAAAAATTGAAATAACAAAATAGGTACATCCGATACTTTCACGCTTATAAAAATTGTACAGGTAACCCTCCAAAAACTCGGGGAATAGGTTATCAAAAAATGCCGCAATGTAAAAATGAGGTATGAACTCCATACAAAAATCAGAGTTTGGTTCCAAACTAAAAAAATTGTTTATAAAAAATTGGATAATAATAAAATTCGATTGATAAGACTTCTTTTATTTAAACAAAAACAAAATAAAATTGCAATTCTACGTAACATATTCAAGTTGAAATAACTTTAATTAAGGCAAAAATAGAACCATAACTTCCTACTCCTCCTCATCACTTAGTATTATTTGTCTCGAACGTTTTGTTCTTACTAATTCAAACATTGAGCTTGATCCACTATCAGATTCGGGCATTCATTCATCGATTATTGGTTTGAAAAAATCTTCTAATGAAGTTTGTTTGCTCTTATTTCGTAAATCTTTATAAATTTCAGCTGTTTTGAAGATTTCGTTTGAATATTTCTGCTCTATCCCTTAAAGGATCGTTCCCCAAAATGTATTCTTCCAAATACTTTGCCATATTTAAAACTTTTTCGATACTTTTTAGTGAAAAGTTTTTATTTTCTACATCGGAAAGACTAGACTTACTCATATATTGACGATTGTCCTATTTCCTTGAAATAATTAAATACTTTTAATGCTTTATGCTTAATTACATTCCCATCTAAAGATAATCGTTTTTTCGTCATATCTTCTATCCACACCGTAAGCGATTGTTTCATTTTCTCCATTATCTTTGGTCTAGGACGAGCAGTTATTTTCGCGATTGCAGAGGATCCAGATGCTACCGAACTTTTAATTTTTCCTTTTTTTGAATAGTTCTTATTGTTGACTCATTTAAGTTGAAATGTCTAGCAATATCAATTATCGTCTCTTGATTATGCAGTCAATCCAAAATTGTATTTTTAAATTAATGGATAAAAATTTAACAAATATGCATTGTGAGGGTTGCCCAGTTCGTAAAAATGGAGTTGTAGGAGTAGCGTTGTAAGAAAATTTCCGCATATTGGGATCCGCGTTGTAGGAGGGTTACCTGTACCTTATATTGTTACGTGACATCTTTCCTTTATTTAAGTTACTGTCTTTTTATACCCTGTACCGTATGGTACCAAGGGTATATTAAGTTTGTGCAAGCCGAAAATGTATGTAACATATAGAAGACACCCCAAAGTTACCTAAAATATGATCAGGGTGTATAGAGAAGTCTATATACCCATGTCCGTCTGTCCGTCTGTCCGTCCGTCCGTCTGTTCGTCTGTCCGTCCGTCCGTCCGTCCGTGTGAACGCCTAGATCTCAGAGATGGTAAGAGCTAGAGTTACCAAACTTTCACATTAGATCCCATATTATTCCATAGGAGGCAAGTTTATTTTATTTTTTTGATATCGGGGATAAATTATATAGCTCCCTTGGGGTGTTTGAGACGACCTCGACAAAAAAAAGCGTTTTAGATGAATAATTCGTTTGTTTATGAAGATATCGTAACGAAATTTGGTATTCGAAAGTTTTTTATAGCCCAATCACTGTACCAAATTTGATCAAAATCGGTTGACTATATCATATAGCTCCCATAGGACCGATCGGCCAAAATAACTTTTTAAAGAAAAATTGGCTATATTTCGTTTTTTAATAAAGATATCGTAACCAGATTTGGCGTTTAGTAATTTTTTAGACAACTTAAGCAATGTGCCAAATTTGAACAAAATCGGTTGACTATATCATATAGCTCCCATAGGTGCGATCTTCCAAAAAATCGATTTTTTAACAAAATTTGTTGTGTTTCGTTTGTTTGTTAAGATATTGGGACCAAATTTGACATTCGTGAGTATTTTATAGTTCCTAAGCACTGTACCAATTTTAATCCAAATCGTTTGACTATATCATATAGCTCCCATAGGACCAATCGGTCCAAAAACACGTTTTTTATACAAAATTCGATGTGTTTTGTTTGTTTGTAGGGATATTTGAAATAAATTTGGCATTCATATCTTTTTAAGGTATTTAAGCACTGTGTCCAATTTTATTGAAATCGGTTGACTATATCATATAACTCCCATAGGAACGATCGGTCAAAAAAAATATTTGCTTAAAAATTCTTCTGTTTTTGGTTTTTTGTGAAGAAATCGGACTTTATTACAAGCTAGTGGTACAGGGTATCCTAAAGTCGTCCGCGCCCGACTTTACGTCCGCCTTTTTTTTAAATAAAGATATCGTAACTAGATTTGGTGGTCAGAAGTTTTTAGAGTAGTACCTAATTTGTCTATATCATATAGTTCCCATAGGGTCGATCTTCCAAAAAATCGATTTTTGATTAAAATTTGTTGTGTTTCGTTTGTTTGTGAAGATGTTGGACAAAATCGCTTGTCTATATGATATAGCTCCCATAGGGCCGATCTTTAAAAAATCGGTTTACTTACTGTACTTCGAGGTACAAAGGGTATACAAGATTTGTGTTATGTATTTTACTGACAGAAGAAGACGCGGCAGACCCCAAGTCCTTTATACGAAAATGATTATTATAAGCACTCGGTTAGCGTTTGAGTCATGCCCTTCCGTCCGTCCGTCCGAATGAACGCCTTGATCTCGTAGACTAGAAGAGCTAGAAACACCAAACTTTACTAGCTGCTGCGCATGTTTCCTCAGCAGCTGAAGTTTGTTGAATCATGTCAGTATCTTTACCCGTTCCTCACACAGTAGATTTTCGCAGTTTTTGGGCACACCGTTTAATATTTTTATCTGAAATTTAACAGATCAAGCATCTGTCAAAAATAAACAAAATCAGACAAATACAGCAAAAGCTGTAGTTAAAAATATACAAACTGCATCAATATTTGACTCTACCTAATTAAGGTAGATTAAATGAACAAGCCCAAGACATAGAAGCAGCAGCAAGACTTGGTAACTTAAAAGCAGTTTATGAGCGCATAAAAGAAATCACGGGAGAAAAACAGACAAACCCGCCATTGAAAGATAGCTCAGGCAACTTAGCAACCACTGTTGACCGACAACTGGAGACATGGAGTGAGTTTTTCGAAGACCACCAACCACCTATCCCGTATACAAACGAGGGCACGACGTCCCGCAGAAACCCAATGAGAGAGATCTCAACAGCAGCACCGAATGTCAATGAGGTGGAAAAAGCTATAAGTGGCCTCAAAAATAACAAAGCTGCCGGCCCTGATGGGGTCCCTGTAGAGCTGTTTAAAGCTGATCCGTTAGTAGCTGCACAAGCGTTTACGCCGCTTATAAGGGAATTCTGGAGCACAGGCTTATTCCCGGACACACTGTCTGAAGGCATTATAATCCCAATCCCAAAGAAGGGAGACTTAAGTCAATGCAAAAACTACAGGGGGATCACATTGCTAAATACAACCCAAAAAATTATAACTGCAATCATTTTGAACAGAATCAGCGGCCCGTTAAATACAGTTCTGCGGCGCGAACAAAATGGATTCAGACCTAATAGATCCTGCATTGACCACATAAACTCATTAAGAATAATTGTAGAACAGTCTGTCGAGTGGAGATCTCCCCTCTTTCTTCTTTTTATTGACTTCGAAAGTGCCTTTGATACAGTGATCTGGGACGCAATATGGGATGCCCTTACAACCATGGGAGTTCCCGAGCATATAATCAACTTAATTAATGCCCTGTACGACAATTCAACATGTGCCGTGCGCTATAAAGGAGAGAAAGGTCGAGTTTTTCCGCTGAAAAAAGGCGTCCGACAAGGCTGCGCCTTGTCGCCTCTGCTCTTTCTTGCAGTCTTGGATATGGTCATGAAGAAAACAAATCAAGACTGTCACACAGGCATACAATGGGGTCCGTTCGAGGTTCTTGGAGATCTCGACTATGCCGACGACATTTGCCTTCTCACACATAGCTTCGAACATATAAACAACAAGCTAAATGCTCTAATGCAGAACGCCCAACGAGTAGGTCTTAAAATCAACTTCTCCAAAACCAAACTAATGCGCATACAAACCGGCATCAGTACGCCTCTAACAATTCAGCACAACGGGGAAAGTTTAAGAATAGAGGATGTGGAACAATTTTGTTATCTTGGTAGTATGATCACGAAGGATGGCGGAGCTGAAGCAGACATCGACAGCAGAATCAACAAAGCACGCCACGCGTTCTGCAAACTTAGCTAAATATGGCGGGCACGCAGTATTTCACGCCGCACAAAACTTAGAATATTCAATACAAGCGTAAAAACGGTTCTTTTATACGGGTGCGAAACTTGGAAAGTTACGAACACCACCACAAATAAATTACGCGTCTTCGTAAACCGCTGCCTAAGGAGAATTTGTGGCATATACATCAGCAACGAAGACCTACTTACTTTGGCCGAAAGCAAGCCAATTCAACTTGAAATAAAAGATAGAAAATGGCGTTGGATCGGTCACACCCTACGGAAAGATCCAAATAATATAACAAAAATGGCGCTGGAGTGGAATCCGCAAGGTTCTAGAAGAAGAGGAACGCCTAAAATGACATGGGAAAGAACAGTGCGGAATGAGTCGCAACGATCGTGGCAACAACTGAAAACACTCGCTCGCAACCGAAATCGATGGAAGGAGTTTGTTTCCGCCCTATGCTCTGTATAAGAGCGACAACTTCAATTATATTGTTCTTGTCAAGGAAATAATAATAATAATAATAATTAAGGTTACAAGTAACTTCAAATCATAGTTTTTGGTAAGCTGATTCACGTGGCTCTAATGAACATATTCACATCCAAATTTTCCCTCAACATATCAACTTGTAACTTACCCCATATACTTTAAATAGCTTTTTAATAATCGCTTAAAATTTACGGAGCTTATAAATATCGAATTACACCAAAAAAAAAAATGAATTCCAATTGGAAAGTTTTTGGTGGGAATATGCAAAAAAAAAACTTTTTGAGAGAAAAAGTACAGGCCATTTTCACTGTCGGGCACCGCCTCGACAGTACCACATTATTTTAAAGTTTTAGTTGCCCAATTCTAGCCCATTTAAATATCACTCAACTATTAATCCACTAATAAACAGCCACTGACCAAATGCAAAAAGGTTCAGAACCAAACTAAATGACTTAACTGCTTTTAGAGTTTTAATTGCCTAATTGCCTAATTCTAGCTCATTCAAAAATATCACTCAACGCAGTTGCAGCAGCCATATTTAAATTCTCTCTAAATGCGCTCAAGTTGTTTGTGTAATTTTTTGCCATTTTGCTTTCTCTCCAGAATTTGGCGAAGCATTGTCTCATGCGCATGCTCGTTGCACTCATTACGCATTAGATGCATTTAGTCTTTCGTGATAAGTCGAAGTGCGTGGGCGGGTTAGGGTTTCGGGTTTTGTGCGCTGCGCGTGTGTGTTTGTGTAAGTATGTGTTCGTGAGAGTTATGTATGTAATAACAAGTGCATAGTGCGAGCTGTTTTGATTTGTATTTAATCAAAGCATATCTATATATAATATATATCTCATATACATATGTATATTCTACGTGTAAAGTTCAATATTTTTTTAATTTTTTTTTTATATATTTTTTATGTGTTTTGTGTAATAAATTGTATGCAAGTGCGTGGTATCGTTTAATGCGTTTCGTTTAGTTTTCGAGTCGTAAGAGCGAAAAATTATATGTATATAAAATGGGCAATTAAAGGTAAGTTACTGATTTTATATATGTACTGCATTTTAATTGATTTACAAAATGCCCAAAGCCATCTTTAGTGCATTTAATTAACAAGCTGACGAAAATCAAATCAAAAGTTCAAATTTTACAGCAAATTTTTTTATGCATAGTTTAAAAAACTTCGTTGTGTTTCGTTTGTTTGTAAAGATATTTATTCCAAACTCGGCATTCAGATCTTTTTTAGGGCACCAAAGTACTGTGTCAAATTTGATCGAAATCGGTTGACTATATCATATAGCTCCCATAGCAAAGATAGGTAAAATAAAAAATGGTTGCTTATAAATTCTTTTGTTTTTGGTTTTTTTTGAAGGAACCTAATTTGGCAATCAAATGCCTTTGATGTTTTTAAGCAATATACCGGACTTGATTGCAAGCTAGTGGTACAGGGTATCCCAAAGTCGTCTGCGCCCGACTTTACGTACGCTATTTTTCATTATCATTCGTCTAGGACGAGCAGTTATTTTCGCGAGTGCAGAGGATCCAGATGCTACCGAACTTTTAATTTTTCCTTCTTTTTTTTTAATAGTTCTTATTGTTGACTCATTTAAGTTAAAATGTATAGCAATATCAATTCCAATCGTCCAAAATTTGTATTTTTAAATTAATGAATAAAAATTTAACATGCAAACCAGCAACCAAAATTCATTCTTAGATTTGCCCAATTCATAAAAATTGCGTTGTAGGAGTAGCGTTTTAAGAAAATTTCCGCATTTTGGGAACCGCGTTGTAGCAAAAACGCGTTATAGAAACCCGCGTTGTAGGAGGGTTACCTGTACCTTATATTGTTACGTGACGTCTTTTCCTTTATTTAAGTTACTGGCTTTGATTTTTTCTTAAATTTAATATGTAGTATGGCGAATGAAAAGGTCGAGAGAATTCGCGGCTTTATGACATGATAACATTTATTGTAGGGGAAGGTGGGGCAAAATGCGCCACTTTTGATATTATTGCATTTTTGTGGGCTGAAGGGGTCTTAAGTCGCCAATCTGTTTTACTCCACATATGTGGCTAAAACTTAGCCGCAAATAACTTTCAGTTTTAGGTGCTATAAGTGCCTCGAATATTGAGTTTCATTAAAGACTATTTGTACTATTTACTCTGGGGTAAAACGCGCCACCCGTGGGGCAAAAGTCGCCATACCGGATAACGCGGTTTTCGCGGAGTTTATAGATGACAAAAAAGTGGGAAATATAAAACGAAAGACTAAATTGGCAATTTTAAAAAATTAATTTTATTTTGCAAATGTCCGAAAATAACAAATTTCTTCAATTTGTGTCTTAATTTATTTGGGATTGTTCGCTTTGTTCCTCCTGTGTTAGAGCTTTCATAAGCTCGGGAGAGGAAACGCGACGTTTTCAGCCCAGGTAAATTTGGGTGGACCCCATGCTAAGAGGCCGTTTTGCCCCACCCTCTCCTAACTCTAAGAAAATGCAGAATCTTCTGATTTCTTAAAGTTTTTTAATTTCCCCTATGGGCTATGAAGCATATATAAAATACATTTCTCTAGACTGCCTGGATACAATAAGAGATCTAATCTGAAAGTTGGTTTGCTATAGCTCACATTATCTCTGAGATCTACATATGCGTTCATACAGACAGACATGTGAACAGAAAATATTTTATGTAGCTTTGGGCTGTCTCCCGTCTTTTTTAAAGTTAAAATAACTTACGTACCTAAAGGTGCAGCGAATACGATTTTTTTTATATCTGTAATCTGTATCCTAACACAAACTTTTTTTAATTTTTTTTAGTGGACTCATTGATTTTTAAATTTGTATATTTTTTTTGTAGATTTTTATTTGCTATATCTTTTTATATCTGAACCACATTTTGTACCAGTTTGGTAAACCTACCCAAAAAGTTGCCAATAAGTATGGAAGAAGTTTTGCAAACTTGCTAAAATAATTATTTATCATGAGCATGTGAACCAGCTAAGACAATTTCTTAAGCCGCTAAAAGCTTGTTAACAAATAATTACAGTCGGACAGCTAGGCAACACCATTAAACATTGACATGTTTTTTAACTTAGGCATTTACCAATACTGCTAAATTGAAAGTAAGAATAAAACAAGCCAACAATTTATTATAATTTTTAAATTATTGTTCTTTGATTATATTTTATAACCTTTATAAAAATTCATAGCATTCAGTTATTCATTATCTTTACGGCGAATAAACCATTCCTGTGCTATTACCAGGGCCGTAGAGAGAATATCCGGTGTCCGGGGAAAATCTCGGATTCGGGCCCATTTAAATTTTTCTTAAATTCTTCTTCTGAGGAACCAAACATAGCTAACTTATAAGCTCTCCGACTGCTACGCAACATACTTATTCTTTGCATCGATCAAAAATAATCGTAAAGAATCGTCTCTAGGTTTCGAAACAATTTTTGAATTACGAAAAAGCATAATATTTTATTTTCTATATGCAAAAAAGCTAAGGTGCGCACTATATGGGCCATATAGCGTCTCTCCCCTAAATAATCAGTTACAAATCTTAATTGGAGCTCCATAACACACACTTTTGTATCACCATATTATAATCTTTCAAAAAAGTATGTTACGGAGCTCTGGTAGAATGATAATTTACTATATTTTTTTAAAGCAAACAACTTCCCGACTGACTCTGGAGTCCGGGCCCCTCCGAGAGCTCCGGGCCGGGGGGAAAAAGTCCACGATCCTCCCTCTCTCGTCGGGCCTGAATATTAGAGTGTTGTGAAGTCTAAATAAACTATTGTTTTTAATGGGTAACTTATAGAAAAACAGATAAATTCATTAAAAACTTCGTATTATAAATTTCTTTAAGAAATATAGACAACCAGAACTGTAGTGTACAAGAACTTCGGCTTGCGCCTTTTCTTTATACCCTTCCTTTATTGTTTATACTTAGAATCTCTCTCTTATAAACACCACAACTTTGGCAATTATTAATGTAAGCGTGTAATTCAATTGTAGTTTTATCAAAGTTTACTTTTTATTTCTGCTTTTTAGCACTTTGACTACTTCAATTTGTTTGCACAATAAAAATAACTCATCGCTTTCACGTTTTTACAATTAGCGGGGTCTACAATTTTGAAATTGCTTACACAAAAAATATTCCGTCATATGTACAGTATTTATTTATTTGAATGAATTATATATTCCAAAAATATCAATGATGACTTGCAATTGTTGCCTATTTATTTTTTACTTTTTGAGGTCAAAGACAAAAAGTCAGAAATATGGCTATCAAATAAAAATGACAAAACAAGAGTCTTGCGCAAACATCGGTGCTATCGTTCGTTATTTAAAAATTATCTAGTTATATTTTTTGATTGATAAACTCGAATCTTCAAAAATATTAATCAACCATGGTAAAGTCAAATTACAAAATGCTTTAGCATGCTTAGTAATTTAAAATGGCCCTAGATGGATCTCCCGACAAAACACCCAAAACTATTGTCATTTATAAAACTTGAGGACTTTTAACTTAATCGATATTTTTTTTGGCAACAATTTCGTTCTGAAAACCGTGATTCTAAGTTTGATAGAAAAAAGATATCATGTAAAAGCCATACCAACTCATATTGCTCGGGGGTGGTACCACGCCCTCCACCTACAAATACGAAAACTCGGTTTTAGACTATGTATTTTTTTCAGCTGGAACTTTTTGTTTTCTATTGATTGAAAAAAGTTTTTTTTTTATATTTCTATACTATTTATTTTAAATTGACTTTTACAAATTTTTGTTTTAATTTTTTTTTAATAACAAAAGTTTATTTTAATTATTCGTAATAATAATAATGCTAATATCTGTTTTTTACAAGACAATATATTCAGTGATCGATAGACTCGAAAATAGTCGTGTTTACATCCTGTATTTTATCAAGTAACTTTATCCCATGTGAAAAAGACATCAAATCAAATCACGTTTTTAAAAGTAATCAAAATGGAAAAAATGTATTTAAAAATTAAACATTTCCTTACAATTTTCTTATTTCAGAACAAACAATTTTTTTTTTTTAATTACGATAAAATGGTCTGTCTTTGAAAATAATATTATTTAAAATAAGTATAATATTAAATATCCTATATTAGGTAGGTAGGTAAAGTGGCTGTCATTTGACGCACCTAGGCCTGTTGTAGGCCCATTGTGATACCACCGGGGCTATCCCTCTCCTTACTCTACGCTGTCCTCATTGAACCAACCTGTAGTCTTGATGTAACTAACAATCTTTGTTAGTTTTATTTTTGCAACTTCTGTCATGTCGTTCAGAAAGCTTTGTCCAAGAGTATTTAGCCTTCTTCTACACAGAGCTATGCATCCGCATAAAAGGCATTCTACAGTCTCTTCTTCTTCAGCGTCTCTACAACTTCTGCAGTAATCGTTATAAGGCGCCCCCAATCTACTGGCGTGTCTACCGATTAGGCAGTGCCCTGTTAAGTTTCAGCAGTCGGTTTGTGCGGCTCATGTTCCATTCTGGCCACGTCAATCTACTTGTTGCACAAGTCGAGGATTGAGTCCATAGGACATTGACGGATTTAATGGTATGTCTATCTATTAGCAGCTTGCAAGTTGCTAATGGTATAGGTGTGCTTGCTTTATCTGGCAGGATTGGCATTGTTGTACCCAATCTAGCTAATTCATCTGCTTTGCAATTACCTTCTATGTATGTCTCTATGACCCAGAGCAGATTTATTGTAAAATATTGTGCTAGTTCTATTAATACGTCGATACATTCCTTTACTGTCTTCGATGTGATTTTAGGAGATTTTAACGATTTAAGGGCCGCTTGGCTATCTGAGTAAATATTGATTTCTCTTGCGGTGAGAACACTTTTTTCTAAAAATAATAGGGTTTTCTTTGATAGCCATGAATTCTGCTTGAAAGACGCTACAGTGATCTGGCAGCCGAAAGGAACTACTGGCTCCCATCTTGTCCGAGTGGAAGCCTCCTCCTACCTGCTCGTTAAGCTTGGATCCATCTGTATATTTGTTAATTCCTTTTCTACTGTCTATTACCCCATTATCCCAATCTTCTCTCGATGGGAAAGTTGTGGTAAAGGATGTGTTTACATGTAGCTCTGTCGAGTTACAAAAGTCTGTGGTTTGTGGTATGAAATGGAATTCACCCAATATCTTTGAATGTCCCTTTCTGTTAATGGCTAAGAGAGAGGATTCCCTTAATCTAAGTGCCATTCAACGCTGCTGTAGGCGTAGTTTTTAGTGCCACGCTTATACAGAGACTGGCTTCTCTTTGTATGCTTTCCATGCGTTTAACCATGGTCTTTTTCTCAAGTGTTGGCCATCCTATATAAAAAATGTTAAAAAACTAGCAACTTCTACATTTAATAAATATTATAACGGATTCAAATAAATATATTAACGCCAAATGAAACTTTGCTTATGGAGCTATACAAATAGAAAAGTTTATTTTTAAGTGCAAGATGTAGTCGAACTTAACATAAAACTTTGGTCCCTACCCCGGTTTGCATTCCTCCGCTTCAAAATATTAAAATTTTTAAAGTCAAAGAATTTATAATCTTATACGTCCAGTTATTAAATAAAAAAGAACCTGATGATTTTTAAATATATTACTAAGTTATGACGCAATTACATTAGTTGTTTAGTAATATATTTGAACCTGATCAGGTTCTTTTTTATTTAACTAATGTAGTTGCGTCATAACTTAGTAATATATTTAAAATAGTATCATAAAATTAAAATTTCAAATGATGATATGTACGATGATATTTAGCTGTCAATGTTCTGGAGCATTTGACAGACATTTTTGTTACCGTAAAGTCCCAAAGTTTGGACATAATTAATGACAGCCATCAGAGAACGTCAAATTCTTGTCAATTGTCAGTTGACTATAATTTGTTAATGGACACGTTCATAAATTTTTGATAAGTTTTGACGAACTCATGACCAAGTTTTGAAGTTTTTGACAGGTCATGGGATAGATTTATAATGTCTGGCAAATATATGACCATGAATCTGCGTTATAGTCAAGGCATATAGTCACATTATATGACGTACATTATATGACATACATTATATGACGTACATTATATGACGTACATTATATGACGTACGCACTATATTTCCTGGGCGTATCATCATATTATAGATGTACGATATATAGGTATTCATTTCGGTTAGCAAAAGTAAGTTCTCCAAAACGATATATTCTAAAGCAACAAGAGTGAAAATGGGGACAAAAAAGTAAAAAAATTCAATAGAATAGAATAGGATAATTTAGGTAGTTCTATGTTCCTGGATGCCCTGAGGCACCGTATCACTTCCTAATTGGTTTCAAATTGGTTGTCCCAAATTATACGAATAGGTATAGAGATCTAGTTTTGGATTTTCAACTCATATTGCTGTACTGGATTTTGATTTTTGGCATATAATTACAAAAAATCTGTCACTGGAAAGCTATCGGTGTATTCGATGTTTTTAAAGTAAAATATCGATATTTGTCATTCATTATTTATTATATTTACATAGATCTTTACCTTTATTTCGAAATAGAGGCCATTTTAGCCGTGCCCTGCGGTCTGAGATAATTTAATAAGCTTTTTAAAAGTTCGATAGAACTATCGATATTTCTCTACCATTATTGAAGTAAAACTTGTGGATTATGTTTAAATTAAATTTGCATTGAAACAAACATCGAAAATTACAAACAAAAGAAATAATATTTGAAACAATATAATTTATTCGACATTGTTTACCATATTTTAATATCAATATAATTATCAATAAAAAATATTGATTTATATTAAAGGAAAATTTTTGGGTAGAAATAAATGCATCGAAACTTTTACAATAGTGATATAATACGATTAGCACCCGCCGCCAGCCAGATTAGAATTCCAATAATTTTTAATATCATCTTTTTTGCATGAGTTTCTCTGGGTTTCTTGTTTTTAAAAATGTGAAGAGACGCTTTGAGCAGCAAAATATGCTTCGTTGTCCGGCTTAGTTTTCATATATCTGTATTTTTTTAAACTTGGTGATATCCTTGTTGAAATCTATTCGATAAACGGGTACTTTCTTTGCATTTGTGGGTACTCTTGATATACAAACAAGGTCATAATATAACCAAGAACTGCGACGTGAACTGCAATAATAAGACCCACTGCAGAAGCAATTTCGGCATTTAAATCTGTAACTCCTAGAAATTTTTGAAAAACAAACAACTTTAGACCGCAGTAAAACAGAAAAGGACAGATCACAGTAAGGCCAAAGTAATATAAAAAGTATTGCATATTGCGTAAAATTGTATTACGATTGTTTTTCTGAAAAGATGTAAAATTAAAGAGTTAAAGATAATGAGCATGATCAGATGAGAAATTGTATGCTAACAGTAAAGGAATTAAGATTGGGTTTATGCACAGAAATAATGAAACTTTTTGATGATAAGAGACTGTTTTTGGGCGCTACAATTAAAAAAAACTGAATCTAAGATTTTTGGTATTCAATTTCATTCATTCGGTCACATGTAAATTTGTATTTTTATTAGTTTAAATCTGGTTCTTTCGAAACAAAACGAACTTACAAGTGCCAAATTTAATTCCAATATCTTCACAAACAAACGAATCAACAAATTTGGTTCAAAAATCGATTTTTTGGAAGATCGGCCCTATGGGAGCTATATGATATAGTCAACCGATTTTGCTCAAATTTGGTACAATGCTTGGGTACTCTAAAAAACTTCTGAATGCCAAATGTGGTTACGATATCTTCATAAACAAACGAATTATTCATCTAAAACGTTTTCTCGGGCTGCGAAGGATAGTTTTATCAGTACACATTAGTTACAAATAACGATTTTTTTTCAAGACGACTAGAAGGGGAGAGTGGGCCAAAACGCGTCACTTGGGAAATATTCAACCTGGATTACCGTCCCTACGGTTATCGCTGGAGGATTGAATCTTAATCTTAATTGAAAGTGAGTTTTTATAGTAATTTATAGGCGATGAATACGAAAATGAAATCGGTTTGGCGAAGTTTTAGCAAGCAAAAAAAATTAAAATTTGCACCGAAATGGCCGCCCGCGTGACATCACAAATTGAAGAAATTTGTAATTTTTTTTGGCATTTTCAAAATGCAATTTCTTTATAAAATTGCCAATTTAATCTCTCGTTTTATATTTCCAACTTTTTTCCAGCAATAAACCCCGCGACAGCCGCATTATCCGGTATGGCGCTTTTTGCCCCACAGGTGCTGCTTTTTTCCCAACCCTGGGGTCTTTTATAAAACTCAATATAAGAGGTACTTAGAGCAGCTAGAGATAAAAGTTGTTGTTAAGTTTTAGCCATATATGTGGCCCTACTTAAGAGACCCTCCGCAAAAATAGCGCGTTTTGCCACACCCTACCCTAAACTAAACTTAGGAGAACGCATAAGTTAATAACCGTCTCGTGTCGATTTAAAGAAACTTATATTATATTAAACCATAGGACCAAACCGAAGCGAATTGAGGTTTTCAAAAACTAAAGCCAAATTAAAGGAAAGTTCTTTGAGAGGACGTTGACTAGCCAAAAAACAATCATTCTATCATACGTTGATGCGCCTTCCAAAATTTCAATCTACCCACAGCGTGAAAGTGACTCAATGACGGTTTTTCGATTAGTTATCGGTGATGACAATTGATTATATTTTTGCCTTTTTTCCAAGTTAAAAAAGAAAACAACAAACCTTTGGCAACCCCACTGTTTCCAGGCCATATATATCCTTTGCTTTTTTGGATGCATATTTATTGTATTTGTCATCATTTCCCCGCTTGAAAGTTCTCATTTTAGAATATCAAAACAAAATACTAATTTTTAAAATCTTTTGTAAACTTGGCTCGAATATGAGATTAATTATACTAAATATTTGACATTCTGTGCAAGGGCTTCCCCAAAAATAGACTCAACCCAACAAGCACTAAAGCTGCTTATGGTAAACACGACGCTACATGATGAGAAACATGTTCCCTGGCATTCATTTTATGATTAAGTAATCTTGTCGCAAGACCACGCGCCTTCATTTTATGGCCAAAATACTACAGCTATGTATATTAACTATAAACCAAACCAGACACACTTGCCAGCTCATAAAAGTTGGCATAAAGTAAAAGCTTTAGAACGCACTGCGCCAGAAAAAAAAGAAGAAGGCTAAAAATGCGAAAAAAGATACAGTAGCCAACGACGCAATTGTGATAAGATAAAGACCAGGCCAACTATCTCTATGGTCGAGCGACCATAACGACTCCATGAATTTGATTAACCATTAATTAAGAAGACAACTTTCTTTGATGGGGCTTAGGGGTATACAGCCCAGTTGGCTGACTGACTGATAAGCTGTGATTTTTATAAACTCGCGCTAGATAAGCCACATGCACAATTTATTGGCCAAGATTAGATGAGCCTTTGGTCTCTGGTCAGCTGACCGACATTGTTACCGTGCGCAACATATTGCGATTGGGGATTGGGTGTTTTCCCAATCACCTCAAGTCTCAAGTTCGAATGGCCAGTCATATATTGTTGATATATAGACAATAGCTTGTCGCTTTTTATTTTTTTGATTGTGATTGGACTTGACTGTAAAATATGTTGCTATATATTGATTTTGATAGGTTTTGAACATATATAGAGATACATGGTAGCAGTAGAGGGCTACAAGATACGATTTTATAACCTGTACCCAGGCCCGTCGATAGAGAGGGGGATCGGGGACTTTTTCACCCGGGCCCGGAGTTCTCGGTAGTCATTCGGGAAGTTTTTTGCTTAAAAAAAATATAGTAAATTATCATTCTACCAGTGCTCCGTAACATTATTTTTTGTTAATCTCATCTCACACTTTCCAACAATTATACGTATTTTCATGAATTAAGAAAAATTTATAGGAATCGTGATTTCTCCCGGAGCCCGGATATTCTCTGTACGGTACTGCCTGTACCGTATGGGGTAATTTACAATAAGTTTGAAGTTGCTAATAATTTTTTATGTAATACTTAGGAGCAACGTTTAAGATCTCAAAAAGCTTATTCGAATCCTGGTATTCTCTGTAGAGTAACATAGGTTTTTTAAGGAAGTGCGAATGATAGGATACAATTAAAGAAAAATAAAAAAATGAAACCCTGTTATTTTATACAAAAAAAAAAAATGAAGAACTGTAAACTGTAACTGTCTTCTGACCTTCGAAAATCGCTTTTCGGGATTGGTCCTTATCTGTTACGTGGTTACTTCTATCTCCGTATTCCAAAAATGGCTTATTTTATGTTGCTGAGTTGGGACCTAACCTCAAAAGATGCCATAAAAATTGTTTTCGGCTTCGAGTGTCCGACGATGTTTATTACAAGCTTATGAGCTCGTTGACTCTGTTTCCAAGGACCAAAAAGCCGCAACATGTTCAGCCTCTTGAAATGCAAAAGAAGTAAGTTTCATGGGATTTTTCGAGATTATTTCAGAACCCCCTAGCACTGACATCACAAAACAAGAAGTTAAGAAAGTCTCTATTAATTCAATATAACCCATTTGTAGCCACTGTACCTGCTTGGGTACAGAATATTCACTTCATTTGAACGCATGCTATTTGGACCTGAGAGAATCTACTAATTTCAGATGATGGTGTAAAGATCTTTAGTTGAAGTCGTTGAAAGCCTTACAGCTTTATTATAACTATTTTTTATATAGCTTCCTTTAACCCAGTTGTAGCCACTGTACCTGCTTGGCTACAGAATATTCACTCCAGTAGAACCCATGAAATTTCTCCTTAAGGGGATCTACAAATTTCAGATGATGGTGTGAAGAACCTCGGTTGAGATCGCTTAAAGCCATATAACACTATTGTGACCATTTTTAATATAGGTTTCTTTAATCCATTTGTAGCTACAGTACCTACTTGGGTACTGCAATTGATTTATTTTAAAGGGTCTTGATGGGGGTCTTAATGGGTTAATCTCTATTAATTGGATACTCGGTCACCCCGGGTATCCACCACTGACAAAGGGTAACCTATAGTCGAACACATCCGCAACTGATCAACATTCATTCATACGTTTTGCCCTAGACTACATTGAATATTGGCTTTTGGCCAATATAAGCGTACAATGAACAGCTGTTAACCAAAACAAGAAATTTAATTATGCCAAGTACAAATAATTTGGCCACACAAATCGGGTCAAAAATAAAACACATACAAATTGTTTTTGAAATTGCCACAATAAATTGCAAAGCACCCCAAAGAAAAAGTGTAAGTGGTTCTTGACTTTTTTGACAACTAGACAAGTTGGTCTTTTAAATGCCTATTTTTTAAAATATTTTTTTTAATTTTATTTATAGCCAACATTTTTGGAAAATTACGTTTGTGTACTTGCAGAAGCTAGACATATTCGAGGTGTATTCAAAAAGTATTGAATATTTCGATTTATATTCAAATTTTTTGTTGAGATCTCAGAAATGTATATACATAATGTAAGCTACATCTGTTTTGAGTTGTCATGAAGGTAACTTGTGTTTTGGTTAATACCTTTCTTTGGTTAGGAAACTTTAGGGATTGTTTAAGGAAATGCGAAGATCTTTGGATATTTATTATGGTAATTTTCTTTTTTTTCATATAGTAGTTTTAAATCATTTCTCTCACATCCTATTTAAAAGAATAAACATATAAAACCTTTTTGATTTTCTATATGGCCTGAAAACGAATGATTTGTTAAAATTAAATAGATTTGGCAAATTGGGTTCAAAGGTTCACGAAAGGGTGTAGCTGGATAAGGTACTGGAAACTGCCCCCAGCAATTTTTGTAACTAATGATGCAGTTCGATGCATTATTTAGCTAGAGATGTTTCAGGCGACCAAAATTTGTCAAAATCGGTTGACTGTATAATATAGCTCCCATAAGACCAATCGGTCAAAAAAACGTTTTTTATACTTTCGTTGTGTTTCGTTTGTTTGTGTTCAGAACTTTTTCAGAGTACCCATGCGCTGTACCAAATTTTATAAAAAATCGATTAACTATTTGATATAGCTTATATGATATAGGATCAGTCAAAAAAACATTATGGTTAAAAATTCGCTTCAGTTTTTGGTTGTTTTTGAAGGAACCTACTTTGACAATCAAATGCCTTTCGCAAAGTCGTCAACGCCCGACTTTACGTACACCAATTTTTTATACTTGGAGGCTACGTCCCCTGCTCGCTTCGCTCACCAACACCCACCCCTCCATCGTCGCAAACAGCTCAGAGGGGGCCCACTAGAAATTAAATTCAGCTCCATTGAAAAATAATTATTTTTTATTCTCTTTTGTATACAATTTTTAGTGTTATAAATAAATATACTTAAACATGAAATAAGGCTGCTCCAATCATTTTCTCGCCCTTTTTGCTCCACGTTGTACGGATTCAAAACCATGAAGACATCCTTCCCGTCAACAAATGTTTGCGGATCTATAACGTTGATATCCGTTGTCAGTGCCAGGTATTCATAGTTCTTGCTTTGGTTGTTTCGCATTTTATTTTTGGCTACGATGAAATAGAGGAAGATTTTTTCTCTGCCAAACTCAATCTTTAAAATTTCTTCCAATGGTCTTGAAGAGATAAATTCATAGCTTATGAGAGAGCCCCCTGCAATAAAATATTTTTGATTTTTTTCTCTTCCAGGCTGCATTGTAATTTAATTCCTTTTCTACTTTTGCACCTGGATAGGCTACATACAACGGCCCATGTGTGATTATCATGTCTTCTTTATTCACTATTAATCCTACTCTATCGAAACTCTGACTCTGTGATTTGTTTATGGTCATGGCAAATGCCAACCTCACAGGGAATTGCAGACGTTTGAGAACAAACTGCAAATCAATGTCGCCCTTAGTGTCTAGTGTTAATCTCAGTATGTGAACCATTTCTTCGGCTTTGAAGAATTTCACATATCAATATGTTCTTTGTAATTCTTCGTATTACTAATCTAGTCCCATTGCATACTCCATCTGTGATGCAGAGATTTCTGAGCAACATTACTATGCACCTTGTCTTTAGCTAGTGGGAGGCCAGACGGTGCACAGTGGCTCGGAAGCTGAAAATCCGTTGCAAAAATCATGTCTTCTAAACAAATTGAGATATTTTTATGAATTAAATTGCAGTTGAAAGAAAAATATTTAGGCTTTAAAATTAGTATTCATACATGGTGATACGATATCTAAGAGTTGCGCAATATGTTGTTCAAGTCGGATTTTGTTGCCTGTGCAATATTCGCTCTTGAACAATACATATGTACATATTTTGTTTATATTCTCTAAACCAATTAAGATATTTTAATGAAATAAATTGTAGTTGCAAGGAATATTTCTGAGATATCTGAGAGCGGTGTTAGGAAATTCAAATATTCGGGTGGATATTGAAGAGCGGCACTCTCTTGATCAGCTTCATCAGTTCCCATAGAGTCGACTGTCAATCGAATGACACTTCACAACATCCCCCGGATGTGTATTCTCTATCAAGAGTAGACAGATTTAATTTTTCACTTTATCACTTCTTGAGGCTAAAATTGCTCTCGTTGCCATTTCTTCAACATTAATATCGAACGGATACATCTCGTCGATTACGTCTTCACAGAGCATGTCCTCTGGTATATCTAATTCTTCTATTTTGTAGTCACCTACATCTAACAGCCAATTGGCATATTCTACAGAGTCTCCTTGAGCTCTCATATTTTTTTCAGTTTTAGTTGGTGGAATTTATCCCACAAGGGCGATGTCTTCAAACACGCGTCTAGTATTTGGCGCTTTCCGCCTTTCTTCACTACAGGCAACACTTGCCTAAAGTCTCCACCCAACACAACGATCTTCTCGGCGAACGCCTCTTCGCTTGCGTATATATCGCGGAACGTGCGGTCTATCATACTCAGTATGGCTTGAGGTATCATCGAAGCCTCATCCCAAATAATCACGTCTACGTCCTGTAGTTGTTGCTTCATTTTTCTACTCCAATTCAACGTTCCGTGTTCATTACCAATGTGTAATGCAAATTGAAAGTCTTGTGAGCCGTTCGCCCGTATGCAAGAAGTATTGCATGGGATCGCTGCCGATGTTTTAATTAATTATGTATGTCCAGGCAATATTTGCGATTTTTCTCTTCAAGGCCTTGCGCTTATGAACTAACGCTTTCTAGAGAAAAGCTACCGGTTCCGACGTTCATCTATAAAGAATAACTTCTGCGCGGATTTACCCAATATCGACCTTCCTATAACGTCGCGAGCATGTTTCTGGTCTTCGTTCATCTACTGGTAAACAGGCGCTATTATAGGCTGATTTATGAAAATTCATCAAAATCATGAGAAAAAAAAACTTTTTTATATAATAGAAGGATATAGCATAGTATTTTATTCGCCTTGGAGCATTTCAACGTTGTAGGTTGCTCGCCTTTCTCCAGAGCCGCATTGCCTTATAAAATTTTTATTTATTTTCAAAATATTTACAAGCAGACCTCAACTAACTAAGAACTCACTTTAGGCCTCGGCTAAAAGAACAAAGAATTTTGAAAAACCAATATGTCATATTTATAAATGGCGTATTTGACTCTGTCGAAGGCACTGAATATGTTTATAAGTATATACTATACATACTCTATATTAAAGGTCAGACGGTCAAATCTCTTGGCCTTTAGCTGACATCTTATCCATGTGACCCAATAACCGTGAATGCAAATTCGAGTCTATATGAAATGTCACTGGATCGCTCTGAGACATGCATCTGGTTGCTTCTGGTTATTTATTCATTTGTTGGGCACATTGGAGGAGCACTGAGAAGTTCTGGACGCCTGGCTGCTACATTTTATGCATTGTGGGTGGCTATTATGGTAATTGCTTTGCTTGATGCATTGCAGGGAATGGCGTCTCAACACTTCCGTTGACTGTACTTTTGTGTTTGCCCTGCCAACTTACTTGCAGCTTAGTTTGTTCAGCAGCTTGACCTTGTCACAAAGGATGGTGTTTTTCCGATGTGCATGTGGTTTTCCTTTGCATCCGGCATTGAAAACGTGGAAACGTGGAAACGTGCTACCCGCAGCTACTACTTGAAAGTTAACAAAGTTTTATTGGATTTTTGCGTGTTCGATGGAACCATATTGCATTGAAATTTTCAATGAACTCAAGTTGTAGTCGTTGAAGTACTTCATCAATGTTGACACATTGTATGCCACTTGTTGAATGTTTGAACTTGACCCTAGCATCATCTATTTACTTACCACGAGCCATTCCAGCATCGGAAATGCCTTAAGAGTTTTCTTTAGTATCTTAAGCAGAGAGGTTAAACATGCCAGACAACTAGATTGACATGAGACAGTATCTGTTGCCCACATTTGTCTAAGATTACTTGGTTTAAGTTCCAAAATGCTATAAATAAGTAAGTGTAAATATACTTAACGTTCTGGTGAAAAATTTAAACAGATAGATAAACATGTAAAGTAAGACAATTTTACTTGAGATTTGAAGATTCGAAGATTTACAGCCATGCATGTATCAGCTTCACAAAAATAGCTCTGTTACACTGGGGTTCAATGAATTGGATAAGGTGCTGGCTTAAACAATACATTGACCATTAGGTTTAACGCACTTTTAGCCATCACTCAATAAAGTTGGCATCAAATTGCTCGGAGTTGTTGATGCTGCTTCTGTCCACAGTCTGATTGTGATAGGTCAGTTAACCGTGGGTGAATTTCTGGGAATCAAGAAGAACACTGCACAACGGGGTTTTTGCTACTGCGATGACAGTGAACTTGTTTAATGTTTCTTATGCGAAATCTTGAATAAAAATGGCTGTTTTAATAATCGTTGCTTATAATATTTGTAGAGTTCTTATGTAATAGCTGTAGATAAAGCCAGAAATCATGAGCAAATATATTGACCATATATAAAAAAACATATAGTCAAAGATTTAGGTCGATCGGATGAAACGTAACTTAAAATGGTTCATTCATTAACTTTATAAATAATATTAATTTCGAGATGATAGCATAATAAAGTAGCACAACTCCAGAAAAATTCTTATTTTATGAATATGCCTTCAATTCTTACCATAGTGTGTTTAGTGTTCGAGTTGACCAAACATTCCTTTTCTCTAGTCTCCAACAAAACACATGCCTCAAATTGTGACGCAATTTGATGAAAAGAATATTTTCCAAAATTTTGACCCTCAATTTCCTCCGTGAATGGATTGAATGAATTTATGAATGGAAAAATAAATAATAAATGAATCAATGAATGAATATTTGAATAAAATTTTGATCCTCAAATTCCTCCGTGAATGAATGAATGAATTTGTAAATAGAAAAATAAATAATAAATGAATGGATAAATGACATTATTTAAATAAATGCATGTTTGACCTTCAATGATTCCTACCGAATGAATGGATTGAATATATGAATTTATGAATGATGAAAAATTAATAATAAATGAATCGAATGATCAATGAATATGAATTTATGAATAAATTAACGTATTTACGAATGGCCGGATGAACAATTAGACTGTGGTCTTTTTCTTCAGTTGATGGATGATTATGAATATATAAATGGAAAAATACACACTACTACTTTAAATGAATCAATGAATAAATATTTCGAATAAATGCATGGATGAATACAGTTTTTATGATATCAAATGCAATGAATGATTGAAAATGGTACTGATTCACTGAAATGAATGATAGAAAAATTCGATGCTATAGAGGATGATACGAATGATGAATTTGAATATGAATTTATCGCCCTAATATAAAATAATGGATTTCACCTCTGGAGATAAATAAATGGATGGAGTGAATGTAATTAATGAGTGTTTAATCAGAATGAATGGATGATTAAACTTTTGAATAAATTAATGGATGAATGATTATGAAAGAATGAATGAATTAATGAATGAGTGAATGAATGAATGAATATGAGTAAATCAATGGATTTATGAATCAATAAATATATGAATGAATGATTATGACTGATTACGAATGATTATGAATGATTGTGAATGATATTTTTATATTTTCATCGGGACATAATAAGAAAGGAACATTTCCACAGGATTATTGGAATGAATGATTGAAACTTTCGTGAACGGCAGATGCATACGTAGCATCTTCGACATTAGATGTCATGATGTGCCCCAGTATGAAAAAGCCTATAAGTGAATAAATGAATTGAGTGAATGCATGAATGCAATGGATGTATCAATGAATAAATGTAATTAATTGAATAGATGAATGACGCGATTGATAGAATGTACGAATTGATGGATGAATGATTATGAAAGAATGGATGAATTAATGAATGGGTGAATGAATGAATGAAAATGAGTAAATTAATGGATTTACGAATTAATATATAGATGAATGAATGATTATGACTATATTTTCATAATAAGAAAGGAACATTTCCCCAGGATGTTGGAATAATGTTGAAGCTTTCGGAACGCAGATTCATAGCATCTTCCAATTAGATGTCAGATGTCAGATGCGCCCCAGTACAAAAAAAATCTATAAGTGAATAAATGAATGAGTGAATAAACGAATGAAACAATGGATGAATCAATGAATAAAGTAATTCTATAAATAAATGACTGAAATGACGCGAATGGTCGAATTTACGAATTAATCAAGAAATGAATGAGTAAAGAAACAATGTTGGATATAGTTACAAAGAAATAAATTTTTACATTAATACAATCCACATTAAATTATAAACCAAAGTTGAATAAGATTTGATTGAGATTTATTAAGGAAAAAGTGAAAATTCAAAAAGTAAATTGATACTTTTGAAAAAAATAATATATAAAAATAATATAAATAGTAAAACACTCGATTTGTTATGCGTTTTAATTGGCCCCCCTATTCCACATACGGAAAATTCTATATGATTATCCAAAATGGTATATCTTAACAATTTCTGAAATTTTAATTAGATAGATAATTTGGACAATATTGCAAAGAACATTTTTATTCTTCTGAAATTGCTTTAGCGATTCTTATTAGGAAACAAAAATGGGTTAAACTACGCAACCAACATTTACAAATATGTCGATTTATTAATTTTCTTGTACATCAGAAAACCTATTGAATATTTTCAAATCTTAGCTTGTTAAACGCAAGTCTTTCAATCAACTTTGTCCAATTTTCAAAGCTACTATTGCAAGCAGAGAAGATCGAAAGAATAGTTCTTTTTCGTTTTGCCCAAAATTATTAAGAGTTAAATTTTTTCTAAAAATAAATATAAAATAAGATTACTGGAACTAAGTTAATTATTGGCGGCATATTTGTCAAGTTAAATTTTATAAGTCCAGCTAAGTTAGTCAGTATTATAAGTAAAAATCAAATTGTATATTATTTGAATGAGGAGTCAGTCGAAAAAATAATTGCACAATAAAATAAATTAGCATTCCAAATACCATTTCAAAGTGTGTGTCTAATTAGACAGTCTTCGGGGTCACTCTTTTATTGTATCTAAAAAAATTACATAATAATGCTTACATATATTTTCTTTTTTAATTTCTTATCTTAAACATCATTGTAAAAATAAAATTATCAATAATTTCAAATATTTCAATAATAATTAATTTGGTAACACTTTTTGTCCAAAGTTCATCGAAAACGTGACGTTTGGTTTTGTTTTTCGTACTGCGTACAAGGATTTAAAGAGAAAATCTATATACCATCTTTAGTATTTACAAATTGAACACATTCTCAAACTGAAGAAAATTTGAAAACAAAACTCATTTATAATATCCATCACTGACTTTGTTGCGCAGTGTAGTTTCTATTGTCACAATGAGAGCACTCAACCCTGAACCCATAAATAATATCAAATACACATAAATAATACCACAGCAAACAAATATCCCAAATATGTTATGAAACTAATATAAAATATATACGAAATAAATCCGATGCGAATTCATTTTTGTCTGCTGAACTTTAATGCTTGACCTTTCTAGTACAACGTTAAAAGCTTTTGCCGGCAGCTGTCATACAAAATACGATTCTTCTATATCCTTGTCGAAAACAAGATGATAAGGTGAAGAATGACCAAATTGCCTTGTTGTAATATTCAGGGTCAAAGAAAAAATAAAAAGTGTATATATTATATTTAAATGAATTGCAATATGGTGGAACAAGCACAAATGCCAGAACTAGAAGATGCTCGGAAAAACTGCTCGAAATTTGTCGTGACAAACTAATATAAACACAGCTCTTTGTGCAAACAGCTATTGTTAGGATTTCGTATGCCAATCAAAATAGAATCTTATATGTTTATCAGGTAAATATAGGAAATGGTTCAAATGTGCAAATGTATCAGTATCTGTGTATCTATGTTTGCTAAAGTCACAGCAGATTGTGTACAGTAGCTTTAAATGCACAAACTATGATACCAAGATTAAAGCTAAGATAACATTTATAACAATAACATGTGGCACGTTTATGGTCGGGACAGTCCGAGTCTAATTTACCCTGCACTTTAGGGTTCTCACCACATCTTAGTTTTCCACAGTTTTCATACGTTTTTGTATGAAGGATGAAGAGAAAGTCTATCAGTACAGTCAGTGAAAATTTGGTATTAGCATACTCCAAAAAAATAAGAAATATTTGTTTTTAAGTTGTATTTTCAAGTTGATATAACTCCTTTAACTTCGTAAGGACTTGCGCTCCAGTAACTCCGTCCACCGTATACTATCCTCCCCCGTAACTCACGTAGTATTATAAGGCTGAAAATAGCGAAACGTGTTTAAATAAGTGTTACTACTCTACGTATCGATGACTTGCGTATACTGAAAAGAAATAAATCGGTGCTAATTAATCAATAAACAAGACAGTTGAATAGTATCTTCGCAGAAATTCTTTAACATAAACAAGAGTTGTGTAACATAAGTAGTTACTAAGGGGCTTGACCTTATACGCAGTTGCCAGAGGTAACGAACCCTAAGCAGAGTTGCAGAAGTGCCAAGGTGCCCAACTAAAAAATGTGCCTTTCTGTGCAACACAGCAACTTGCGTACGACAAGTAATGCACTTCTGCCCAACGAGTATTGTTCAAATTACTAATATCTGCCAGTGTGTACACCATTTTCGTTGTGGCTAGTTTTGGTATTATTATTTAGTGCTGTAGTGTTAGAAAACTAGAAAAGCTGTTTGTAAATAATTATGAAAGTAGAGCACTTCTGCCTAAGACACTTCCGAATCAAGCAGTAAACGGTAGTATTTTCGTCATTGGCACTTTTACAAAATTAATCCGAATCGAATGTAAATCTGAAAGCCAATTTTAATACAATGCATATTTCGTCACAAGGCATACGGCAAATAACCTTTCGTCCAAAAGATCTCTGTACAGTCCTAGTTCAAAAGAACCATTTTGATGCGAAATTTGTAATTAAATGTAGCTACCCTTTAGAAGTTTTCGGAAGGTTTTTATATAGAAATGAAAATACTCGTATTTCCAACATACTCTATTGGCATTAACATTTGAAATGCTTGCTTGTGAACCAATCAATTGCTTAATCTTTAAATTTACCTATACAGTACGCATTCCAAATATAGATGTGATATCTTTGTGCCGCGAGACGGCTAATAAATTTGGGATTACTTGCATATCCCTTTGGGAAACTGGATACCCTCAGACCGATTAACGTAGCGAACTTGACTAAATTGCTGGATGTTTTATCGAGATGAATATTTTTGTAATTTCTTTGTAACTAATTTTGCACATGACCGCTGGGATGAATTTTTGGGTTTGAGTAGTTTAATACTCCAAATGAAATATCTCGCCCATTACACAGTAATATGTAAAAAACCAAAATTTTGATAGATATTGGCAGTGTGAGAAAGGGCCTAACGGGAGAATAAATAAAAAACCGCACATAATGATTTTTAAGCCCTAACCTCCGTGGAGGAGTACTAAATGGAAAAAAAAAATGATTTTTAACATGAATTAATAAATATCGTATAAATTCCAGTACGTAGCATAGAAAATCTTGTCGTGACAAAATAATCTATACACCTGTACCTCGGCTTACGCGGTACTCGTTTTACGCGGATTCGAATTTACGCGGTTTTTAAAATCAAAAAAAAAATTTTTATATAGAATTTTGTTTTAAAATATAAATAAATTTTAAATTTTAGTTTTACTATGGAAAAAGCGAAAGTTACCAAAATAAAGAGAAAAAATTATTTCTTTAGAAACCAAAATTGAAATTTTGGACCGCTTAAAAAATAAAGAAAGGATGGATCTTTCTTGAAATGCTTCTGGACAACTTATTATGAAGCCATTGGTAATTGGCAAAGCTAACCGACAAAGATCGTTTAAAGGTTTGAATATTAACAATATAACCGTTCATTGGAAATCCAATAAAAGAGCTTGGGTTACCGCAACGTTGTTCAATGATTGGTTCCATAACATTTTCGTGCCAGATGTGAAAAAGTATTTAATCAAAAAAGGGCTACCTTTTAAAATCCTTTTAGTTCTTGATAATGCTCCAGGACAGCCTCAAGACTTGCAGCATTAAAATGTTGAAGTTGTGTTTTTACCTCCAAATATGGCGTCTTTGCTGCAACCTCTAAACCAAGGGATAATTTCGACTTTCAAGGCCCTCTATATAAAAAAGTGGAAAATGAAAAAACTCTTCCAATTAGACAGCCACACAAAAAAATTTTTTTTTTCGCGTCTGGAGGTCAGACCTTGTTTGTTTCGGGGTCGCTGAATCAGAATCCAAGATACAAAAAACCCCAGCATGTCAGAGTTTCGAAAACTTAATAAAATTTTTTATTTTTGTTCAATATACGGCTAAAGGGCATATTTTGAAGGTTATGTCAACAACGTGACGTGCTATTGTTTTTTGGACGACGGATTCGGATTTAGCGACCCCAAAAACAAATGGTAAACATGGTTTGACCCCCGGTCTGGAAAAAAAAGGTAATGAAGTTTTTGAGGTTATGTCGAAACCCTGACGTGTTGGGGTTTTTTGGACCTATCTACCGCGTAAACCGAGGTACAGGTGTATATATAAAAATGAAATGCTGTACGCTTATGATCGCATTACTCTGAAACGCCTGAACGAATTTGCCTAATTTTTTTTTATTTTTTGTTTGTTATGGTGTGTTAAAGGTTTATAGCACAAAAAGTTTTGATTTGTATAGGAGGGGGTTGCCACCCCAAACTTTTTTTTTTTCTTCATTTTTCGAACATTTTTTTTTTATTTTTTATTTTTGTGTGGCGTTGTCAGATTAACTAATGTTGATGTTTTTCGTGTTACGGGTGTTCTCATGAACGCGTTGAAGAATTTCAAATATGATTTTTGAGTGTGTTTTTGTTAGTTGTCAATATTGTGTATTGGGTGTGTATCGTGAATATAGCATAGTAGAAAATTGTTCAACACCGGGTATTGGACATTGCGTGCAGACAGAGCCGTACTCGCAAAGGGGTTGAAATGTAGTGTCTAGTGGGGCATGAATTTATTAGAGATGCGAGCTCTTTTAAGAATACTTAAGTTCGTCCATACGGCTTTTTAGAGAGTCATGAATGTCAACTAATCCAAAAATCTATAAAATGCTAGAAAGCTCCAAGTGCCTCGTACGCGGGGTTTGTGAGCAAACAGTGCTGCCCATTATTTTTTTATACAAGCAGCTGCAATATTAGTGGCTAGATGGCGCCAGCAATAACAGCAACTCTTCTTAAAAACAAAAAGTTAATTTGCAGCAAGTGGTTTGATAGCAACTCTTTCAAGCAAAAATATTTTTTTATTTTAAAAGCAAGGGTCAGTTTTTGAGGCTGCGTACTGGCTATAAAAAAAATATAATTTTTTTGTAAAACAAATTTTTATCTAATATACCCATGCTTTTTTATTTTTTGTATATTTTTTAAATAGTAGAAAAAGCGGTACAAATATATTTAGTAGTTATTTAAAAACGTTTAAATTTTATTTTTTTCTTAACCAATCCTGAACACGGTATATTGCAAACTAAGTTTTATAGGAATGTTTTATTTAAACTTTTAATTGACTTGCACTATTAATTTTTTGTTGCAAGTTTTACAAATTAATAAATTCGAGTGTCTTCAGTCCTGTGTCCAACGCCGGTTGCAGCTCAGGTCCAGAGGTGAAGTCTCGAATGTTCTTTATGTTGTAGTTGGAATGCTTATTATAGCTTTCCTATCACTAGCCTTGTGGCTTAGCAATAAAACAGTATAATTATTAACGGCTATAGCCGGAATATTATGTTTATTAAGTACAATTATATTTGTTGTAAAATATGCTTGATACTGAGCACATTTGTTAAGTACAATTATATGCGTAGTAAAATATGCTTGTCACAGAGCACAACCTTTCTGTTCAAAGCCGCGTTGTAAAAGAAAGAACAAAGGAAGTAACACAAGTGTGTGTGAACTGCAGCGTTGCCATCTTAACAAACATTGAAAACCATGCAAAACGATATATATCGCCAATAAATGGACAGGCGTTGCCGGACCTTTTCATATGTCATCGGGAATATGGTTCATGCATGTATGTTTGTTAACTTATACATACTTTATTCAAAAAATAAATTATTTATTAAACTATCAAATAAGCATATGAATAGAATTTATTTTATTTATTTATATAAAGCTAGCTTAAATTTAAAAATAAATCAACTAACTATTCCGAATTATTTTAAATCATTTCCGTTTCGACTCGTAACTTTTAGTAAGTCTTAACTGAATTTAATTAAAATCGAAATATCTATTAGAAACTAAAAATTTGGTAAAAGCCATAGATGAAGCCATAGATGAAGCCTTTAACTAGATATTTGTCCGCTTCTCATTTATCCCCGTAACGCTTTCGTCTGAGCTGATCGTATCCTTCTATCTACAGATCCTATATGCCCCTTACGCTTTGGTTATAGGGTATCATAATGAACTGCATCTAGTGCAAGATTTTCGGGTTGAATAAAATTCGAGTAAACACAAACAGTGCTGTGCAAACTGTCAGGCGATTTCGAAAGATCAACAAAGACTTTGGATGATTTGTGCTTTATGACAGACACGAGTAGAAATTTATGATCTGAATTTTACGTTAAATCTGTGCAAACAGTTGCAACTGTACGGAAGTTGTAGTACAATTTAATGGCCATGGGTTGAAGGTTGCTTACGCTTGGTAGTTAAAGCTACGATTAATGGTTAGGCGCTATAAAAATCAGTGCATACTTTGGGGCGCTGATAGGTTTAACTTTTGGGGTAAATGTATTTTCCATGTTTGCTTGTTGTAGCCATCAGCTACTAGCTGGATGGACTCTGGATGTTTATAGCTCAATTAAGTTCATCCTGCTGCCAGTCAATGACATGTTTGGCTTAAACAAAGAACGTGTGTGGATGGGTGCATGTATTTGGCCAACATTTATATCAATTTACGCTTTGTGATCTCAATGACGTCTGCAATGTCGTCAGTCGTAGCCAGCTATTAAAAATCAAACCCTACCTATATAAGTTTTATAGATATACTTACCTCTAAATGACTTTTAAACCCACTGCATCAATGGCTTTGGCTTTACATTGACTTGCAAATGCACATGCAAATTCTAAGGTTAACTCTAATGCTGTTTATTAACCAGGCAGCTAGGCAAGGACGTTCAAGGGTTCAACAACCGGTACAACAACAAACAGTGCCAAAGGTCAGCCATTGTCCATAGACGTCAGCATGTTGAAGGCAAGGTTTAAAATGCTTAAAGTTTTTTCTACCTTAGCCCGCTAATATCATCAGGCAATGCACGTAAGGTTCGCCGACGTGTTCAAGGAACTTGTTTACCTATACACAAAATTCCTTTCCGCATATGGGTTATGTTAACTGGGTTATGGATTTTGTATTTTAGTTAAATGTATACTCAGGCCAGTGGATGGCTGAGCAAGAGAACGTCTAGAGGACCCACTAGAGGGGAAGGGTGCAGGATGCCCTTACGGCTTCACAACGGTCCTAACGATCCCTAAATATGTTTATTATGACAAAAATCAGGTACATTTTGTAGTCATTTTTAAACAATTTTCCGGATGCAAGCAAAAAAAAACAGTAGGACGGCAGAAGCGCAAGTTCACTAGATGGCGCCAGCAGTAACAACATCTGTACTGCAGCATATTAGCAATTATTATTTATTAGTATTTATTAGCAATAAAAATCGACATATTTTTTACAAAGCCGTTTACTAATTATAATTTATTGTCAACTTTTTAGTAACTAAGTGACACTCTAACAATCCAAACAGAGCATTACGTTAATTACACAGGGTCTGGAGGTCAGACCATGTTTACTACATGTTTTCGGGGTCGCTGAATCTGAATCCGAGGTCTAAAAATCCTCAGCACGTCAGGGTTCTGACATTACCTGAAAAAACCTCATACAAAATTTCATTCGAGCCGGGGGTCAAATATTATGATTATTATATGTTTTTTTGGTCGCTGAATCCGAATCCGTCGTCCAAAAAACAATAGCACGTCAGGTTGATGACATAATCCTGTTTTCTAAGTTATTTAACGCTTTAACGTTTAGACTTTAGCCGTATATTGAACAAAAATCAGTTCAATTTTATAAAGTTTTCGAGTTTATGTCTAAACCCTAAAATGCTGGGGTTTTTCGGACCTCGGACTTAGATTCAGCGACTAAAGAAAGTTATGGTAAGCATAGTCTGACCTCCAGACCCGAAAAAATATGTTTTGCTGTGTTAGTTATAGCTCTAAACTGTGTAACATCTAACTTTGATCAAAAAAATTGTTCTGTGGCGGATCCAGGAGCGTTTCGTTCCAAGCTCAAAATTTTTTTTAACGGTGTGGACTCATTGGTTTGATTGTTAAATACTCAAATTCTGAACATGCCCATCAAAATTGGATGCTCTTCGGCAGGCATACATGGTGTTTTTTTTAGAGTTACAGAAGTTTTAATCATAAAAAATAAAACCAAGAAATATAATTTTCATATCAATGAAACGGGCCTTTATTGGCTTAATAAAACATTAATTTTTAAATGTGATTTCGGCCATGTGGCTGGGGCGTAATCTGGAATACCATATTTCACAAGCTTTCAGAGATTTGTGTCGGCAGTATTTCGTCTAATAACTCTTTAAATGTTGATTACCAGGAGTTCAATTGTCTTTGGTTTATCGACTGTAGACAAGTGACAATAATTTTCTGTAGAGGTTTTGGTGTTTCGACAAAAGTTTGTGGATTATTCTCACTCCAAATGCGACAATTTTACTTATTTACTTACCCATTCAATCAAAAATGGTTTTAATCGGAGGACAAAATTTTGAGTATGTTTGACGAACTAGACCATTATTTTGATAAAAACCATTTAAATCTGTCTGTGTTGCCAAGGCAAAGTTGTGAACCTCTAAAAAAACACGCTGTATGTCTAGTTCAATATTAGCTCAATTTCTAGTCAATGGATACTGTTAAAAACCGAACAATCGCAGACTATAGAAGCTACACAATCAAAAATTTAATATGACAGATTCCTAAAAGTGTCCCAAACATTGAAATTGGCAGATCCCATATAAAAATACTTATCATAGCCTCGGGTGGCAATTAATCAATTTTTTTTCAAGTAAAAGGGTCCACTCGCAGAGTGGTGGGGCACTGCGACCAAAAGGTCTTTTGTACCCTTAAGTTAAAGCAAAAGGCTTTCCGCTTTTCGCATGAATAGCATTAAGGTCTTTTGTTGGTATTGACCTGAGATGGCAGGGACTAATCACGTTCCTTTCCCAAGTGACAGGCTCTGTCCCATACCTGCGCTGGGCAGTCACAGAGAATATGTCTGGTAGTTTCATCGTCTTTTAGACAGAGTCTGCACTCTGACGAGGCCGATAGGCCAATTTTTTGTAGATGATACATAACAGTGTGGTGGCCAGATAGGTAAACTACCAGGAGCTTTAGGTCCGCTCTGCCAAGAGCTTTTGTCTTGATCACATCCAGAGGTTTGACAAGCACTTTTGCTTGACCAAGCCCCGGAAGGGAGAACCAGTATCTCCTTGGCAGTATACAGTATCCAGCTTGGCTATCTTAAAAAATATATATGATTTCTCCCCTAGTTCCCTTGTGAAGGAGTCTAAGGGCGCAGATCTCTATGGCATTAAGCTTGAAAGACGTTGAGCCAGATGCCCATTGCGGTTCCGTGATCATAAGATCTGATCTACAGCAGATCGATACGTCAAAATTTTAACATTTTGTTGTCTATATTTTCCTTAAAAATGTCCAAAACATAAACATTGGAAGATCTTTATACAAAAACTCTTATCATTCCTCCGTCCTACTGTATGTATACCTAGATTTCGGAGACGATAAGACACAGAGATACGAGAAGTTTAAGTTTCTTGAATTATATCAATATTTTAGCTGCGTTCACCCCTTGTAACCTTGGAAAGTCCTCAAAAGGAATATGCAGAAATACATTTTTTTGCTGAAATAAGATACACTGTCGCGCATTGCCTCGTCTACAGTGCATTTTTATTTCAAGAAAAATTCGCTACAATTTTAAGGGTATCCAGACGTGTATGCTCCATAGTTTGTGCTTTAGATTTGTTTGATTGCTGCTTTTGTAGCTGCCATAAGTAACACGTACGTGCTTGTATTTATTGCGTTTTGCTTTGGCAAACTTTATTTAGTTGCTGCTCCACTTTGGCCCAGTTGTAAAAATAGTCTCAAGGGCTATTTGCAGAAGGCCCTTAGGTTAGAACCAGTTCTAAAATTAGTCGGTGAAAATTACTTGAAACTGGGTCGCCAAAAAAGTATGCAACATTTTATGAAAACTCTAATCGCCGTCTGTGTGTGTGTGTGTGTGTGAGTGTTATTGAAATAAAGTGTGTGCATGTGTTTTATAATCGGTTTAAAGAGCGTGCACGTGTGTCGGTAAATGGAACCAATCCCGTGGATGGGCCACGTGTGCCAACTGTATATTGTTTGGTTGTTGTTGATTTTTTTCGCCTACTTTGTTAGGATTTCTTGAGAACTGCGCGTGTTTTGAGGAGCTGCTTGCTTAGCTTATTAGCTGCTGAAATCGATTACAGGATGGATTTGGAGAGGTACTCTATGGAATTGCTTACGATATGTCACTTGGTTAGTGCTTTTAATGGATATATTTTTATACGGCAGCAGTGGAAACAATAAGTATTATGAAACGTTTGCTAAATTTTTTTGTTTTTCTTTTTATATTATAATATGGTATGTACTCAATATTTTTAAAGAGTTGTCGTATCATGTGCACTTACTTAAGCTTAATGCTTTGCTTTGCGTGTTCTCATCTGATGGCTTATTTTACATTTTTAATTGGCATTACACTGGAACAGGCACGGAACCAAAGGGGGTTGTCAGGTCTATAAATCGTATTAGAGATTTGAATTGGAAAGGATTTGGACTTATGCCGCCATTTTAAAGTTCGTACTATTTTGTCGTTCATAAAACTAATCCCATTTCCTGCTCGTAAATTAATAAATTTTCTTTTTAGCAGACACTTTTTCTATGTGCTAAATATGATGGCCAGATTTATTGGCATAAGCTCTAAATATTAAATTACTTGCCAAAAATTGCGTGCTATTGCCATGAATTTTTTGAGTCACCGATACAATCTGTTTTGGTTGTAGACAATATTTCTTATAATTGCCATATAACCGATCTACGTCGATTTTTTTTAGTACTTTTTTAAGCTATTGATCTAAAATGATCTTTGTTTGAATCATTTTAACTCTGAAACGCTTGCATAATTGATTAAGCTAGAAGCACTATTGTAGATTTTAGAATTATTTCCTATTAGTTAAAAACATGTAAAGCAGGCATCACTGATAAAAAATTTTATTAAATTTATTTTATATAATTATAAAGTTAAAATAACAAAAGTTAATAGGAGTAAGTTTACCGCCGTTGCTTTCACCAATTTACGTCAAAATAACTTGCAGATTAGACACTTTTTGTTTTTAACGCTTTACAAATATAGTTGTTGTTACTGCTGGCGCCATCTAGCGCCAATTACGGCACTATTATTTTACAAGGCTGCTGGATTTTGTTATGTGTAGTTTTTTTTTTGGTTTCGACTCTGTTCTGATCTTAAGAATATTTTCATATTTTAAGCTTTTTATTTATTAAATTTAAGTAAAAAAATAACATTAAAATAAGTGTTTTTTATGTTCGATAGTCATAAAAAATGATTCAATCATCCATTTTCGTTTTCTTTATCTATATGTATTTTTTCATCTATAAACCAATTTTCTGAAGAGGAATAAAAAGCTCAGAACAAAAAGATTGTAATAAAAACTGTAAGAAAAATACAGAATATTTTTTCAGAAAAGTGGTTAGTATAAAGTGCGCTGAAATTAATTTAAATATGCTTTTTTTTTTATATATCCAGCCAAGTAGTCGCAATCGATAACATAAAAAAAGTTGCATCGATTTTCCAAAGAGATCTTGGTTCTCTCAAAAAATTTAACCAAAACGTAGTAAGTGGAATTAAAGCAAAAAAAGTAGAGTAGATTGGTCAGAATGTGATTAATTTTTTTTTTATAGTTTTCATCATTTTTATTGTGTTAATAAAATGAAAGTTTTTTCTTAGGTAAATAATAGTGCAACAAAAAATAAATTTTGTATATATAAGTGTTGTGTCTCGATTTTAACATATCTTCTGATATCTTCATAATATAGCCACCGATATTCAGTAAAATATTGGCCAAGTAAGCCTCTGTCTAGGATATTTTTCAAGTGCAAGCATTTACTCGAAATTTGCTGGAGCTTTTTTTAAAATGTAAGTTTTTACTTAGGTAAATAATAGTGCAACAAATTAAATGCCTAAATTTTTTATAAGTGTTGTGTCTCGATTTTTGCGTGAATCTTCTGATGCTACCTAATTTTTTGTTAAAATAAAATTATTATCCACCCCAGTAATTTCTGATATAATTTTATTTTGATTTAAGAACTTTCGGGATGTCTGTCCATCGTTTGTGTTACCTTATTTGGGTGAAATGGAACCTCTAGCTTAAATAATTCTGTCATGAAATATGGAAATTCGAAATTCAAGATTATAATTCTTCAGTTATCCAATTTCTAATTTTTTTTAATCGCTTGAGAAATTCTGAATCAGTGTGTAATCGTTTTAAAAAATGTTTTCATAAAAATTTTGATTTTGATGATAATAATAATTTTTAATAAAGATTTTGTATATTTTTCAAAATTCTAAAATTGCTTTTTTAAAGATGTAGTAAATATTTTAATTATTTGATTTTCTGGGATAAAGGAATTTTCAAGAAACTTTTTGAATTTTTATTATTTTATTTGCGCTTGGGATTCATTGTTAGAACCATATTCAAATATTTTAGAGTATCAAACAATTTAATGATACTATTTTATAAAAAAAGTTGTATTTTTAAAATAAGCTTTGAACTCGGATCTGTCCCAGGTTTGTCTGCATTTCTAAGCCGCAAGCTTTTGAAACCCCCGAGAATTTTTCTAAATCCGCCCCACATCCGCATTACATACTTGTAGTACTACGAGTACTCATAAGCGGTACTTATGTGGACATATCATATGACTGACTTGTTCCATGTCTTGGGCACTTGAAACTGGTTTGCATTGAGGAACCGCCAACGCAGACATCTATTTTATTTACACTGTTTACTTAGCTTAAATCTCAAGATATACAAATACTTGATAAATATATAAAACAATTACGAATATAATTCTTTTATAGCAATTAGCGCAGCAGGGCCAGCTCCGCATTGCATATATATATATATGTATATATAGAGTACATGCCCCAGTACCCCCATAGACACTCTATTCGTAGTCTTTCCTATGCCCGCATGCTGGGCCCAATAACAACTCAAGACTCATGGGTAATTTTATATGCAATATTTTTATTTTGATATCAACATTTTCAATTGACGTCAGCCCAGTGCATTAAATGGCAGGGAATAAAAAAAATAAGTTTTAAATTCCCATGCCCATTCACATGTCTAGTGAAATTTTTAATAAAAAAAATTAAATTAAATATTCATATACTAGACTTGTGTAATATTGTTTATTTTTTGTAAATATTTTTCAAATTCGCTTTACAAGATACAATTTGTTGGAATTAAATGGTTATGTTATATACAGGGTGTCCACTGATTTAATCTTACACCTGAGATTATATCGAAATAATAATCGGCTTCGATCGAAATTTTGTTTCGAAACAAAAGTTTTAGAGTTCAAAGGGGGACGTTCAAAAAAGATATTTTCGAAGGTCTGCAAATTCAAAATGGCAGACGTTACGATGGCTGACTATATTTTTTTGAAGAATTCTGGCAGAACCTAACTATAAGATTTTTTCGACAAAACAATGCATTGCGTTAAAAGTAACTAGACTTTTGTAAGAAAAATTTTTCGATATTAGATTGTAGTTTTCATGTCGGAACTCCATTTTTGAACTACATGCTTAGCGCTGTCCGGAAGGTACCATCAAAAAGTGTGCATGTATCTGTGTGTGCGCGATTGTAGGCATGTTTGTTTTTTTCTCGCGAAGAAGGAAATGCTTATCGCACGATAAGCCAAAGTCGGACTTGGGGATGCTAAGATATTTTAGAGTTTAGCCAACTTTCTAAGTATTCTTTGACATCCTTTAATGATGGCTCAAGATAAATGGCTGCGAAATATGAAAGTTCAATAGTATAGCAGAACAGGAAGATAGTGTAAGTTGTAACTTGACCTTACTATTTCTTGACTTTGGGCAAAAATTTGATGACAAAAAGTCATGTCCTTATTATTATTAAGGAATTATTCATATTTTAAACAAATTATAAACGTAGTCATTGCACATAAGTTATTAACAAAGGATTTCCAATGGATCTCTGTTTCGCGCCATTGCTCGTAGCTCGATGATGGATTTTCGGTCTCCCGGTTGAGCGTCCTGCACCAGGTCATTTTAGGTCAGCCTCTGGATCGATTGCCTTGTGGGTTCCATGCCAGAACTGCATGCGGAGACTATGTCTCACAACCATACAACAGACCCGACGTTATGCATGCGTTAAAGACTCGTATTTTGGTTTTTCGCCGGATATTCGGTTCCCGCCAGAATCTATTTAGTTGCCCAAAGGCAGCTCTGGCTTTACGAATTCTGCAGTCTACATCGTCCAATGCTCGATACTAAGGGCGCTTGTATTAGTGGGGTTTACCAGCAAACTTTTCGTTTTGTCGATTTTAAGACTAATTTTTGAGGCTTCTGTGGCGAGTCTATCAAATGGTTTTGAAGGTCCGAATGACGGGATAAAGAGCAAGGACGACAGCGTGCATTCTTGTTTCACACCGCTATTGCATTCAAAAGGATCGCTTAGTTGTCCGCCGTTCAAAACTCGGCTTGAGGACCCAGTGTATGACGCTTTTATGATATTGATAATTTTGTCTGGTATTCCTCTAGCTCAAAGCTGACGCCCAAATTGCTTCCTTATCAAAGGTGTCAAACGCTTCCAGAAATTCTATGAAAACTAAATAACGGTAGAGTTAAATCTCCTCGAATTGCTCAACGATAATACGTACAATGTTTATGAGATCTATACAAGATCTGTTGAGGGCGATAGCCAGCTTGATTTCTACATAAAATGTTGTTAAGCTGGCTCGGAAATGCGGCTTAGTATGATCTGTTTGAGGATTTTCATGATGGTTGTCGAAGAGATATAGCCCTCCAGTAAGAGCATATTTGCTGATATCCTTCTTCGGAATCTTAATAATTTCCGATGCCTTCCAAGATTTAGGTACATTTTCAGAGGTCCAAACAGCTTCCAAGATCGGAGATAACTTTGCATAGCTTGGAAAAAATATGATGACAACTCGACAAGACATCATTGCCTTATAGTCTTGCTATTTTATTTTTGCAAGAATTCGAAAAATCTGGTTCATAAAAAGGAAAATCTAAACAATATTTACTATATATATACTTTCAAATGATTTAATCTTTATACACCCATAAATCCTAATTAAAGTGTTTGAAAGTATTTTCAAATTAAGATATCCCTGTGTTTTAGATCTTGTAATTTGTTCTGTCAAAGAACAGAAAAAATAATATACTCTCGGTTCAGTGGCGGATTTACGGAGGAAGTTTTGGGCTTTAAACACCCCGTGAGCCTGTGTTACTTGTGATTTACTGATGTTTTTTTTGCTTTTCGTGTGTGCTGAATCAAATGCAACTTCAAATAGTTTTCATTTTTTGCAGTAGTAGGTTAAGTTAATAGAATCAAAAAATCCCATATAGAATACCCTCCCCAAGACTTTGATCCGCTACTGCCCTGTTTAGATTTTCCATGTAACTTTGTTTAATAGAAAGAGTATAAATCTCGTCTAATACATATTTTCGTAAATCCTGATTTCAAAATATAATAAAATTGTGTCAATAAAACTAAATTTAATAAGATGTTAATCCAGTTTTAAAATCATATTGCGAAAAGAATACTAGTTTAATAATCTATCAAAAAATTGGTTAGCGAGTGTTATTTGTATTAAATTGTTTAAAATTGTAAATCAAATTAGTTTAAACAGCCTTAATGATTTTATGTAACAAGCGCCGCATTCATTTTTTTATTACCTTTCAACCTATTCATTATATTTAAATTTGATTATTAGTTTTAAAAATTGTTTGCAAATTGTTTAAACAAAACAAATGCCGTGAGTCACAAATGTTTTGATTATTGTTGTTGCTATTCTGGTTGCCATGCAATTGATAAATTGCAAAAAAAACTTATAATATATATCCGCGGGTAAATCCAATAGATTTGAAGTATATTATATTTGGGGTAGAAATAACTGAAACGCTCAATTGTTAACTTCGTTTATTTTTGATAAGGGTCTAGCGCATTTTAAATATTCTTTACAAAAAGAAAGATATAGTATAAAAATGATATTTTTTACTCTTCCATCGCAAGTGAATGTAGATAATTGAGGAAATTTTTTTAAAACAAAAAATCCTTTTATTTATTCTAAAAGAATTTTCATAATAAAGGAAATGCAATTTTTATTATGATTTTAAAAGAAAAAATGTAATAATAAAATAAATTAATATAAAAATAAAATAAATTAAAAAACAAAACAAAAAATTAAAAAAATGTATATAAGAATTATAAATTTTAATGTATATACAGTACCGGACAAAAAAATCCGGACACTTAGTTTTGGCTGCATGCGTGAACTTTGAATCGGCGTTTGCGTTGTAAATTAGCTTATATCGGTTTGAAATTTTTTTATTTTATATGTTATTTATTTTGCTTTTAAGGACCGAGAGGTTTTTCCTATAGAAGCTTTCTATAAAAATAGATAAAGTAAATAGTGAACTGAGTCAAAAATGAGTGATCAGCTTAGGGTAGCCAAATAGGATTTGAAATTTAAAATTTTGTTTGTTTAAAAGTAGTTAAAATTATAAGTAAATTATTTTTATTTAATACGATATTTAATACATTTAAATTATAACTTTTAATATTTTGTTGGCCCTCCATTATTTTTATACCCTGTACCGTATGGTACAAGGGTATATTAATTTGTGCAAGCCGAAAATGTATGTAACATATAGAAGGAGACGTCGGAGACACCCAAAGTTACCTAAAATATGATCAGGGTGAATAGAGAAGTCGATATACCCATGTCCGTCTGTCCGTCTGTCCGTGTGAACGCCTAGATCTCAGAGATGATAAGAGCTAGATTACCAAACTTTCACATTAGATCCCATATTATTCCATAGGAGGCAAATTTATTTTATTTTTTTGATATCGGGGATAAATTATATAGCTCACATAGGGTTGTTTGAGACGACCTGGACAAAAAATAAGTTTTAGATGAATAATTCGTTTGTTTATGAAGATATCGTAACCAAATTTGATCGAAATCGGTTGACTATATCATATAGCTCCCATAGGACCGATCGGCCAAAATAACTTTTTTAAAGAAAAATTCGCTATATTTCGTTTTTAATAAAGATATCGTAACCAGATTTGGCGTTTGGAAATTTTTAGACCACTTAAGCAATGTGCCAAATTTGAACAAAATCGGTGGACTATATCATATAGCTCCCATAGGTCCGATCTTCCAAAAAATCGATTTTTTACAAAATTTGTTGTGTTTCGTTTGTTTGTTAAATATTGGGACCAAATTTGACATTCGTGAGTATTTTATAGTTCCTAAGCACTGTTCTAAATTTAATCCAAATCGTTTGACTAGATCATATAGCTCCCATAGGACCAATCGGTCCAAAAACACGTTTTTTATACAAAATTCGATGTGTTTCGTTTGTTTGTAAAGATATTTGAAATAAATTTGGCATTCATATCTTTTTTAAGGTATTTAAGCACTGTGTCAAATTTTATTGAAATCGGTTGACTATATCATATAGCTCCCATAGGAACGATCGGTCAAAAAAAAATTTTTGCTTAAAAATTCTTCTGTTTTTGGTTTTTTGTGAAGAAATCGGACTTTATTACAAGCTAGTGGTACAGGGTATCCTAAAATCGTCCGCGCCCGACTTTACGTCTGCCATTTTTTATGACCGATTTGTTGGCATTGAATCAACCAAGTTGTGGATTGTTTTAATGGTAATGTCCTTCTACCACACATTTTCCACAATGAAATCCAGCTCTTTTAATGTTTTGGGTTTACCCTTCGTTATATTAATCTTTAAAATATGCCAAAGATTCTCAATAGGATTTAAATCCGGAATATTGCTTAGCCAGTTCAACGTTGGTATGCCCACCTTCTTCAAATAACTAAATACCTAAAAAAAATCGTGCAAATGAAAAAATAATATGATTTATCGATTTTTCCCGATGGCAAGGAGCAGAATCGACCTGAAAAATAAAATAAAAATGTTTGTCCAAAATTCGGTGATACTTTCCTGCGTTAACAGTTCCATCAATGAGGGCCAGATCACCAACTTAGTAGGAAAATCATCTCCAGACCATTCGGGATCCCCCTTGACTTACAGTTGGTCTTAGGCACTCGTTTTAAAACCTCTCTCCGACTTTACGGCGTACGTAGGTCATTCCATCTGAACCAAAAAGGTTTATTTTGGATTGATCAGAAAATATGACGTTTCTTCAATCATTTTAGGTCCAAGACTCGTGGATTTTAGCCCATTGTAGCCTTTTTGCGCATTTTTTAGATTAATACAGTTTTTTTTTGCTGTCCGGCAAGCATTAAGTCCTTCCTCCACGAGGCGTCTTCGCACAGTCCTTGTGCTATTGAAGACTGCACAAATTTGGTCCTTATGTCTTCAGTGGTTTGAACCGATTTTATATTCTAAAACGCTTCTATATTATATTTTCCTTATCGTTCGTCTTCTTCTTCTTAAAATAAAGAAATTTTATTAGTAATAAATTAAAAAAAAAAAGAAATAGTATAAATTTTGTTAAACAAAAATATAGTGATATTTTTAATACAAAAATTTTTTAATTAATTTTAGGTTGGAAATTAATCGGCATAATTAAAAATAATATTACAAAAATATAGTGAGAAATTTTTAATAAAAATTTTTTTAAATAATTTTAGGTTTATTAATTAATTATTAATTTTCAATCGGCATAATTAAAAATAAAATTAATTTTGGAGTTTGTGAGATAAAGGAACAATGTTAAATATTTAGACCTCTTGCACTCTTCGAATTTGGTGGCATAGATTTAAAAAATATCAGCTTGATGAACTTGACTGTGTATTGAAAATTTAAGAAAATGAATTTAAGGAAAAATTTAAGAAGCGAGTTCTTGTGATGTTTAAAAAAATGTATGATGTATGGATACGACCTTTGCTAAATATACATAAAGTGATCAAATTCTAAAAGTTTAATTTCTAAACTGAACCGCTTCATGTATTTCAACCCTATATGTTTTATATATATACTTCGACTATAAATAAGAGAACTTGACGAGTAGGTGACGCCTGTTGTTCATTTTAATAAATGACTTTGCATTCAATGGAAACAATTAACAAAGTGTAAAATCTAACTGTGGGCATCATGTAAATAATGTAAAAAAAACATACATACTCATTCATACATATTGACGCATTAAATTAAATTGCGTAGCCGCCGTGTTGTGCACGTGTGGGCGGCACGATTAATGAGCCAGTTTTACATATATACTCTATATATATATATATAGTGGACAGCTGTCGTCTATGTGGCCTACACCCCCTGGCCAAACCCTCTTGTTATGGCCAATTTACGAGCCACATTTTATCTGCTTTCGGAAGTTGACAGCCCGCTGTCTAATTGTTATCACTTTATATGGCTACACTATGTTATAAATAATTTTTGAGCTCATACGAATATTGTAACTTTTGAAATGATTCTTAAAACATTGACAAGCTGATGAATTTATGGTATTGTCTAATTGATTGATTTTCTAAGGTAATTTTTGTGTCATCGTTGTCCAATGATGACTCGAATGGAAAGTTTTGCCTAAAAAAAAACTCCCTAATGAAGAGATAGAAAGGTTAAGACTATATTTAAATGCAATAAATTTTAGTATAGTTTCTAAGAAAAAAATGAGTATATTTTTCAGAAATAATTTGACTATAATGCTTAAGATTTATATGGGACCTTATATTCCAGAATACTTACTGCGAGAACAAATTATACCGCTTTTCCGGCTTAGAATTATTTGGTTTACTTAATTTGTAATAAAAAAACCAATTCATAATGATATTAAAATCTTGTTTTCCAATATATAATAATATCTAGAAAAAAATCCAAAATCCTAAAATCCAAAGAAAAGGGACTAAGTCATGTCCTACTGTTCACCCTTTTATCAGGATTGCCTCTTTGCGAAGACCATTGAAAGACAATCTTAGGAGCAGGGTTGCTTTTTGACGTGAAGTTTTTTTTTTATTTCCCGAAAACACGTTTTTTTTAATTTAACATTTTTAATAAATAATATATATGTATAATGGTCTGGGCCATTTTAATGTTTTTACCCATGTTAAAAAAAAGAACCTGCTGGAAACTTTTAAATAAAAAAGATAAAACTATTTTCCCCATGTTTGGAATATCATTTAGAATCTTGCTTAGCAAGTAGATTTCAATGAGATTCCATGAACATTTCCAAACTATCATGAAATAATATCTGAAATTTATAGTGAAAAAATATTTATCCTTATAATCATTTCCTTTAAATTAGGAAATTAAGAGAACTATTTATACTTCAGGTAAATAAAGAGCCTGCAAGACTTATTTCATTTCGGTTTTGAAATCTATAAAAAAAAATTAATTGGAAAATTGATCAGTAATGAAAATTTTATGTTATAGAGTATTTTAAAGTCGTCCGCGGCCGACTTAAGCCTTCGCCGTTTTTTATTCTTTTGCAAGTGGAGAGAAAGACCGCCCTGTACATAACCTCAAAAGTAGGAAAAAACGCCGTTTTTTGGGTGCATAACCTCAAATATCTCAAAATCCTGTCGTGATGAGCCTGACGCCGGATTCAGATTCTACGCACCAAATTACTTCGGAAATGACTCTTAGCTTTCCAACAACTGAACCATGTTGACCTGTGTAATAAATTTGATTGCAACTTGAGTTAAATATTATTCCTCTTATGGTCTATAATTCTTTCTAATCCAATTTCAATGCAATCCATTAATCTATTATTTATACTAATGTCTTATAACTCCACCCTGCCTGATACATCAAAGCCTTAATATTTATTAATAAACCTTGCATAAAAATCGTTGCATACTTATTGGGTCTTGTAAGACATTTCTGTGAACTGCTTTATATGCATATAAGTAGAGTATATAAGCCACAAGCCACATAATTATTGTGACTTATTAAGTACTTATAACGTGAACGGATTTGCAGCTCATTAATATTTATACCGTTTATGTGCTTCCAAGAAGCAACAACAACAAAACCAACACCAACCACAAGAGCAAACAGCATCCCAGTCAATGAAGTCAAGTTGTTGTTGGCCAAAAGCAACAAATGACGGCAATGCTTTGGACAGGCCAAACAGAGTAAAAATGCTGAAAAGCCCCAAAACAAACAATGTTCAACAGGTAACAAGTTGCCCAGGTAGAGGTTGTTGTTGTTGTTGGTGTTGGCGTTGTTGTTGCGAATGCGCAAAACGAAGCCAAAAACCGACACACGACTGTGACGTTGACGTTGGCGCCGCTGCCAACGCAATGGTTATGGCAACGTCGACGTCGACGCCGGCGCAGCTGCTATTGGTCTGGTTCAAAAAGCTACCGGTCGTGATTTTTATACGCGTTACACTTAGAACTAAGGGGTATATAAAGTTCATCCGAAGGTATGTACTATATTAAAAATATACTTGTTGGGTGAGGGGTCGACAACATTATTTGATCGCTGGGAAAATTAAACAAAGTATATTAAAGAGACCTTTGGGTTAGATTTTTTTTTATTAATAAAATGTTTGTTTTATGACTATGTTTTTATATATATACTTAAAGTAAAATAGTCACAATGGGTAACTCGGTGATCCGCAGGTCATGGGATTGCCGAACCTGTGTCGGGGGTGTATTTATGTTATTAGCGTTGACGATTTCATAAACTTTAAAACAAACTATCTGTTTAAAGATCAATTAAGTCTTCTGCTAATGCAACTGTTTTTGGGAATAAACAAAATCGGAACTCCAAATTAAAAATAGCTAAAAGAATTGAATCGGTCATTTCAAAAACCTCATAAGTCACTAAATTAGAATTTTTTAGGAATCAATAAAAAACTGTTTCATACACAAACAAATGAGTTTTAACGGACTTTTTTATGCTTAATTTAGTATTTGAGTGATAACAAATTTATATTGTGAATAACCTTAACATTTTATTATTGAAAATAATGAAAAAATCCCTAAAAACTATTTTTGACTTATGTTGTTTTAGCAAGAAATAGGATTAGTGGTATAAATTTTAACCAAAACAACTGTTAAGGTTATTTAAACTTAAATTTAAAATTTAATAAAAAAGTCCGTTAAAACTCATTTGTTTGTGTATGAAACAGTTTTTATTGATTCCTGAAAAATTCTAATTTATTGACTTATGGGATTTTTGAAATGACCGATTCAATTTTAAGCGTCAAACTTAGTCATAAGTCACTGACTAATGTTGTTTTAGCAATGAACGTTTTTTTCACGGTATTATTTGAAGGGAAAGGATTGTATTGATTTATGTAGTTTTTACCCAGAATACGTATCTCCCTTTAAGGAACCATTTTCAGCCAAAAAAAAGCATGTTGCAAAAAATGTGACTTATGAGGTTTTTGAAATGACCGATTCAATTTAATTTCAAGCCAATATATTTTAAATTTCATTGTTTAGGATAAACAAATTTGGTTTTGTTTTTTTTAAATAAAACTTTCCGTGTTTGCTCTATACGATTTTTCTAAAATTTTTTAACAAATTTTATTTTTGCAAACTTTTCTTATTGCATATGCATTTTTTCCCTATTTGATTTCGTAATTTCTTTTTTACCTTTAAAGTGTTAAAACATTAAAAAAACGAAAGAAATACCTGCGAAAAAAAAACTGCTAAAGTCAAAGATATTTCATTAGAAAATCCAATAGCTAACTAATTTAAATTTTGTTCATATTTTTAAATGCAATTTTTTTTACTTACGTTTCACTCGCATATATTTAAAAAATTTGACATATTAAAATTTATAAAATAATTTTTTTGAAAAATTGATCAATTTTGATCCAAAGATATCATCGAACAACAATTTAAAATTAAAAACATTTTAAATATTAGTTTATTAAAAAAAAAAACACAGGCTGGGGTTTTTTGCACGCCGGACTCAGTTTCAGATGTTCCAGTTGCAAATCAATTTAACTCTCAAAAAAAGTGCTTAATCTTAAGTTTAAAATGTTTATTTTTCGAAATACAATTTTTTGATGATATTTCTACAAGAAATTTTTAAAGAAAATACATGTAACTTGAGTATAAATATCATATACTTAAAAAACGTTATTAAGAGCATGTTGAACCATCAGCATCTATAAATCAACAATTTCGAGCATTTAAGCCCTATAAATTCTGCCGATTGGATTTATCTAGCCACAATTTTCACATTATGGAGATTGAATTACATATTTGTATTTTTGTATTTTTGGTGACGCTGATTCGGAAGCTGATTTCCCAAAAACTCCAGCACGTCATTAATTATGCTTCTATAAAAATTACATTTTGAAAGTGTTTTTTCGATTTAAGTTCAAATATTAATTTTATAAGAAATCTGGAATGGAGACAACTCGATGTTCCAAGAATTGAGAGTTGAGTTGTAGAGCTGGGCATCGATTCGATGTAAAATCGATTTAATAGATTCTTTTTATCTGACAATAAAATCGATTCTTGTTTATTGAGCATCCATCTTTTATGTATTTATGCTGATTATAGTTATGAGGTAGAAAAACGGTTTGGGGCTCTTGGCGATTTTGATTCTTTAGGTCATTTCAAGTACATACATTAATTTAAAATAGGTTTTTAATATTTTAAAATATTTAAAAATCAACTTAAACCTTCGATTAGAACGCCAATAAACTTTATTTTTCCTCTAGACTAATGTGTATTTGTATAAATTTTTTCAATCTATTTTTGATTTTTAATACCGCCAGGGGCGATTTTGAGTATTTTATTAAATTTTTTTTTAATTGACAAAAGATCTCAAATAATTCAATAAATTATTAAATTTTTATGTTTCCACTTAAGTTTTTAGTTTTGAAACAGACGAATTATTGATTTTTGGTTTTCTTTTATCAAGTTTTGAATTTTGGTTTTCGTTATTTTAAATTATGAAAATAAATTTAAGTGTATTTTCTATACATATTCTTCTTTTTATTTAGAATTCTTTTCTTATAATTTTGTGCTGTTTTAACTTGTTAACGCAAACCGATGTAGTCCGATTAATCGATTAAATCAATTTTTTGGTGAGAATCGGTCGAAAAGATCGATTCTCGAAAAACGAAGATCGAGCCCAGCTCTACTGAGTTAATCTTAAAACTTAAAGTCATCTCGGGTCTCAGCTTTAATTCTCAATTGAGACATTTTTTTTAGATATTTTTTATCTTTATTTTTTAATAAATTTGTATTCTTGCGCATGTTTTTTTGGTATATAATTTTTAATGACGAAAAATATTTATCTTAAAAAATCAATTAAAAAGTGCATTAGATGAAAAAATAAACGCAAGAAACTTTGCACCTGACGGGTGTCCCATTAGCTTATTTTTTTTTCTAATTTTACTTTAAGTTTTTGTAAATTAATTAAAGAATATTTTTAAAGTTTAAAAAAAATTCGAATTTTCGAAAATTCATTTATGACAATTATTAACAGAGACAGAAGAATTGTTGTTCTAAGATAGTGTGCAAAAATATTGTTATTTTATCATTCTGCTTTCGTGTTTACGTTAAGCCAAACCAGTGCCGATAAGTGTATATTAAAGTCGGTCATGCGCGACTTTGGTTTTGTTTGTTTGGTTTTGCTTTATTTGTATTTGTTTGTTGTAGTTGTCGCGTCGGCAGCGTTCTTTGGATAATAAAACCGGCAACGCGCGCTCGAGCAGCAAGTTAATTTGCAAAAGTCGCTCGCACGTTGTGGTACCTGGGGAAAAAAATCTGAAAAAAAAAGACCATAACAAACCCTCCGCAGCAGACACTGGAACTGCTCCAATGTAGTTAGAACGCGCGTGCGTGCTCTTTTGTATCTCAGTGTCCAGACAGACACACTTAGCCAAAACAAACGCCAACAACATCGAGAATCACATCGCCGTAGCCATCGGCTGCGTCATCGGCAGCGTCATCGGCATCGCCATTGGCATCGACATCGAGCCAGACATCGGCATCTCGGCATTTGTGTTCAACAGTCTTCGTCTCGTATCGTAACCAGTAAGTCATTTTTTCGAAAACGTTACGGCGCGCAAAGCATCTCGCTTTGAAATAATATTTTCATATATTATTATAGTATCTGGAAAACTGCGTTGGCGAATTGTCGCGCTATAATATATTGTTTAAAAAGTTCTCAAACGCGTGTTTTTGGCACATGAAATCAATCAATCAGTCAAGTTTTGTGAAAAATTGTAAAATTTTTGGAAAAAAGCGCCAAATATCACGTCTGTGCATTGTTATAATAATTAGTTTGGGCCAAAGTGAAAACTAAAGCCAATTCAATTTAATCACAAAAGAATTAAAAATAAAAAAAAAGTAAGCCAAAATATAATTTATGCTCAAACTAGCCATATATACATGATATATCTCTCGTATATGGTCACAGCTATTTGAACGGGATTTTTGTATTGTGTTTCAACGAAATTTCATTAAATTTGCATAAAATGTAAGCTCTGGCTTGGTATTTACTATATACTATATAAACATATTGTATCTACTTTGTGTACACATTAACGAAATATGAAAGATTTTCAAACACAAATAAACAATTGCTATATTTATATATTTTATGTGCAAATTTATAAACAATGCAAATAATGCCAAGAAAATTTATTATTGCACGCTTCAATGCAAATAATACGATACCAAATTTTTTTAAATTAACACATTGAAATGGTTTGATTCCAACAACTAATAGTTCATAAATTAGTGCTCAAAAAAGTTAAAAATTAATCCAATTAATTTTGTTTGTATACAATTATTAATTTGCTTGATTTAAAACGTGCAAAAACAAATGAAAACATATTTCAAGTTCAAAATATTTATTAATATTAAAATTTGCCAAGCATTTTTGCCGGCTAGAACACAAAAAATGTTTGGATTAAGTGGAATTTAATTTGTTAATCGATTGCGATTTTTCGATTAAAAATGTTTATCGTTGTAATTAGTCTTATTTGTATTACTGCTACCTGTGGTGTAACTTATTCGGAATGTTTGCTTTTATTCTAAGTGTAAGAACAATTTCAGATTGCAATGGCATCGGGAAAGCAAGTACATTGCCGTTCCGCCTGTTCCAAGACAGACATTTATTGTCTCCCATTATTCTATTCCATTCCGCTATATAAATGCAAAATATTCGTACTTTAAACTGATATACACTTGTTATATCACATTTATTACTTCTACAATGTAATAAAAAATTATTTTCAAGACTTTTACACAGAATGCGAGGTGCTGACGATTTAAGTATTTTTATTACTTGTCTACAAAGGTACTATAAAAATTTAAACTGTTTTCGATTCTTTGAATTTTTTAGCTTTTTTTTGACCCGCAGTTGTTTTAGGATTCCACAAGGGGTCGTATTGGATAACAAACTAAAAATTAAAATCTCAAAACATAAATAAAATAATAAAACTACTTTTCGAAGCCGTCTTTTATGATCCTTATCTTAGAAGGTGTTAGTACGTATCAAATTGTTTTTTTGTGTTTGTGAATTTTATTGGAATATATATTTAAAGAACCTAATTCAATATATGTATTTTTAAACTAAATTGAGTGAAAGAGACAAATTGGATTTAAAATAATAATATCAACAGTGTTAAGTCATCAAATTTTTTATATAAAGCCCTAACGCTTTAAATTTAAGAAAATTTTGTTGATTTTAAAAATCGATGCGGCGCATGTTTTTGGTGCCTTGTGCAGCTAGATCGTTTACCTAAATATGTCAATCAATATATTTTGCGAAAAATAAATTAATTCGAATTGGGGCAACGACAAATAGAACAATTTTTTAATCCTAACAAAACCGAATCCTAATACATTTTGTTAGTCATAAATTAACTCAAATTGTCAAATCACATTAAAAAAGTAAAACAAAATTTTTTTTTAAACCTAAAAACTGTAATTTTTATAACTATTTTAACCTATGCATCCTTGCATTTTTATAACCTGCACCGTATAGTACAAAGGGTATATTAAGCCTGAGCAAGAAGAAAATTTATGTAACATATATAAGGAGTTGTCGGAGACACTCCAAAGCTACCTAAACTATGATCAACTACGTCTGTCCATTTGAACGCCTAGATCTTAGAGATGGTAAGAGCTAAGAGTAATCAAACTTTCACATTAGATCCCATATTATTCCATAGGAGGCAAGTCTATTTTATTTTTTTTGATATCGGTGATTAAATTATATAGCTCCCATAGAGGTGTTTCAGACGACCTCGAAAAAAAACAAAAGTTTTATATGGATAATTTGTTTGTTTATGAAGATATCGTAACGAAATTTGGCAATCGAAAGTTTTTTATAGTTCCCAATCACTGTACCAAATTTGATCAAAATCGGTTGACTATATCACATAGCTCCCATAGGACTGATCGGCCAAAATAACTTTTTTAAAGAAAAATTGGCTATATTTCGTTTTTTAATAAAGATATCCTAACCAGATTTGGCGTTTGGAAATTTTTTAGACCACTTAAGCAATGTGCCAAATTTGAACAAAATCGGTGGACTATATCATATAGCTCCCATAGGTCCGATCTTCCAAAACATCGATTTTTTAACAAAATTTGTTGTGTTTCGTTTGTTTGTTAAGATATTGGGACCAAATTTGACATTCGTGAGTATTTTATAGTTCCTAAGCACTGTACCAAATTTAATCCAAATCGTTTGACCAGATCATATAGCTCCCATAGGACCAATCGGTCCAAAAACAAGTTCTTTGATACAAAATTCGACTGTGTTTTGTTTGTTTGTATAAGATATTGTGAAATCAACTTTGGCGTTCATATCTTTTTTAAGAGTATTTAAGCACAGTGTCAAATTTGATTGAAATCGGTTGACTATATCATTGACTAGCTCCTATAGGAACGATCGGTCAAAAAAAAATTTTTGCTTAAAAATTCTTCTGTGTTTGGTTTTTTATGAAGGAACCCCTAATTTGGCAATAAAACGCATTTAATGTTTTTGAGCAATATACCGGATTTATGTACTCTTTTAAATGTTTTTATTTAGAAATCAATCATACTCGCGTTATTTAAAATAATTAGGAACAGTCTTTTATATTTGTATCCCCTAGACTTCTATTTAAAAAATCAACTCTCACTCATATTAAGATCCATTCCTGTTTCGCCAATACTTCTATTTTGTTGCCATCAGGATGCAACTTATTAAGTTGTGTACAGAGAATTTCTATCAGGCAAGTTCGCCCACATGCTAATTCTGTCGGAGAGTTTTTACTCTTAGAACTATTTTTATTTACAAATCAATGTACGTATTAGCTCGTGGCAAATGCAGTCCTCCACATTAGATTTTTCACGTAAAAAATTTCGGACTTAGAAAGCCTATTTTCTTATTTGTAAACATATGAGAAAAATTTTCAACCAGGGCTATAATAATTCATTTTCTGGCAGATATCTAAAAAAAATTTTAAGTTTTCAAAGTATTGTACTTAGTTGACTTCAAATCGGCTATATCATTTGACCGTTCAAATGTAATCAATAATCGCTTAAGTATAAGACATGGGCGATATTTCCCTATCGGCGAAAAAATTTTGAAATAATTAAATGATTAGTCAAGCAAGAGTTTTTTGGTGTACGAGTATTTATTGAAATTGGTTCATATATAATATTTAAGTTGTAGGGTATCTCAAAATCGTCCTGGTCCGACTTTTTAAATATTTATAATGAAAATTAATGTTTTCATTTTTTTTTGGAAATTCTTCTCGTTGCAAACATTTTGTAACATATATAAATATTTATGCCCGTCAGGAAGTAATATTTATTTTATAAATATTAAGAGAAAGATTTCTGTGATGAGTAGTGACATGTTATTTTGTTTTTATTGCCTTGGCAATATAAATTTCAAAGTTTTATTATGTTTTGTGAAATATTTCAAACATCAGGAATATACTTTTAAACAAATATATTAATTGTATTTTAAAATGCGCTTAACGGCAAAAGCTTTAAATTGTAAAACATTTTATTATTATAATAATTGGGTTATAAAATATTACAAAAAATACATTTTTAAATACGTGTAACTCCTCTATAACCTTTATGCCAACAAAATCAGGACAACTTAAGAAACCATAACCAAACTAGGTTTTTTTTTCGAAGAGTTCCTAAAGAATTGGGATCACGAAATTAAGACGTAAGATGCTTACTTACTTATTTGCTTAAGTTGCTTACTCTGACTAAAAAGAAATTTCTCAAAAGCACTTTAAATTAAAATTGAAAAGAAAATTATTCTCATATACAGGCCTGCAAAAAAATGTAATTGAATTTCCCTTTTATTTTTACGAATTTCCCTAAGTTGCCTTGCTAACTAGCGAAATAATTAATTAAAATTGATTTTTGGTCATATTTATCATATCGGTAGATTCGAATTCAAGGCCATAAAAGCCAAAGCTCATCGGAATTCTATAATATTTAATAAGCAAACCAGGATATAAAAAATGTAGAATATGATCTTTTGAGATTGTGTCACTTCTAAAAAAATTAGAGTTTGTCGGATACGGATATAAAAAAACGTTTTTCGAAAAAACAAAGATTTTGAAAAACACCCTTTATCGATTGCCTACATCTCTTTATAAAACTAACTTATTTTTTCTTTGTTTTCCAGAACGATACCAAGTTGTTATCAAAAAAATTTCGATGATTGGCTCAAACGTTCAAAAAGTGCAAACAAAAAGTGCGCAAGGAAATTTTGATAATTTTCCATTATAACGAATACCTCCAGGTCATCGAAGCACCACCAGCTAGCCATTAAACCAGCAACTACACCAAAGTCAAGGCTATACAAAATAATTAAATTGTTTAGTTAATACCAAAAAATAATATGATAGTGGATAAATCGGATAGTATGGGCGAACAGGCTTGGACCAAGCTGCTGGATGACAAGGAGTGCAGCGGTGCAAGCGGAAAAGGAGCTGTGATTGTCAAAATGACAAATAATAACGAAAATAGTCGCACTACTAGTGATAGTAAAATAAATCCCTTGGATTGCATAAAGGAAACGACACCGCTAAATGTAGAACAATTGACAGCACAGACTGTTGCGGGAGGTGGCAACTCTAGCGCTGTTATGGATAGCTACAATCGTAGTGGCACCGTTGGTTCGGGCATGAATAGTGCTGGCGGGGAGTCCAGTAATAGCGGAACTCTGCTGTCGCGTAAGGAATCCTTTTTGGGATCATTCCATAGACAAATAAGAAGGTCTATAAAGGCAGTTAGCGAATCGCCGGGACCAATTACACGGTGAGTGTCTTTTTGTTACATTGTTTTTTAAAGGCAAATAGAATCCTTATAATTGATATTTAGTTTAGTTAGTTTACTTGAGTTCGTATTTATGACTCTACTTTTTTCCCTAGCACTAAATTGAGATATTTTTGCTTAGATGTAGATATTATTTCTTTTTATTATTTAATGCCAGGAAGATTAAAGTTGAAGCAACTCTCAGGGCCTTTTTAACATGCCGTAACAATAGGTTATTACTAGATTCTCTATGGAATTCCAAAGCCAAAATGGCTTTGGTCTTTATTTTATTTTTATGATGTCGCCGTCTTAAAAACAGAAATCGATTTTAGTATAGAGGATTGCAGTGCATTGTGTTGAAAGTAAATATTAAAATTTTGAAATCATTTTTTTAGCACGCTTAATAATAAACACAATAACTTTGGTTTTAAACAAAACAAAACATACAACTAATGAATCGATTTAAAAAAACACCCTATAGCATGTTTCTACACGAGCACCAAACTGTAGTTCTTTTATGCACACCTTTTATGAGACAAAATAAATTATTAGGAGAAATTGAAGATACAATTTTTTACCTTTAACGAATTAAAGCAGAAAACAGCTGAAAAAAAAGCACCCGATAGCATCTCCGCAATACAAAACTATTCTTTTTATAAGCACGCCAAATATTAACACATTAATTAAGAGAATTTAAGGATAAAACTTTTTAATAATTTGAAAAAAATTTCCTCCTTAAAAATAAGTGGATTGCAAAACAGCTGAGAAAAGCCCTAAAGAAAACACCGGATAACAATTTTTAAGCGGCCAAAATACTTTTATTTTTGAATTACTCTTAAGAAAATGTAATAAAGACAGTAGATCGCAGACCGTGAAATTTGAACATAAAAATTTGCACTTTTTGGCAGGCTGATGTTAGGTAGATTTTAAATGAAAAAAACTCTTAAAAATTATCCCTATACCAAGATTCTTTCTGAGTTTTTTGATATGTTTTCCTAAAATAAAGATTTTAATAATCTTTATTAAGAGAACTTGAAAATTTCCAAATAATTTTTCTTCGAGACCTACGATTTTTTCTATACATATGCGATATTAATAAAACCCCAATAAATCGGATTTATGAAATAACCTCGAAAATTCCTATACATTTTTGAGGTTACGTTAAGAGACTGACGTGCTGAGATTTTTGATATTGGATTAAGCGATTAAAAAACTTGTGGAAGCCAGAACTTCTGAATTTGAAACTTATGGGTAGCTGTGTTTTAAAGTAACCTCAAAACACCCCAAAAAGCAAGTTTTACAAGTCCTGGTGCACGACAATGTGTTGATATTCTTGTCGGTACACACATACATACATCTTTAAAAAAAAAAACAATTACACTGCACAACAGCATGTCTGATAATTGGGTTATGTTACATGATCTTAGTCCAATTTATTATGACGATTTCAAATCTATAACTAATATTTTAGTATCAGCTCTTGTAAAAAAAATATGTATATATTATATTTTAGAAAATCGTATTTTATTTAGTACTTAACATAAGTTGAAGGAAGAGAACTGTTCTGAATGCTCCAACAATAGTCAGCCATCATGAGTGCATGCCAGTAGCCTTGATAGCGTTTCTCCATGATTCAGAGGTCCTGGTGGAATCGCTCATCCTGTTCTTCACTTAGATCTCCAGGATTGGCGGGGAAATAGTAGTAGTAACTTTATGCTCATGTTACATCCAAGGCTTTGAAAGTGACTCATTAGTTTTTTTAACGTGTTGAGAATAGTCAGAGCTTTCTTATTTCCCAAAAAATTTTGAACAAGCCAAACAAACTCATTCCATACCATTTTCTCAATCTCTGTCATATTGTCCGTAAAATTTGAGTCTTTTATTAAAGATATTATCTAAGGACCGTCAAAAATTCTCGCTTTTATCCTTTCTGTACTGAGTCTTGGTTGAATGGTTTTGGCGTTTCCAGATCGTATTCAAAGTCACTATCACTACTGTCGGTATTCGCATCTAACTGCATAGGCTCCTCCTCCGATGCATCACTTTGGGGTTCAGGTAGTATCTTAGGGCTTAAAACACGTCTATATGCCGACCGTATACGAGGATATTCTCATTTGGCTCGGTTTTCTTGGTTAATGCCAGTTATATTGACCAAACAAAAATAACAATCAGCGTAGTTTTTCACGGGTTCCTTCCAGACCATGGCGGTTTCGTATCTAAATTTATTCCTTTTCTTATTTGTCCACAAACTTAGAAACTCAACGCACGTTATGCATACCGATTGCGGAATCCAAAACTTATTTTTCATTTCCAGCGGGTGACCGAAGTAATTTCTGTAAACCTCTTTTACTAACGGTGTCAGATTTAATCGGCATTCTCTAAACATATATTCTCCGCAAATGAAACAAAAATGATTCGGATCATTCACACAAACTCGTCTTGACGATGCCACATCAAATTATATTAAAAAAAACGTTGTATTTATGATTTATCAGCAAACCAGTAATGAAACACAGCGAATTACTGACGAAAGCTATAACTCGTAAACAAGAGCTGTTACAAATTATATGAGGGTATATTTAGAATCAGCGACGTCAAATTAGTAAACATCATGTGAAAAAAGTAATTCATCAAACAAAAGTTGCAATTTTGTTGTGCAGTGTTATTTTCTAGTACTGTGGTTTTTTGACTTCGGATTTGCATACATAACCCTAAAAGCATTTGGATTGCACCACAAAATAGTTAACAGTGAAGTTCAGAAAAAAACACCCTTTTAGCAGGTTTCCATGCAAGTCATAAGCT